>CM065714.1:50013415-50025915 GCA_033310375.1 Conus canariensis
CCTGTCATGTGTTCGATTTATTCGTTTTGCGGTGCCATACCCTGTCTGCTCTTTTCCCGTCATGTGTTCGATTTTATTCGTTTTGCGGTGCCATATCCTCTTCACAAGTTCAGTCTTGCTGCGCTCGAGAAATACACCCCGTCAAAGTTTGCTAAGAATACAATACACAATACGGTAAACTCAGAAATTCACATAAAAGGTCGTTAACATCCAACCCATTCTGCCGGACAATATCTTTGTCTGTCTGTCCTTACCTTTTGCATATACGTATTTATCTGTCTGTCCGCCTATGCTATATACCTACTCCCCGGACATGCTAGGTCTAATTGTAATAAGCATACTTTTTATTTTTTATTTTTAGTAGCACTTAATTGTATATCACACTGTATCCATGTGAAAGGATACATACATGTATAAACAATGTCTGGTCAACATCTTGTCAACAGCTTGGTGAGAGAAGTTCCCCGAAGTTGGAGTATGGCTGCCTTAATGGCGGGATAAAAAAAACGGATCATACACACAAAACCCCACTCCCTTTGTTGGGTAGCTGGGATTAATCCTTGCCTTTCTATACAGGGGGTGTCCGCAGGAGTATCAGCCTGCGTACGCAGAAGAAGAAGGAGAAGAAGGTGAGAGAAGGGCAGGGACAGGGGAGGGGGGGGGGGGGGGAAGAGGAGGTGTGGACGGGGAGGGAGGGAGCGGGTGGGAGGGTAGGTGGAGAGGGGATGTTTTATTTCTTTTTTTCTTTTTTTTTTCACTGTGCAAAACATTGTAAAAGATCAAAAGATCAACAAAAATGTTAGAAAAGAAAAAAAAAGGATGGGGTAGAGGGTGATGAGTGGGAAGGGTGTGTTGTCAGGGAAGAATAGTTAACAGCATAATATTCATTTCACAACTGCGTCCTAGTCTGACAGAAATGTGAACACTTCTCTGTCTTTGATATATTCGTACTGTCCAAATATTTTCACTCTTCTTTTCGTGAAGTTGAAAAACAAAATCTTAAATTTTGAGTGGTATTGTATTCCGCACTTTCTTTTGTGTGTTTGAATTGTCCCACGCATCCATACCTTGCGACTCTCTCCTTGCTGTGTTTGAATTGTCCCACGCATCCATACCTTGCGACTCTCTCCTTGCTGTGTTTGAATTGTCCCACGCATCCATACCTTGCGACTCTCTCCTTGCTGTGTTTGAATTGTCCCACGCATCCATACCTTGCGACTCTCGCCTTGCTGTTAAGCGATCAAAGGGAGCTAATGCTGTTGTTGGACGAAGTTCCTTGTATCTTCGTAACGATTACTTCCCTTTACCCCTCAATCCGGGGTTAGTAGATTGTAGTCTTGTCAGTGTTACATATTGCTTGCTGCATGTGTGTAATTGGTGTTAACCACTGTGCAGGAAAGAGGTGCGGAAGGCAAAGAGTGTCAAAAGAGGCAAAGAGGATCCCCAAGGTCCAGCCTTGGGTTGAACCTCTGAGATTCACACCCCTCTCCTCTGGCTTCCCGGGGGGGGGGGGGGGGGGGGGGCGACCAGTTAGGATGTTCTACCCGAGCTGGCCAAAATTGGATCGTGTGGATCCATATCAAGTGGCCATGAAAAGGAACTGTAAAAGGCCTGGGGAGGAGACTGTCACAGAGAGCGGACGACCAACGACACCGACTACGGCCAATCACCACGGGGGACAGAAACGCCAAAAACTACAGACTAAAGTCTGGGAAACCTTGCCCTTAAGGGCCTCAGGCTAACAGGACGTTGATCTCGCCCATCAAGTCAGCCAAGTGTGTAATTGATACAATAATCTCTGTGTCTGTCTGTCTGTCTGTCTGTCTGTCTGTCTCTCGAAGTATGTAATGCTCTTACTCACTTAAAGCAAAGTAGTACTACTGGCCTTGATGGCATTGACGGAAAGATTCTCAAACTGTCAGCCCCTGTAATTGCTGAAACACTTACTTATATATACAGTCTCTGCATTTCTAAAAATCAGTTCCCCAAGGCTTTTAAAATTGCTAGAGTAATGCCGATCTATAAAACAGGTGATCACACCGATCCGTCTAACTACAGGCCCATTTCTATTTTGTCTGTACTGTCTAAACCATTGGAAAACCATCTAAATAAACATATTCTCGATCACTTCAATTCTTTCCATTTATTTCATCAAGACCAATCCGGTTTTAGGGCTAATCACTCGTGCCAAACAGCACTGACAAACCTAGTTGATCAATGGCTTACTAATATAAATAACGACAAAATTACAGGTGTTCTCATGGTAGATTTTATGAAAGCCTTTGATGTTATTGACCGCAATCTTCTTCTTAAAAAGCTAAAGATATACAACTTATCAGAGAATTCGTTAGAACTCCTATCTTCATTTCTTTCCGACAGAAAGCAAATGGTCTCAGTAAATGAATCTGTATCTCCTACATTATCCATTAGTCATGGTGTGCCTCAAGGGTCAGTACTCGGACCTATCTTATTTTCCATATATATAAACGATTTACCTCTATTCATTGATAGTCTCTGTGAAATGTTCGCTGATGACACCACAATACACTGTAGTCATAAAAAAATTGAAAATATATTTGCAAGTTTACAAGAAAGTATAAACAAATTAATCATATGGTCTGAACTCAATCATATGTGTCTCCATCCTCAGAAAACGAAGTACTTGATAATAACCACCAGACAAAAGCGTCAAAATATTTCTTATGATTCCCTATCTCTTAGTATAAATAATGAAATAGTTGAAGAAGTTGACCATCATAAAGTCCTTGGTGTCATTGTAGACAATAATTTGTCATGGTCTTCTCATGTCACAATGCTTTGCAAACTTCTGTCTCAAAAGATTCACCAGCTTTCAAAACTAAAATATTTCTTAGACCAACATTGTCGTAAGCTGTTTTTTACTTCGTACATTGAATCTCATTTGAATTACTCTTCTACATTGTGGGATTCGGCCAGTTATAACGTATTAAAACCACTCTTCAGTCTTCATAGACGGGCTGTGAAACTCGTTCTTCTCAAATCTACAACTGTAACTCCCTCTGATTATAAACGTTTAGACATTTTGCCTCTAAAATGGAAACTCACTTATAACAAAGCAATTTTCATGTTTAAGATAATGTCCAATCATGCACCACCAACTTTGAAAAACAAATTTAAAACGAACCTGATTCGCAATGTCAGAAAGATTCAGATACCCCTACCGAGGATTGATCTTTTTAAATCTAGCCTCATTTACTCCGGTGGTTGTTTGTGGAATGACCTAGTGTCTTCATTTAATGTAATTTCTAGTTTAAACGTTTTCAAAAAACAATACTTCTCATATCTGATGCTACGCTTCCTAAACAGTGTCACTAATGATAACATCATGTAACCTTCTTTATACGTTTTCAAAATTATTGTATGGATTCAAGTACAAATGATGTTTAAATGTATTTGAATGTTCATTTGTGTTCCTTCGTTACCCCTTCTCTATATCTTGTCATGACATACTGTTCACCTGTCCACCTTTCATTGACGTCCTTCGTTTCTCTCCTTCTTCTTCTTCTTCTATTTTATTTTTGTTGTTGAATGTATTTGCAAAGTTGTTTTCTCTTTATCTCTGTGTGTGTGTGTGTGTGTGTGTGTGTGTGTGTGTGTGTGTGTGTGTGTGTGTGTGTGTGTGTGTGTGTGTGAAAAGTTGACTGTCATATTTTTGGATTGCCTTTTGTATTTCAGGCTAATATTCTTTTCACTATCTAGATGGTTCGTTGATTTTGAAGTCACATATTGTCATTATTTTTTCTGCTTCATCGAGGGCAAGATGTAAAAAAGCCTGTTTTGTGCTTATTCTTTATCCCTCATTAAAAAAGATTCGTTCGTTCGTTCGTTCGTTCGTTCTCTCTCTCTCTCTCTTCCCATGTACGTATAATGAATCTCATCGTAAACTACCTTTATTGTGCATTGAGTGGAAGTAGCGCCAGGCGTGAAGAGATTCATTAGCACACATTTACAACACTATGGACGTCTGCTTTCATTCTGGTCAGACATTTTTTTCTTCAGCATTGCAGATCTAGTCAGCCCTACATTGTGTGCTGTTACGTGGATTTGATACACTCTGATTTGTTTATGTAATTTCACTTCCATTGTTCTTCCTCTGTGTACCCGCCATCTCATGATTGTTATTTATTTTTGCATTTCTTAGTGACTCAAAAGAGTTCATGAGAATAAATCATTGTTCACTGATCATTGCCGCCCCCCCCCCCCCCCACCCCGTACCAACGCCCTTCTTTGAGCGCATATTTTGAAGAGGGATCCAGTGCAAGATTGTCTGTCGTTAGTGTTCAGTGATTACTACGATGCAGAACACATTGTATTTAGAATTTGGCAATTCTAAATGAAACAACATCTTCCGTCGTCACAGAAACGCAGGTTCTCATTTAAACGGTTCTGTTTAGTTTGTCACAAAATGCTGTTTTAGCGTTCATATGGGAAAGCCCGTTTGGATCTTATCTTGTCGTGCCTTCTTAAACAACATTTTACCCAAAGCTACGTGAATAACTGGGTTTGAAATACATTTAATCGAAGTTTATGTACAATTCTATCAGAATCAGATGTTGATTTGCTGGATCCACGTCATGCGAGTTTCTACATTGTTTAAGACGTCGCCAGTCGACCTCTAGGGCCACATTACAAGCCGTCGTCAAGTCCTGAACAGAGAGAGAGAGAGAGAGAGGAGAGAGAGAGAGAGAGAGAGAGAGAGAGAGAGACCCACATCCGCTCCCACACACACATACACACACACACACACACACACACTCATAGACAGCCAGACAGACAGACAGACAGACAGACAGACAGACACACACACACACACACACACACACACACACACACACACACACTCACACCACACACACACACACACACACACACACACACACACACACACACACACACACACACACACACCGACTGAAACCAATTTATTGTCCGATTAACCCGTGGTTGTACTGAAAAAACACACACCATACCACACACACACACATGCACAGACACACATACACCCTCCCACACACATAAACAAACAAACAAACAAACACACACACACACACACACACACACACACACACACACACACACACACACACACACACACACACACGCACGCACGCACGCACACACATACACACACACACACACACACACCACACACGCATGCACCCCTCCGAACAACACACACACACACACACACACACACACACACCACACACACACACCACACACACACACACACGTCCCATTGTACCTTGGGATTATGGCGCCACTTCTCCATGACCCGGTCAATTGTCACCGTTTTCAGCGCGTACAACCCGATACCGGTGTAGCAGACGGACAGAGTGGTCAGATCCAGTAACTGCAACGGCACACGAAGAGGTGTATTGTTGTGTAATTATCATGTAACGTAATGCATTAGTACGTACTGGAACATGTGAAAAAAGGAGGATAGCCGCAGCGCAACAAAAGAGACAGGCATGGAAAGCCCGCGCCAGCAATCAAGGGCACGTCTCCCACATTGCCTTCCAAGCTGTCACCGCACATTCCGTGCACGCATCGGCTTGTTCAGCCACCTGCGTATCCAGAAATCAGTTCATCACCCTCCCCTCCCCCTCCCCTCACCCCCTAGATGACTGAAGTGGCCCTCGTTGTTTCGACGGACGAACAACAACGCGAACATGTAGTTTGTTGTCATATAATGTGGCCTTTTTAATCACCCGTTCACCCGACCTTGTGATAAACCAGTGCCAGGTACATAGAGAACGGGCGGAGTGTTAAAGGTCAGCATGATTAATGTAACGTGATGTTATCTGGCGTCATGTGGCTGACTGTCAAATAATGTGGACTTTCAATCGCATGTAACTCGATGTCTAGGCACGAAAAGGAAAGTGTATTTAGGTCCAGGACCTGTATTGCTATGCAACGTGATGCGATGTAAAGTAAAGTAACATAATGTAATGTGATGTGATGTGATATGATGTGATGTAACGTAATGTGATACAATGTGTATTTTTGATCACACACAGCCTCTTACCAGAGTAGGAAGTAGATTGCGCGTTGAGGTCCACACACACACACACACACACACACACACACACACACACACACACACACACACACACACACACATATATATATATATATATACAACACAACACATAGACACATACAGACACAGACAGACAGACAGACAGACAGACACACACCACACACACACACACACACACACACACACACACACACACACACACACACACAAGTACTCTCTCTCACTCTCACCTTCTTTCTCTGTCACTTTTATCTGTCCGCGCAGGCATATGAAAAGAAAAGCAAAAGAAAAAAAAAAAGGAAAAAAAAAATTGGCTGCCAGCGAAGATTTTCCCTGCCTCACGTCTTCGCGTCTCCTCACCTGCCAGAAATCGCCGAAATAGGCCAACTTCTGCTCTTCAGCTTGATGATGGCCTTGACGGTGAAGATGAAGGTGATGACCAGTAGGATCAGCTGGCACATGAAGACGAAGGCTCCGGTGGCCCCCAGGTGGCTGTAGAGGCGCACGGTCTTGAAGTCTTTCCAGACGAAGGCGGAGCCCACTTCGGGGAACTCCACGCCCATGCGCATGAAGGTGAAGAGGTTGATGTTGGGGTTATACACGGTCATCTCCACGAACACGGCCTTCGTCTGCAGGTCCAGCCACTTGTAGGTGGCCAGCTCCGCTATCATCATGCCTACGATGTCCCTGGGGAGTGTGACAGGGGCTTATTGTAATGTAATGTAATGTAACGTAATGTAATGTAACGTAAGGTACTGTAATGTATTGTAATTACATGTCTGTCCAGCCACTTGCAGGTGGCCAGCTCCTCTATCATTATACCTATGATGTCCCTGGAGAGTGTGACAAGAGCTTAATGTGATGTGATGTGATGTGATGTGATGTGATGTGATGTGATGTAACGTAATGTAACGTAATTACATGTCGGTCCAGCCACCTGTAGGTAGCCAGCTCCTCTATCATCATGCCCAGGATGTCCCTGGGGAGTGTGACAGGAACTTAATGTGATGTAATGTAACGTAATGTGATGCAGTGTAATTACATGTCGTTCCAGCCACTTGTAGGTAGCCAGCTCCTCTATCATCACGCCTATGATGTCATGGGGAGTGTGACAAGAGTTTAATGTGATGTGATGTAGTCTGATGTAATGCGAATTAACGTAATTTGGCTGTTGGTTTGGATGACACGTTACATATAGCGTGCACCCGGCATGAAAAATTGGGAAAAAAAAACAGGTGAAGGAGAAAAAAACTAGCTGAGTGACTGATAGGGACAGAACGACGCAGGAAACAAACTGAATGTAGCGCCAACTCGCAGCTCTTCAAAAATTCGGCTCTACCCACGTAGGCAGCCCGTTGTGACAATGATAGCGTGAAATATAAAGAGCTCAGTCAGAGCTTGGTCTCTGGCCATGGATAGGCGTGTTACAGTATTTTACAATAACAGTAATAATAATAATAATAATAATGATACTTTTTTTGGCAACAGGTTTAGTTGAAAAGGATTCAGTGGGGTTTTTTTTTGTTTGTTTGTTTTGTTTTGTTTTTGCTTAATGGTGATGGGGGTGTCCCTAATCCGTCATTTAATTCACACACACACACACACACACACACACACACACACACACACACACACACACACACACACACACACACCTCTACCCAGGTCGGACTTGTTCTGACAGAAAACGGGTCTATTCTAGCCGCTATGAGGACGCATCTGTCCTACTATCTTGCCAGCTGAATCCTCTGTTGCAACGCGTTATGTCATAATCTTGCGACTAGGACTGGCAACCCTGAAAGTGGTGGACCAAAAGACAAACAAACAAACAAAAGAAATTTTTTTTTTAAAATAAATAAATAAATAAACCTTCACTCGTCACAGGCGAGTACATGAAAACGATCACAAAGCGTGTCTCGCAGCTTTTCCCCATCTAGTCTGTCATCTGCAGTGTCCGTTTCAGTTTGTACATTATCATTGATTGATTTTCTTTGGATCATGATTGTGTGAGACAAAATCTGTAGTGTTTGTTTTATTCTCATGCTATTTGCTGTTAACGGTTAGTTGCGAGGGGGGGGGGGGGGGGGGGGGGAACTGACTAGGTTTTCTGTCTTTATCCTTTTTCACATTACAACGCATTGAAAATTAAAAACAAAATTACAAAGCACCCTTTCTGATGGTGTGTCTAATATTTTGTAACATTTGGCTTGGAATAATGTTTGGGCTGGCGACTAAGCAAAAACAAGAACACACAAAGAAATAAACAAAACAAACAAACAAAACAAAAACAAACAAAACAAAACAACACACACACACACACACACACACACACACACACACACACACACACAACTCCCCCCGCCCCCCCCCAAAAAAAAAAAAAAAAAAAAATTGATCTGGCTAATGTGACACAAGCGAGAAACCTTAACAAACAAACAAACAAAAACTAGGGCGAAAAAAAAAACAACCCCCTTCCCCCCCCCCCCCCCCTCCCATTTTCAGGGCTGTCACTAACACCCCGACGCCCTCGACGCGTCCTCGCTCACCTGTTGATGGTGAGGTCGATCGTGTAGCCCCCGCTGGGGTAGAAGGCGAAGACGCCCCATACGGGGGCGGAAGTGACGTCCTCCAGGTAGCGCCAGGAGGGCAACGTCAGCTTCCTCCTCCTCTCCTCTGACGTGCAGCTGCGCAGCTCCCAGCCAGGCAGAAGTGCCGGGACTCCTCCCACTCGAGGGAGTAGGGCGGGAAGGTCCGGCTGTTGATTTGCAGGGACGGATACATGCGCGTCACCTTGGGCGCTTTGCCTGGAAAATAGGGTGGTGGTGGTGGTGGAGGGATAAGGGGGTTTGGGGTGTGGGAATGGAGGGAGTTGGCGTGGGGCGGGGGGTGGGGGTGAGGTGGGATGGGTAGGAACAAAGCAGGAAGATTTTGGTTGTCTTGAGGTTTTATTTGATTTTTTCTTTTAAATGGTTTACGCTTGCTTAACTATCACAGACGCAAGTGAGTAAGACGTGTACCTACAACTGCAATCGCGCGTGCGCGCGCGCGCACGCACGCACACACACATATACATACACACACACATACACACAAACACACACTCCTCTCATTTTCTCCTAAAGCTTCTCCATATATCCATGCCACAACAAATCAAAGGATATTAAATGAAGAATTACACACACACACACACACACACACACACACACACACACACACACACACACCACACACACACACACACTGACGGAAACCAATTTATTGTCAGATTAACCCATGGTTGTACTGACATTTAAGAAACACACACACACACACACACACACACACACACACACACACACACACACACACACACACACACACACACATAGACGCATAAACACACTAGCGCGCACGCAGGCACGCAGCACGCACATACACACACCTCTCCACATTCACACGCACACACACACACACACACACACACACACACACACACACACACACACACACACACACACACACACTCACTCACGCACACACTCACATACACGCACTCGGACACAGACAGAGAGATAGACAGACAGACAGAAACACACACACACACACACACACACACACACACACACACACACACACACACACACACTCATACACACATACACTACAGAACACACACACACACACACACACACACACACACACACACACACACACACACACACACACACACACCTCGTGCAGGCATTCGGACTTGGCGCACTCGGATGGGTCCCACGCGGAAACTGATGAGGTCGGAGGTGAAGTAACGCAGCTTCCAGTGCAGGTCCTCGCCCAGCATGTTTGTCCAGGGAAAGCCGGTGTCCATCAAGGTCGTGTTCATGTACGTCATCACGTCCTCACGGCTCGAGACCTGCAGGGACAGACTCTGACTCAGACACATTTGTAAGTCGTGAAAACCATCACAGGAATTGTGGATACTGAATTTAACAACAAAACTAAACAAACGAGAGAGAGAGAGAGAGAGAGAGAGAGAGAGAGAGAGAAGAATGTGTGTTGTGTGTGTGTGTGTGTGTGTGTGTGTGTGTGTGTGTGTGTGTGTGTGTGTGTGTGTGTGTGTGTGTGTGTGCGTGTGTATATTTGATAACTTGTAGAGTAGGGAATCGAATGCTCAGAAGATGACATAGTTATTATTGATCAGTAACAACAAAAATGGTTATGATGGTGATGATCCTGGTGATTTGAAAACAGCAATGATGAGCACCTAAAAGCCAAGCTGGCAGATCTGGCTGATAATCAGTATGTTGCGCACTAGTCGTTGTCTCAGGGGCAATGCAAACGACTGGGAGTGTGTCAATTTTTCCCTTGAGTGGTTCCTCGTGTGACATGCCTTAAAAAAAGGAGAAAACTTCGAAAAACTCATTGCCCTGAATGCCGTGGGTCTCTGGAATAGATGTTGCACGTGGAAACTGTGTCACGTGACAGATTCAGACAGTCCCTCCCCCAACCACCATTACTGTACTGAGATGCCGTATTACTCTAAAACAGATTAGAGCGTTAAAACACGGGCAATCTTACTCACTACCACTATACTCCTTCATACCAATCAAACCGAGGTTACCTGCGTTTGGTTTTGTTCGTCCGTGTGTTTGTCTGACTCTATTCAAGATCGAAGGCTGTGTCAGTCTTGAATAAATGTTAATTTGTGTTTGTTAGTTTCTCCAGTCGTTGTTCCTGTGTAGATGTGTCGGGTACAAGGTATATAAGCAAGTTTGGAACATACTGTGTGTGTTGTGTGTGTGTGTGGGTGTGTGTGTGTGTGTGTGTGTGTGGTGTGGAAAAGAACATTATATTTCTACCTTACCAGATATTTATGTTATATCTTTATTTAAATTTAGATGTAGTAACCATAAATTGCAAATTGAAATTGGAAGACACCATAATGTTCCAAGAGAATTGCGTATTTGTCGTAACTGTGAAATGGGTGAAATTGGAGATGAATTTCATTGCCTCATGGAATGTCCAAAATATAATGAACTTCGTGAAAAATTCATCCCTAAAATATATCTAAAACCAAAGTCTGTTTTCAACTTTTGTAATTTATTTCACAAAGGAAGACGCATTTGTTTGAATATTAGTAAGTTTCTAAAAAATGGGAAGATTGTTTAATGAGATCATTACAGTTCACCAGAATTCAGCATTTCGCAACTATGTTCACGCATTGTTCTGAGTGAGTTTCGTATTTCTCTTTGTTACATTTGTATCCTCCATGCCCCAACAGGGGTCAAAGGATTAAATTTGATTGAATTGAATTGAATTGAATTGAATTGGGGGGGGGGGGGGGGGGGGGTTGTCTCCTTGTTTGTTCTGTGTGTGTTCTGTGTCGTCATTTCCGCTTAGCGCTTTGGTGTTGTACGCAGCATTCGTTTGGAGTTATGGGCGAGAAATTTCATCCTGGAAGCAAAAGTTACCGTACTTGCTCGTTAATTACTGTTTAGTTTTCCCTGCCTTATTTATGATTTCCACTCATACTAATCAAAGCGAGCTACCTGTATTTGTTACCATTCGTCCGTGTGTTAGTTTGACTGTATTCAAGAGCAAAAGGGCTGTGCCGGTCTTGAATAAATGTTGATTTGTGTTTGTTCATTTCTCAAGTTGTTATTGCTGTGTAGATGTGTCAAGTGCTGGGCATATGGCGAGCTCGGAACATCCTTTTTTTCGGGGGGGGGGGGGGGGGGGGGGGGGGGGGGAAGGGGGGGTCTCCTTGCTTGTTCTGTGTGTGTTCTGTGTTGTCATTTTCGCTAGGCGATTTGGTAAGCAGCATTGGTTTGGTGTTATGGGCGTGCAATTATTGTCATCACTGGAGCAAGGGTTATCCCACTTGTTCATGAGATCATTGTTCCCTGTCTCATTCGTGATTTCTTTTCATACCAGTCAAACTGAGGGTACCTGTATTTATTACCGTTAGTCCGTGTGTATGCTTAACTGTGCCAGTCTTGAATAAACATTAATTTGTGTGTGCTCATTTCTCTAGTTGTTGTTGCTGTGTAGATGTGTCAAGTATATGGTATATGGGCAAGCTTGGAACACCCTTTTTTTTTAGGTGTATGTGTGTGTGTGGGAGGGGATGGGGGTGTCTCCTTGTTTGTTCTGTGTGTGTTCTGTGTCATCATTTTCGCTTAGCGATTTGGTGTTGCCAGCAGCATCCGTTTGGAGTTAAAGACGTGTAACTATTGTCATAATGGAAGCAAGAAATACCCTATTTTTCGTAATATACTGTTATCTGTTCCCCGACTCGTTTATGATAACCTAGCTCATTACCTGCCCGACCAACCTACCGATTCAAAGGGCAGGGGAGCATCTCCATCAGCGGCGTAGAAGAGGTTGTTGAGATGGGAGTTGACCAGGTAGGTGTTGTCATCGCGGTGGCCGTAGGACACGG
>CM065714.1:50030915-50040915 GCA_033310375.1 Conus canariensis
CGAAAATTACTGAAGACGGGTAATTAACGATTTCATAACATACTAAATTCAAGCAGTTAAATGTGTACGCTTACCTACATTATCTTCTATTCTTAATAAGCCACCAAAATGATGTGAAACACTCAGGTGATTATATTCTATCTGTCTTCTAAAAGTACACAAAACAGGATCTCGATAAGCCCCTAAACTTTAAATTTTCAATGATAGAAATTGAAATTACTGTTTTCGTTTAATTTTGAACGGAAGGAAAAAAATAACTTCCACTTATTCTTCATCCCAATCACATACATTTCTCAAAGAAAGAAAACGAAAATCACCCACCCCACCGGAATCCGTGATATCGATGTTCTAAAGATCAGGCAAAGAAAAAGAACTGAAAATTCTATGAATCAATCCAGTTCATTCATTAACAGATGGACACAAAGGCAGAAACATTTTACAATGTCTACGACCTGTTTCATCTCATGGGAATACCTTTCCACACCAAAAAAAATGAAAAAGAAAAAAAAAAGATGTCGTCCAGCCATAGGAGGATCATGGCAAAGGTCTTTCAAAAATTCCTGAAAAACAAGTATCATTGAAACTCTATCGTACAGACACTAGGTAAACTTAGACCAGCTATAGGTTTCAAGCCAACCCCCCCCCCCCCCCGCCCACCCGCCCCTACACTCATGTAAGCAGAGCTCCACTTTAAGCCTCTGTACCGTTCCCCGTACTCACATAAGCAGAGCTCCATTTTAATATCCACTCAAACTGTTTGAAGCCTGGCCGACCACAGAGGCCACAAAGGGAGGTGGGGGAGGGGGGGATTGGGGAGGGGGGGGGGGGGAGAGGGCTGCAAGCCAGTTAACCATCAGAGCTACGTACACCAGACACAACCAAGTTCTGAGAGTCGAGTCAAAGACCGACGTAAGTCTGACCCCATGTCTGACCTTCACGGGGTCCATGATGAAGATGCTCTCGAAGAAAGAGAGGAAGAAGGAGCCCAGCCACTCCTCGGAGGTGGTCTTGCCCCACTGCATGGAGTACAGGAGCAGGAAGAAGGCGCAGGTGGCGATGGTGGCCAGGAGTAAGATCCAGGCGATGTAGATGCAGAAATGGGGCAGCGGGTTCTCCTGCAAGACGTCGTCCATGACGTCAGACAGGTTCTCTTCAGCCTTCTCTGTCTCCGACAGGCGCTTGCTCCTGCACAACGTTTTGTGGACATGTTAGGAGGCGGGTTGGGAGGTTGGGGGTAGGGGTGGGGGTGTCACATGAAGGAGTTTAGAGTCGATGGGGGTGGTGGGTGGTAGGAGTTGGGATTGAAATAATGTCCGATGCGAAGATATTGTATTTTTTTTATCAGCTGAATCACCTTTCATTATATCGAGAGAAACATACTGTGATTCCATACAAAAGCAGAAAGAGGCTCGTCCATTTTACAAAATTCAACTAACGTTGTGCTTTATCAAACAAACTTTATGATTTAGTATTCTTTTGTTTCTTCATACGTGCTTGTAGTATCTCAGTGGTCTGCCATGTTAACGTACATATTTTCTCAAATTACAAAATGTTAACGTACATATTTTTCTCATATTACCAAATCATTTGATAATTTGTTTGATGTACAGTTTTACGAAACATAAGCACGTAGATTTGTCTATAGATTACAGTTCCCAGCCGAAAAGAGGCACACTAATTCCTCTGTGCGACGTTTTTTCTTTTCTGGGAAAAAGCGTTGCTCCATGTGCAAGTAGATCCATTGCTACCTTGTCGTGCACACTTTTGTTAAATACTGTAAAGACATTAAGTGTGTCTGCTCTGCAGAACTGACAATTGAGCGTATACTGGTAAAATGTGCTTCAATGAAGGCTTTTCTGCCTCCGGAAGTCGTAGAATGTATTTTGTCTGTTTCTAATGTTAAGTTATTTTGGGATCAATTTAATCTTTTCAACCTTTCAATATTTTGATTAGCTAGTTATTTGTTATGTAGTGCTATTGCACGTTTCTTGTAACTCTCTCTCTCTCTGTCTCTCTCCCTCCCTCCCTCTCTCTCTCTTTCTTTCTCTCTCTCCCCCCCCCCCTTTTTTTTTCTCCCCCCCTTCAAAACAATTTTTTTTGATGATTTTAAAAATTTAACAAAGTTTTGCTGTTTTCTTTTTATGCTAGAGTCTAAAATCATCGACACGATGAAAAGACTTTAAATAAAACAACCAACGAACTTTCCTTTTTGGTCTAGTCCTGTTCGGTTTATTTTGGCTGGATCTATTGCTCCCCACTCGAATTATCTCAAAATCGACATTGCTTTGCCGGGCCTACTCCCGTCAGGTCAAGCCTGTTCTATCTGAGCCTCATTCCAACTTGTTAAGACTGTCCATTAAGGCCTGCGTCCGTTAACTTACAATCACAATCTGTTTCACTTGGACTAACGTCTCTAATAAGGCTTGGCCTACTTTCGTTGGTTGACCTTATTCCCTATGGGTCTCTTTCCGTTAGGTTAAGCCATTCCACACGAGTCCACTTGCTTCAGTTTAACCCATTTCGTACTGGCCAACTTCAGTTAGGTTAAGTCGGCTCCCTCTTTAATCGGTTGGGCCATAAACAGCGAGCACTTAACTGAATTGGTCCCTCTGTATAAACTTCTGGGAATAAAACCTATCCCGCCGCGATTGACGTTTTGTTGGCTGCCCCGAGCATGTTTGATCAGAACAGGTGGAGATCAGAACACCATCAGAATGACCCATCCTCTACGCAGTGTGTCCTCTGGTGGGTTACCCTATGGCGAGCTGAAGTTGACTGCTCACGGTAGATCGCCGCCGAAATTAAGACTGGGACAGGACGCCTGTTACCGCTCAAAATGTCACCACTGCACAAAACGTCACAATGACATTTTGTGCAGTTATCCACTGCACAAATTGTCACAATTTGCACAAAATGTCACAATTGTGACAATGTGTGCACTGTTTGCCTTTTTTGAAATTCACTGCTGCACAAATTGTCACAAATCTCTCTCTTATCTGTGTGGGTGTGTGCGTGTGTGGGTGTGTCGGTGGGTGGATGGATGGGTGGATATACTCTATGATGTCCACGTTTTTTTTTTTGCGTGTTTCAATTTGGCTTGCAATTTATAATTTTCAGTTTTATGTATAATATATACTTTTAGTCTGTATTCACTGCACATGTTTACGAGGTAACAGCCCAGACGAAATGGCCCATGTTGGTTGATGAGGCTAATAGAAACAACACAATTTGTCTTGATTCGCATGCTCATCTCTATTGCACTTTGTTTGTCTTGAGCAATTGGTCTCATATACATCCGTACTATGCATAGTATGCCTGTAATTTTCACATGGGGGTAATGTGGCAAATAAAGAAAAACGATAAACTATGACAACTATGGTAGATGGACTTATTCCTGTCGGGAATGTTGCGGTCGTATTTGCTTCCTTTGTGGCTCTTCTACATGGAATTCCTTCTGTTGGTCCGAGCGGACCTATTTCCATGAGAACTGTTTATTCCTAAATGGACCTTCTTTGTTTGGGATTATTCCAAAGTGGACCTTCTTTCATAAGGCCTTTTCTACATAGACCTGAATCAATTGGTGTTATTCCAAAATGGACCTACTTTTTTTTAGGACCATTCTAAAATGGAGTTACTTCCATCAGGCTTCTTCCAAACGGACCCAGTTCATTAGGATTATTCTAGACAGCTCTACTTCCATTGGGCCAATTCCAAATGGACGTACTTCCATTAGGTCAATCCAAATAGGTCTATTTCCATTTGACTAATTCCAAACGGAACCACTTCCGTACGTCCATTTTGTATGGACTGACTTCCCTTTTAGCCTATTTGAAAGAGACATTTTTCGATTACCCTATTCAAAATAGACCTGTTTCTCTGAAGTCTGTTTCTGCTTCCTATAGTTCTGTTTCAAATAAACCTGCTTTCATCAAATGCATTTCAAATGGATCTGCTTCCACTTGACCTATTACGGATAGGATTGTGCAAGTTAGACTAAGACCATTCTATCGAGAAAAAGACTTCTATGACGCCTACATCCACAAGAGCCCACGCCACGCTGGGTCTCCGCAGGAAAAAGCACAAACCAATAAACGAACTCCAGCCGCTGTGGCGAAGTGGTCAGCATCGCAGACTCCCGGCTAGGAGGTCGTGGTTTCGATTCCCCTCAGCTCCATTTATTTGTGTGAAATTTCTGCCCAGACAGGCTCCTACCCAGAGGTGAGTTTGCTATAGGCTCAGCTGGGGAGATCGGGACCACACAGCGGAGCTTCATCCACTTAATGGGTGAGCCGCTGAGAGTATTGCTCAAATTTCCTGACCAGGATATATTATGAAAGTAAGCGTAGATTAGATTACAGCCATGTCATGCGGTCTTAGACCAGAATGGAAATTGGTGGCATCATCTTCATCCGCATCGATCAGCATTAAAAGTGTCTCAAATTCTGTGGCCTGCCATGTCCTGCTGTCATGGTGTCATCAGTTTTAATTGCCTCTCCACGACAATGGACGTGGCTTGACTCTTTCAGGGTCACTGGGTACTGGCAAATTCATGGGGACTATCGCTGAACGGACGTGGTGGCGCCCTCCGGGAGAAGCGCTCACTAATGCCGGCTCCGCGACTAAGCCATTATTGTCGTCAGTAGGGGACTTTGCAGGTGGTGTCCTGCGCATGTTGGATCAGAACAGGCACCACTGAACATCACCAAAGTGACTCGGCAGCAGTGCAGTGTCTCCTCTGATGGGTTGCCTCATGACGACTTGACAGCTCTCTGCAGATTGCCGGTGTCGGGGCTGTGGCGGGCCGGGCCGGCCTGTGGCTGTGGACGGGGGCTCGGAATAAACGGCGTGGGTGTAATGCAACTGGGGTGGCACACAAGATGGGACAGAAGAAGAAGAAGAAGAAAGAAGGAAGAAGAAGAAGAAGAAGAAGAAGAAGAAGAGAAGAAGAAGAAGAAGAAGAAAGAAGAAGAAGAAGAAACCCACTCACGCCTTGGTCACCATGAGGACCCCTCTCCGACGGTGGTTTTGGGCCTTGGCTCTTGGACCGTGCCTGGGCCTGGAGGACCTGAACATCATCACGAAGAAGAGGAGGGGAATGGTGGTGATGATGATGGAGACGGTGGAGGTCCACAAGGTGGTCATGGAAAACCGCATGATGCCAATGCGCACCTCCGTGCCTAGTGCGTCTGCAGAAGTCATAGCACAGCAACGTACATGGCAGACTAGACAAGGAACCACGGAGAAGCATCAGATACACTGTGTCGGATTATGCCCCCTTAGACCCTTGAGACCGAGGATATATGCGCTGTCGCCAGCATGCTACGATCACTACCAATGTCTGTTATAATTCTGGTTATGTACGAAACCCTGTGTGGTCTAAGATTTCATGTTTTCATTTTATGCCCTCTTGAAAAAAAATGTCAGCTTACACCCCCCCCCCTTTCACAGTTTAAAAAACTTACCTTGACGATTACTATTTTTTTCCCTTTTCATTTTTACGCTCTCTTTAAACGCAGTTTTTTTTTCTACAGTGAAACATTTTCATTTTGTACAGTGTTCCATAGTTGTCCCAAAGTTAAAACATTTTCAGTGTGCGCCTTCTTTGCTGTGGAATCATATCGCTTGGCGTTTTCTTCGAACGCCATGTAAAGCTAAAGGCGGTGTTGAGTGAGCTGTATATGACTATACAGAGAAAATAACATGAACACATTTAATTCTGAAGAGAGGGCAAACTAAAAAAAACAACTGAAGGGAATCTAAAGCACATTTAACCCTAAAACGAAGTAATGCTGCCGTGTGTTTCATTCTCCCGCCATGACGTGTTGTAACTGGACGACTGCAGGCAGGAGTTGAAACAAACATAGGAAAATATGGAATAATGAAACAGAAAATGGCATGCCACAAAAATGAACAAAATGATAAAATGAAAGAAGACGTTTCATCAGAACGCAACGTATACCTGTTTGAAATAAAAGCTTGGTAGACCTCTATCACGGAATGATGAGAATGTCTGAAAATTGCATATTGCATAATGGTTTTAGTTTTTCAGCAACTTTTTTTTCCTCTACACACTTCCGTTTTGTTTTAATCTACTACCTTTCGCTGGCTGCTTCGGGGGTGCTGTTGGATTCTTTTTCGAACCCTTGGTGGTGAGAACACCACAGAATTACGGACTGTGGTGTGTCTCTATTTGACGCCAAGAGCACAGACACAATCAGCCGTGTCTCCCTGATGAGTCCGATCCAGCGGACGAAAGGCCTAGGAGCTGGTGATACATCTAGATCTGCCTTCGAGAGGGATTGCGATGGTTCCCTCATGCAGCTAGTGAAGGGTCTTCATATTTATTATATACATTTTCCCATTTTCTTCACCTTCAACCCCCCCCCCCCCTTTTTTTTTTTTTAAATTTCAAATCTTTGTCTAGTCATTACTCTAATGATGGAAGAATGGTTAATCTGCGCTTGTTTTCCCCCACAACTTAATTGTTCAGCATTATAATGTCTGAAAACTGGAAATATACGCTATCTATTCGCATCAAGATCCAGTAAAAAGACATTGTGATTCAGGAAGATGGAGCCTGACACTACCCGCACAGTGTGGTTAAGTGAAGCAGACGATGCACTCTCATTCGACGCATAATACACTCTGCAAGTGACAGGCAGGGTCCCGCCAAAACATGTTCCATCGATTTAAAAGAAAAATTACTATGCCGCCAAACGAAAGAAACAAACAAATTACAAGACAAACACGACACGTTTTGACCTCTTTAGCCTACTCCAGGCAAGACAGACAGGATTTTTTTTTGGCGCCATTTTGAGGAGATAAATGACTGTTTGTTCGTGCTTCGTTTTCATTGTCTTGATTGTTGCCCTGAAGAAGACCAAAGAGGTCGAAACGCGACGTGTTTGAATTGTAATTTGTTTCTTTTTCGTTTAGTGGAATAGTGATTTTTCTTTAAGTTTGTTTCAGTTTCCGCCTACAGTCACCTCACTTTGAAACTAACTTGTTCCGTCGACTTTTTATTGTCTCTGTTTCTTTAATTCTTCTGCCTAATTCTTTTTTCAAATCTAAAGCTTTGTTCTTCTTTTAAAATGAATTTTAAAAAAAACTGCCATGCAGCTCAAAAAACGACGCAAATCTTGAATTTTTTTTTTCCACTTTCCGGCATATGGTAAACACAGCGCTTCGGTTTCATATTTGTTGAACTTAAGTAGGCCTACTTACGTTTTCATGAAAACGGTGTTTTCAATACCTTGGCGGCTAATCGAAGCTGTTGCAATACGTTTTGCGAATAACTGACGAAATCGTGTGCGACATCGCGAAACGACGACTTGCGCTGGTATGCGCCTACTTCCTGTTTTCACATGTCGGCTCCCTCCTTCTCGGCTGCAGGTTTCCCTGGTGGTCACCTTTCCCCCCTCGTAACGAAGGTCAAAGGATGTTCATTCACAACAAGGAAGAAAAGTGAACGCTTCCAGATTTACACTGCGAGAAAGAATTCGCAGATCTCTCTCTCTCTCTCTCTCTCTCTCTCTCTCTCTCTCTCTCTCTCTCTCTCTCTCTCTCTCTCTTTCTGTATGTGTGTTTGTATGAGAATGTGCGTGTGTGCGTGGGAGTGTGTGTGTGCATGTGTGTGAGGGATGGGCGCGGATAGGAGATTGCAGGGAGGGGAGTGGTAGGGGTGGTGGGGAGGGAGAGAGGGGAAAACGGGTGTGGGGAGTGTCGCGGGGAGGGGGTGGGGTGGGGTGGAGGTACACCTCCTTGCAGTTTCTCCACACACTCCCTTCAACCCACACACCAACCCCCAGATCACACCGGCAAAGAGTGGAAAAACAAACAAACAAACAAACAAACGAATCGTCCCAACTGCAACCACCACCACCACCACCACCATCACCACAACACCACTACCACAATCACCACCACCACCACCACCAATACCACCACCAACTCACTGGTGCTCTCGCCAGTCTCCAGGTCTTCCGGCTGGTAGAACATGGCGCTGGTCAGCATGGTCAGTAGCAGCAGTGCCAGACAGCATGTCACGCGCTGCATGCGAGAGAAGGTGCTGCGCTCCGGCCTCAGGAAGCACGAGATCCACAGGTGCGTGTCCGTCACGCCCACCCGCGCGTGCTCCGAGAAGAGCTTGTCAAAGGTCATGACGTCGTCCTTGAGGGACACCGGCACGAAGCGGTCGAGCAGCCCGTCGTCCCGGTCTATGGCCAACCACTTGTCGCACATAAAGTTGTATCTGAAGATCATAATAATAATGATAATGATAGTAATCATGATAATAACAATAATGATAATAAAACTGATAACAACAACAACATCAATAATAATAATAATGATAATAATGATGATTATAATGATGATGGTAATAATGATAATGATAATATTAGTAATAGCAATAATGAAAATAACAATAAAAATACTACTACTAATAATGTTAATGATAATGATGGTGATGATCATGATGATAATAATATAGATAATACTAATAATGATAATAATAATAACGATAACAATAATAATAATAATAATAATAATAATAATAATAACAATATGATAATGACGATGATGATGATGCTGATGCTGATGATGATGATAATAATAATAATAATAAAATGATAATAATAATAAGGATGATGATGATGATAATAACAATAACGATAATAATGATAGTGATAATAATAATAATGATAATAATAATAACAATAATAGTAATAATAATAATGATAATAATAACAATAATAGTAATAATAATAACCACAACAACAATGAAAATAATAATAATGATGATTAAAATGATGATAATGATGTTAATAATGATAATGATATAATGATAACAATGATACTACTACTAATAATAATCATCATCACCATCATCATCTTAACAACAACAACGACGACAACAACAACAACAATAATGATAATAATGATAAAATAAGAGAGCATTTATAAAGCGCCTTGCCAAAGGTTCTAAGCGCTGACAATCCACACTCATGTGTACGCCACGGGCTGCCTACCTGGGTAGTGCCGACTGAAGAGCTGCCTGCCGGCGCTTCATTCAGTCGATCCCGTGTCATCCAGTCAATATCGTTCACTGTTTCCTTACTTCCTTCATTCTTCCAATTTCTCACGCAAGTTGCATGCTATGTATAACGTGTCATCCATACCAACGGCCAAACTGGCCTTCTCTTCTGAAAGTTGGTGATGAGATTTTATGTGTGTGCAAGATGTTATGCGTGCGTTCACGCAAGGAACCTCGTTTTATAGTCTCATTCGAAGAGTTGTTTGGGAAATGGAGTCAGAACCAATGTTAACTCCAAGGGGAAAATCCCCCTGTATCGAAACGGCTCGGCGGATATTCGAACCCGCAACCCCAGGATCACCGAGCAAGAGTCCGGCGCTCTACCTCTGAGCTATTCCGGAGATAGAGCGGATGGGAGGGGAAAGGTGGGGGAAAGAGAGGGTGGAGGAAGAGGAGGAAAAGGACAGGAGAACGAACAAAGTTTGTCAGACAGAGAGAAAAGGGTGGGTGGGGACCAAACTAATAAACGATTATAAATAAATGAATACAGAAGTTAGTAAATTAAATGAACCAACACATAAAACTGACATATTGATAAATGAATGCAAAAGGAAGACATGGAGGAACCAAAGAAGATACATATTGGAGGAAGACAACGAAAGGAAGAAGGAAAGAAAAATAAACGATGGAAAGAAAGACAGAAAATAGAGAGTAAAAGAAAAGACAAGTAAGAAAGAAAGAAAGACAAATAGACGGACATACATACATACATACATACATACATACATACATACATACATACATACATACATGCATACATAATACATACATACATACATACATACATACATACATACATACATACATGCGCACATATACACATGCATACATGTATACATGCATACACACATGTACAGGCATACATTTATACATATACGTACATACATACGTACATATATACATAGA
>CM065714.1:50055915-50073415 GCA_033310375.1 Conus canariensis
CTGATACCATAATGGACAGAACCAAATCTTCTGCACTCCCTTCATTAGTTCCCCAGTCTTCGTTACCCCAGAAATTCTGTGACTTTTTTTTTTGAGAAAATAACTATTCGTTCCAACCTTGACTCCCAAGCTGTGCCAGCCCTTGACTTTCACCATGATTCATTCTGTGGCTCTCTGATGTCTGCCTTTGAACCCGTATCTGATTCTGATGTTAAAGAAGTGATCATGAAAACTCCCATCAAGACGTGTGTTTTAGATCCACTACCATCTTCTCTGTTGTCTCTTGTCACTGATGATTTGGTGCCATATATTACCGCAATTGTGAATGAATCCCTAAGCTCAGTCTGTTTTTCTTCTGTATTCAAAACTACAGTTGTTAGACCTTTACTTAAGAAACCCTCCCTTGATGCTGATAATCTTAAACACTACAGGCCTGTTTTTAATTTACCCTTTCTTTCTAACCAATTGAAAAGATTGTCCTTCAACTTCACAATCACCTACACTGCAACAACCTCCTCCACCCTTTACAGTCTGCTTACCGCTCAGGCCACAGTACAGAAACTGCTCTCCTGAAAATTGTGAACGATCTCTTATTGGCCCTCGATGATAATCAAGGTCTCTGCTTTCTCTTCTTGACCTATCTGCTGCTTTTGACACTATTGGTCACTCCATTCTTTTGTCTCGTCTGCACGAAACTTTCGGTATTTCTGATATAGCACTGTCAGGGTTTCAGTGTTCTCTATCTGATCGAACTCAGCTTGTCTCTGTAAACGGTTTCTCCTCTCAACCAGCTATTCTCCAGTACGGAGTTCCCCAGGGATCCGTCTTTGGTCCCCTCCTTTGCACTCTACACCCATCCTATCTCTGACAGCGTTGCCCATCATAGCCTGTCTCACCACTGCTTTTCAGACGACAATCAAATTTACATATCCAGTGATATCTCTCAGCTGCCTTCTGCAATCCAACGCACACAGTCGTGTACTATGGACATAAAATCTTGGATGACAGTTAACAAACTTCAGCTGAACAATGAAAAAATGAAATGATGTTCTTTGCACCCAAAGGACTTTTTTTTTCATCTGACTGTATCCCAAACTCTATCAAACTGGAACATTGCCTTATTCAGACATCTTCATCTGCATGGAATTTAGGTGTTACCCTTGACTCAGCACTTTCCTTCCAGCAACATGTTTCCACAGTCTGCCGTGTCTGTTACTTTGAGCTTCACCGCTCTGGTTCTGTGCGACATCTTCTCTCTGTTGATGCCACAAAAACCCTTGTTTCTGCCTTCATTCTATCTAGACTTGATTACTGTAATTCTCTTCTAGCTGGCTGTTCCCGGAATCTTCTTAGTCGCCTCCAGAAAGTACAAAACAATGCTGCTCGTTTTTCTCAGACAACCCAGATCTTCTCATGTCACTCCCTTACTTCTTTCTCTTCACTGGCTGCCGGTCGAAAAACGAATAGACTACAAACTGTCCGTACTCTGCTTTAAATATTTGAATGGCTTAGCTCCTTCCTACCTTTCTGATATCCTTCATCTCTATGTTCCTTCTTGGCAGTTGCGTTGTTCTACCGACAACACTCAGCTTAAAATCCCTCGATTTCGAACTTAAACCTATGGTGATCGTTATTTTTCTTGTCAGGATCCGATTTCTTGGAATAAACTCCCAATATCTTTGCGTAGTTCAAACTCTGTCTTCCTTCAAGGCATCTCTTAAAACAACCCTCTTCACCTATCAATAGCAGTTCTTTCTTCCCCTTCCCTTGCCCATCAAATTGATTCTGCGATTAATGTGTGTGCGTGTGTGTGTGTGTGTGTGTGTGTGTGTGTGTGTGTGCGTGTGTGTGTGTGTGTGTGTGTGTGTGTGTGTGTGTGTGTGTGTGTGTGTGTGCGTGTGTGTGCGTGTTTGTGTGTGTGCGTGGGTGTGTGTCAATATGCACCCTTGTTTATAGATGCATGGTACGTATTGCAATATTCATCTTCTTATTGGTTTCATTTATGTTTTCCTTAACCTTTTATGTATTTGTAAGCGCTTGGGGCTTATGATATAAGATTAAGCGCCATAAATAATAATTATTATTATTAGCATTCCTATGCCGCAATACTCCCCTGATAGCGGTCAGCATTCTTACACCGCAATACTCCCCAACATTCATATGCCACAATATTCCCATAATAGCAGTCAGCGTAAACAATACACTAACTAATACTCCCTTGACAGCACTCAGCATGACAAATGCACAAATAATACTCCCTTCAAACGCACAAAACAATACTCCCCTGATAGAAGTCAACTTGAATAATGCATAAAACAATACTCCCCTTAGACATGCACAAAACAATACTCCCCTTAAACACGCACAAAACAATACTCCACTGACAGCAGTCAGCATGAATCTTACACAAAACAATACTCCCCTTAAGTACATGTGCACAAAAATACTCCACTGACAGCTGTCATGAAAAATGCACAAAACAAAACTCCCATCAAAATGCTCAAAACAATACTCCACTGACAGCAGTCAAAATGAAAAATGCACAAACAAATACTCCCCTTAAAAATGCACAAAACGGTACTCCACTGATAGCAGTCAGCATGAATAATGCACAAAACAATAGTCCCCTTAAACAGGCATAAAACAATACTACACTGATAGCAATTAATATGAATAATGCACAAAACAACAGTCCCCTTAAATATGCACAAAACAATACTCCCCTGACAGCAGTCAACATGAATAACGCACAAAACAACACTTCCCTTAAATATGCACAAAACCATACTCCACCGACACCAGTCAGCATAAACAATGCACAAAACAATACTCCCCTTAAATATGCACAAAACCATACTCCACCGACACCAGTCAGCGTAAACAATGCTCAAAACAATACTCCCCTTAAACATGCACAAAACCATACTCCACCGACACCAGTCAGCGTAAACAATGCACAAAACAATACTCCCCTTAAATATGCATAAAACCATACTCCACCGACACCAGTCAGCGTAAACAATGCACAAAACAATACTCCCCTTAAACATGGACAAAACCATACTCCACCGACACCAGTCAGCGTAAACAATGCACAAAACAATACTCCCCTTAAATATGCACAAAACCATACTCCACCGACAACAGTCAGCGTGAACAATGCACAAAACAATACTCCCCTGACAGCAGTCAGCATGAATAATGCACAAAAAAATGCTCCCCTTAGAACGCTCAAAACAATACTCCACTGACAGCAGTCAAGCATGAATAATGCACGAAACAATACTCCTCCTAAACATGAACAAATCAATACTCCACTGACAGCAGTCAGTACGAATAGTGCACAAAACAAATACTCCCCTTAGATGTGCTCAAAACAATACTTTACTGACAGCAGTCAGCGTGAACAATACACAAAACAATGCTCTGCTTACACGCACAAAACAATACTCCACTGACAGCAGTCAGCATGAATCTTACACAAAACAATACTCCCCTTAAGTAAGTATGCACAAAAAATACTCCACTGACAGCAATCATGAAGAATGTATTAAAAAAAACTCCCTTTAAGATGCTCAAAACAATACTCCACTGACCGCAATCAGCAAGAATTATGCACAAAACAGTAATTCCCTTGAAAAGCTCAAAACAATGCTTCCGAAAACCGGTTCTCAACATTTTCCGTGCCTAAAAACTGATTACCTACATTTCTTTCAGGCCGAAACACACACACACACACACACACACACACACACACGCACGCACGCACGCACGCACGCACGCACGCACGCACGCACGCACGCACGCACGCACGCACGCACGCACGCACCCCACACACACACACACACACACACACACATCTGTCAAATCAAGTTCAAAAAAGCACGCAGGTAATGCCTGGTGGAATGAGACATGTGAAAAAGGGAAAAAGGAGAAAAACATTAAACTGAGAGAATATTTACGAAGCAAAGGAGAAGAGCGCGCTCAAAAGCTTCTTGAGAAAAAAAGAGCAAAAAATCATTTTAATCACATCACAGCTCAAGCAAAACAGCAATATTGGTCTAACTTTTGTAAGAATGAAATATCAAATCATAAAGATGCCCAAAATGTGTGGGAAAAGTTAAGAACAATGAAAGATGGAGTAAACTTGCCAAAATGTCCTGTAAAGCTCCCAAACTCTGATTTCCCTTCTAATCTAGAAAAGGCCGAAGCTTTTGTTGACATATTCGCCAAAAATGGCAGTAAAGATAGTTTATCAACAGAAAATAGACTGCACAGAGAGCAAGAAGAAGGAAAGCTCATCTACAACGATCCAGACCCTATAATAAACCACTACCTGAATGCTCCCATAACTATTCAGGAAGTAGAAGAATGTCTTGCTAATCTGGGCACCAAAAAAACATCAGTGGGTTTAGACGGTATATCTAATGAAATGTTACGTCATGTCCCACCTAATGTAAAACGCTTTATCTCAGTATTCATTCAAAAATGCTAGGGAAGACGGCAATTTGCTCTCATTATGGAAGCGTTCTATCATAGTTCCTATACATAAACAAGGAAAACCTCGAAGTAACATAAACAGCTACCGCCCAATTGCCCTGACGTCGCACGCATGTAAACTAATGGAAAGAATTGTCCTAAACAGATTACTTTATTTTTGTAACAAACATCAAATTATCCCCATAAATCAAGCTGGTTTTCAGAAAGGCAGATCAGCAACAGAACATCTAGTAAAACTCACAACACATGTTAAACAACAGTTCGCAAGACGAAAAAACATCCTGGCAACGTTCTTTGACATAAGGAAAGCGTACGAACAAGTGTGGCATGAACGACTTTTGTATAAACTTAAAACTATTGGAATAAATGGAACCATGTATAACTATGTCAAAGCTTTCCTTCAAAGTAGAATTATTCAAACAAGAATAGAGCATACATATTCCAACACTAGAACACTGGAAATGGGTCTTCCACAAGGATCAGTATTATCTCCAATTTTATTTAATATCCTAATTGCAGATATAACAAAAGGCTTATCCAAAGACGTAGTTTTAGTACAGTTTGCTGATGACATATGTCTGTGGATGAAAGTCACTATGAAAAGAAAAACCCCATTAAGATCCTTAAATTACATAAAGATCAAATATCAACATGAATTAAACAAAATCAGTAGTTTCTTACATGAAAATGGATTGACACTCTCGGCAGAAAAAACAAATCTAATGCTTTTTAACTCTGGATATGACCCAGAGAAACTTCCACAATTCACCCTGAATGGGTCAGTCTTACAATACGTCAAATCTGTTAAATTCCTAGGAGTATATTTAACATCAAAACTCTCATGGAACCAACATATTGAATATATTTTGAATAAAGCAAGAAAAAGTTTAAACTTTCTAAAGATCATAAGCAAACAAAAATGGGGACAAGATAAAGAGAGTTTAACACTCCTATCTTCGGCTCTTGTGCGCTCTAGATTGATTTATGCTCAAGAAGTTTTCTTTAGTGCTCCACAGCATCTACTTAATAAGTTACAAAGTGTAGACTGCAAAGCATATAAACTTGCTCTTGGAGTTCCCACACATGCATGTAACATTGGACTTATAATGAAATTGGAATCTTACCTTTGAACGAATTTCGAAAAGTGTCCGCCTCTAAATTTGTTTTAAAGAACCTTTCACAGAAAAGTTTCTGTACAAATGAAGTATCTGTCAATTCAGAGGCAGATTTTGCTAAAAGAGCAAAAGACATAAAATCAACTAAATCTATTCAGTCATACACATCTACTCTTCTTAAAAAAACCAACATTAACCAAAGTGAAATAGCTGTCAACTCGTCCTTTCCACCCATTCCCAAATGGAAACAAACCAAAGCAAATTATGACACAAACTATACTGAACTGAACAAAAACGATCCACCATATCTCTTAAAATATTATGTAAATTCTCATTTGGAAAATCAATATAAGGATCATCTTCAAATTTTTACAGATGGCTCAGCGTTAGATGACTATAGAACAGGAGCAGCTTTTATAATACCAAAATTAAAAGTAGAGAAATTATATCATCTTGGCATACACTTGTCAATTTTTACTGCAGAATTAGTTGCTATTCTGATGGCCCTGAAGCATGTTTTAAATTCTTCCATAGAAAATTGTCCACTTTTACTGTGCAGTGACTCAAAGTCAGCTCTTTCTGCCTTACAGTCTTTAAATTCAAAAATTCGTTGTAAGACTATTACAGAAATTAATTACGTGACACATCTCCTATCGATGAAAAGAATAAATGTGACGTTCTGTTGGGTGCCCTCACATTGTGGAATCTCAACAAATGAGAAAGTTGATCAAGCTGCTCGGAGAGCAGCTCGAAATATTGAAGGCACAACTGCACTGAACATTCCGCTAGACCTATCAGAATGTTATACCTTGATTAATAAAGCATCTCTTAACAGTTTCAAAAGGTTATTGAAAGACACAGGTAGTCAATATTATCAAAATTGTATACGATCAAATCCTGACATTCACCCCAAGACGCAATTAGACAAATTCGAAAGTCCGATATCTAGAGAGGTAGTATCCTTAATTCATAGGATGCGTTTGAATTCACTTCGAACCAAATACAGCAAAAATGTTAAATGCGTATGTGGGGAAATTCTTAGTGTGAGTCACCTATTACTAGATTGTCCAAGAGCAAAGAATACAGTGCACAAGGCTGGTAGTAATATTTCACGTGATAGATCGACACCACTGACATTACCTAAAATGTTAAATAATTATGCTTTTCTTTTTTCATTATGCCCACATTTATTACGTAGTCCAGTAGGAATTTATCTTTAACTTTCAATAACCCCTCATATACAAAAAGAAACTCACACACACACACACCACACACACACACACACACACACACACACACACACACACACACACACACACACACACCTCCCTCTCTCTCTCTCTCTCTCTCACACACACACACACACACACCTCTCTCTCTCTCTCTCTCTCTCTCTCTCTCTCTCTCTGTTGTGTCTGTAATCACGTTAAGTGGGAAGACGTTAAATTGAAGAACACACACACACACACACACGCTCACGTGGTATTACACGGACACCGGTCGTCCCCTTTTAGTCAGCTCACACCACACACACACACACACACACACACACACACACACACACACACACACACACACACACACACACACACACACCTCGATCTTGACCACGGAGTCGGGATCGGACTGGTTGATGCCCAGGCCCAGAGTGAAGGTGCTGACGGACATGTTGTTGAAGCTCAGGGTGTTGACGCTGGCGGTCAGGACGGCCAGGGCCACGCCGCCCCTCTCCAGGGTGGTCTGAGGCTGACCCAATACCTGCTGCATCAGCAGGCAGGACAGCATGGTGTTGAAGCTGCCCGTCAGCTTGGGCAGCATTTCGTGAGTCTGCAGGCCATGTACACACACACAGACACACAGACACACAGACACAGACACAGACACACACACACACACACACACACACACACACACACACACACACACACACACACGAGTCAGATTTTGAGGTCGCCGCGGTGAAGACGATAGCGATGGTAACAGCGACGAGAGTAAGCGGGAGTGAGGAAGCCAGCCATAGAGCGATGATGCTCATGATGATGGTGGTGATGATAACGATGATGGCGATAATGTGTGATAATAATGGTGGTGATGTCGTTAAAAGTGATGATTACAGCAGCAAAAGCAAAACCAACGATGCGTATGCTTTCATTTGTGAAGCATCAAAGCGAAAAGGACACTCTCCCCCCCCCCCCCCCCCCTCATATTTTCCCCATTTGTTCCAAGTCCATTTTCAGAAGTGATATGAGTAGTTATGTTACCGATCTCACGTAAGAAGAAAACATGAGGGAAGTCTCTCTCTCTCTCTCTCTCTCTCTCTCTCTCTTTTCTCTCTCTCTCTCTCTTTCTTTTGCCGCTCTAGAATCTATGTTTTTACAAGGTACGACTAATAATGAATTCGTTTAAACCCATGATCAACCGAAACAAGATGCTGTTTTGTAGACATTTAATTTAAGAGTTGATGCCTGCGTTCAGCTTCATGTAAAAGTGGGATAACGTAGTGTTTAATACCTAGTTTCCATGTTCATACACTCACCACACACACATACAATGATAATGATAGCATAGACAATGTTAGGTAACTACCCGAGGTCTGACCAGCGGGTTGGGCTAATGTGAAGGTCAGACATCTGCTAAGATGTAGCCATGAGACCGTCTTTTGAAAATTTCTCATCTTCATCATTAATTAATTTTTCCATCAGCTATACATTGTGCACAGTGTGGTCCCGAAACTTGGCAGAGGTGGTGCAGCATATATGGACTAGTCCGCACACAATGAAATTAATGATGATCCTTGATGAAATTAAAACTATACTCATTTCAGTTTCAGTTCAGTTGGGAAAACACACACACTCACGTCAATGGGTACATTTCACTTTGCAAAACTGCACAACATGGAGTTCAACACTGTATTCACATCTTAATGTGTGTATTCCCCCTCACGGCAAATCGGGACAATACAGTGTTTAGAAGTCTTTTCTCGTGCACGGAAGGTTCTATACACATTACATCAATATTTCCGCAACGCAAACAAGGAAACATGCATTCTAACAATTCAAGTTTGAATGCAGCATTAACAATAGTTTTCTAACATGACATGGCGCGACATGGGTTTTGCATATTGTTGTAAGGGAAAGAATGGTAAAATAAAGGAAGAAAGAATGAAAGAAAAAAGAAAGAAAAAAAGACATCTCCGTCTCTGTCCTTTTCTCTCGGCCTCCTGTTTAACATTGTATGCAGTTTTTCATGGCTTTATAGTGTTTAGAATTTAATTCATATTTAAACCTGTGTATGTAAACTCATTCAAAATCTGGACAACTTGGTGTTAAGTATATAATTCAAGTAATAACATGTTCACTCGAACTGGAAAAAACAAACACACTAGAGAAAACATAATATTCACTGCTTAAGTTACATCTTATAACATTCATTTTAAACTCCTGTTGAAATGCGACAACAGCATTTATTTTAAATCAGTTTGAATTTAAAAAGCAAATAACTAACAGATGTTCGAAGTTCCTTACACTACAGTAGCAAGTACTCACAACTAGGTGGCTGACTGTAATGAGGACCCGGTGTAATGCCAAAATCACTCCCAAGCTTGAATTCACTCCCCGGCGGATGTGGAAGGGCGAATTAAGATTGCCCACACAGATTGCCCACCTCACCCCCTTGGAAACTTCTGCGGACGATTTGTTTGGTTGCATTAGATCTTCAATCCTGTCGCCACGATGAATCCCACAGTCTTCTCGAGGTCTTGACGGCTGCCCCAAAGCTACATCTGCAGTTCTGCACCCTCTGGCCAGGTTTGACGCTGTAGAACATCGTGGGCTGGACTGTGTTGGGGGATGTGTTCTGGGGTCTGAGATCCAGTGCCACGCGGACATTCGTCTGTGTGGGCAATCTTAATTCGGCTGAGGTGACTCAGCAGTCGGCAGTGGCCAGTTGTCAGTCTGAAGAGGATTGTTTACTGGCATCTTTGGAGCTGATGGATTGGATCAGCACCACTGTCTGCACCCAGCGTTCTCTTCCACAGGTTTTGATACTGGTTGTGGGTAATGGTTGTGGCCTCTCTTTAGGTTACCGGGTGACTGGACTGCTCCATATTGTTGCTTTGGACAGAGCGTCAGCCTTCTCATTCCCAGTGATCCCACAATGGGATGGAATCCCTTGGAGTGCAATGCCGGATCGTCTTGAAAGATCATGGAGGACTTTTTGATATTTTTCAGTGTTGGTCGCTTCTGTTGCTCTGAAGTCCCTGCAGCAGGTATCTGTAGTCAGTGAAGAAAGAAATCTTGGGTGTTGGGTTGTTTGACTTTCTGAACCCTTGTGCAGCATGAAGCAGAGCTGCTGACTGCGCTCTGTAGTTGGAGGCCCCAGCGAACAAATCCAGACCGACCCCCTCCCCCCCCCCCCCCTTGTTCCGAAGTCACTGCCCTCTATCAAAATTCAAAAAGTGTTCCACACCCACACGAAACATGTCAATGAAAACACATTGTAATGGAATTTGAAAGAAGAGTGATTTTGGACCTGAGCCTGAACTACGCCTTTATCCGAACAGCAAAATTACTGTGCCGCCGAACGAAAGAGACAAACAAATTATAAGACGAACACGAAGCTTTTGGACCTCTTTGGTCTTCTTCAGGCGAGACAAACAACATTGAAGACAATGAAAACGAAGAACGGACAATCACTTATCTCCTCAAATTTGGCGCAAAATGGATCTCTCTCTCTCTCTCTCTTCTCTCTCTCTCTCTCTCTCTCTCTCTCTCTCTCTGTATGCGCGCGCGCGCGCGCGCGTGTGTGTGTGTGTTTGTGCATCTATTTTCGGCCAAATTGAAGATAAGCGATTGTTCGTTCTTCGTTTTCATCGTCTTCGCGTGTGTGTGTTTTTGTGCATCTGTTTTCCGCCCAATTGAAAATAAGTGATTGTTCGTTCTTCGTTTTCATCGTCTTCAGTGTTGTCTGTCTTGCCTGAAGAAGACCAAAGAGGTCGAAACGCAAAGTGTTTTATTTTGTAGTTTGTTTGTCTCTTTCCTTCGGCGGTACAGTCATTTTTCTTTCTTAAGTTTGTTTCCACTTCCGCCTGCGGTCACGCCACCTCACTTTGAAACCTATCGCCCAATCTGTTCAAAACACGTTCCCTGGCCACCGATTTTGGACACGGTCCAGAAACATCCCACGGCGTCATATAGGCCCATGCCCGTATCCATCTACCTGTCACCTAGAGCTGGAAAGTTTAGGCACGTGTCTGTATTCACTCTGTGGGGTTGTTCCAGACCATGCTCAAAGTCACCCACTATCATCATCCATGCCCCTGCCACTTGCTTTCATCTCCACAACGCCATCATCATCATCACCTTCACTCCTTCCCCCAACCCCCACCGCACCCCCTCCTCAATCCCCCCCTCCTCAATCCCCCCCCCCCCCCCACACACACACACACCCAACACACCGTGTTGATGCGCTGCTCTTCGTCCAGCTTTTTGTCCAGGGCCGCCAAGCTCATGAGGAATGTTTCCTCCTCTTCGCCCACGGTGGAGGAGTTGTACAGCAGTTCTCCCCCAACCGCTAGGTTGTACTCCGGCAAGCCGTTGTTTAGCACTTCATCTATTAAGCCCATCAGGCCTGGAAACACACAGATACACAGAACACACACAAACACATAGACACAGACACAGACACACATATGCACGCACGCACGCACGCACACAGACATACACAGACACACACACAGACACATGCACGCACGCACGCACGCACGCACATACACACACACACACACACACACACACACACACACACACAACACACATAGTAAATAGAGTAATAACAGCGACGGACTTGGATTAATCTACTCTGTTCCAAAATAAGAGCGACAGTAGGAGGAGGAACAGGTGAAGGAGGAGGAAGTGGAGGAAGAGGAGAGGGAGAGGAGAGGAAGGAGGAGGAGGAGGACAAAATGAAGAGGAAGAAGAAGAAAAGTAGAAGAAGAGGGAGAAGAAAAAAGAAGGACGATGAGGAGAAGAAGAAGAAGAAGAAAGAAGAAGAAGAAGAAGAAGAAGTAGAAGAAAAGAAAAGAAGAAGAGGAAGGACAGGAAGAAAAATGAAAAGCAAAAAAAAAAAAAAAAAAAAAAAAATGGGAGAGAGAGAGAGAGAGAGAGAGAGAGAGAGAGAGAGAGAGAGAGAGAGCGAGAGAGAGAGAGAGAGATTAGCTCAACTAATTTTACTCAGAAACAGGTTGATAAGGAACACGGAATACGGAAAGTTCATTATGCACTTACTCACAGAGAGAAAAATAAATCCAGGAGGAGAAGAAGAGAAACATACATACACACACAAGCACAAAATGAATGTGACGCTGTTATCACTATTATCATTATCAAAAGTAGTCTTCGTCGTCGGCGTTGTCGTCGACGAAGTAGTAGTAGAAGTATTTGTAGGAGTTACAGCAGTAGCAGCAGCAATTTTCATTTTTGCATCAGGGCACTGGATTGAGTTCCCTTTGTTGACCTCCTTTTTTTTTAATGTAGCCTGTTCAAATAAACCCGTAAATTTAAAAATATTCTTTCTGAGGCTACAACAATGCTCAACGGCTCTCGTGCGGGGACAAGATATCTTGGATAATGCTTGCGTTTCCTTGACGGTCATCGAGATAACAGTGCCATCGTCAGGATGGGCGCAGACTTTTTGCTTGCTACTTGAGAGACGATTTGAGTCACCAACACCTGGTGGTCTCAGGTGGTATGGATGTCACCTGCTGTACTGTTTATGTTTATGGTCCTGCTCCTTAACCGTGGGCCCACCTGAAGGCTGGGGTGCCTCTACCGGAGACTGGTGTTTAACGTGAGCCTTACGAGAGTTTAGAGTCACTAATGTCATGACCAGCCCCTCGCTATGTCCGTCCACGCCTTACGGTGGTTATGGAGTAACCTGGCTACTGACTGACAAGCTGCCTGGTGGCCCTGAAGATGGCTTCTGTCAATGGCGACAACTGCCTACATCCAGAGGATTCCCCAGACATTAGGAACATCGCTGTGTCCTCCTGACTTCGACCAGACATAGCAGTCTTGGGTCTGGTTTGACGACAGGGCAGATCTGGGTTTGTCAGCAACGGATGGTGACAGACTGCCGCTGATCAGCTGACCTGCCTGCATGGGCACTCCGGTCCGGGAACACGTCGTTCTCGAGAAACAGCAGGAGGCGAATCTCACTATCATCAGAAAGTGTCCCCGAAAGGGACGAGGGCCTGGTTCTCTTACGCCTTTGGGTTCACAAGTCAGATTTTCCTGCTCTGTGCCAATGGTTGGTTTCAGATGTTAAGTAATGTCCATTTTTTTCCTTTGGCGTTTGGTCATTCTGAGCCCCAAAGCGTCAGTTTTGTTTCTTATTTCATGTCCGTGTCCTATTGACAACATTATTCTTATGCCGCTCACTCCGGCCACTACTTATGCAAGCGCATCCAGGTTTGTCATGTTGCATTTCCAGTACGGGTTTTCCGGAGAGAGAAACTACTATCAGTCCGCCCTGAGGTCACTCGCCAGAGGACACACTGCCTTTCTACCGAGTCACTTCTTGGTGATCAGCGCTTCTAGATGTGATCCAAAATATGCAGGACGCCCCCTTTACAGACGAAAATATTGGAATTGTCCAAGTCGCTTAAGTGAGTGTACTTCTGCGGGGAGCGTTACTAGGTTAATTCAACGGCAATCCACATGAACTAGCCAACAGCAACTAGAGCTCAACAGAAACTGGAGAGGGACATATTATACTCACTATTGACAGCGTCGTTGGGAATTTCACCGAAAGGGAATGGTTCCGTCCCGCATATTGTTTTCAAGGCCCCGGAGCCACTGCTGGCTATATCATTAAATGATACCTGCCAGACACAAAGCACGATTTGAAAGATCTCACGTCACTTTAAGCCTAGATACACCTTTTCAGGCAGGAATTGCTGCCAGTCTTTCAGCAATGACAGCGCGCGCACGCGCCCCGTCTTATTCGATGATGGTTTATCTTATTTAAAAACATCTGCATATCATGCACTTGATATATATCTGAAAGAAACTGTCAGCACACCGTACATAAGTACATGAATAAACCCAAACACTTTGTATCAAACCATTAAAAATCAGCAAGCATATGTATGCATGTTGAAGAACACGCGGGACATTGTATGGTGAGTGACAGTCTGTAGGGAAGAGATAGTGGGAAAAATAAGAGGATGGAGGCTCGACTGCAAAACAAACAAACAAACAAATAAATAAACATCAACAACAACAAAAAACCCAATGGGGTCAATATTAAGGTTGAAGATCCCGCAAAAAAGGTAGGGAAAAAAATATCGTTTTGAATCCATTGCATCTAATAAGTGCATCAGTGATCAACATCCGTCATCTCACTTGTTGCTGACGTCAGCGTCGTCGACTATTCTAGAAAACCAAAGGCAAAGAACCTCGCTGACAACCTCATCATCTGACAAGATAAACTGAAACGAGCGAACCACTTACGACACTCGTGGTGGTGAGGGAGTAAGAACTGTGCATGAGGCAGCTGAGGCTCTCGCCAAGGGCACCAATTCCCATTCCGCTCAGCTTTTCCGAGTCGCTGTTCCTTACGTACACAAGTTGGGAGTATTCCTCTGTTTTCTGTGCACATCAAAACCGCATCTAAGAATCTGACGGTCACAGCGTCACATGACGCCTCTGAGGATTGCCTCCCTCCCTTACCGTGTGTGTACACACACACACACACACACACACACACACACACACACACACACACACACACACACACACACGCACGCTCACCACGCACGCACACACACACGTACGCACAGGCACGCACACACGTACACACACGCACGCACACGCACATACACACGCACATACACACGCACACACACGCGCGCGCACACACACACATGCACACACACAAAACACACATACAAGTACGCACGCACACGCTCGCACGCACACACACAGCCGTACGCACACATGCACGCATACACACGCACACACACACACACACACATCACGCCCGCGCACGCGCGCGCGCGCGCGCGCGCGCACACACACACACACACACACACACACACACACACACACACACACACACAAACACAAACTCACAAGAGAGAGAGACTAACACATAAGCAACAAAAAAGTAAATAATTAAGATTAATGAATAAACACCCCGAAATCAGGTTATAAGGAATGTGTTCCCAAACACAACTATGGGCACTCAATGAATAAAAAGTAACAATATTGAAATAAATGACATACGCCGCCATTAAACAGAAAAAAAGTGAAATTAGCAGAGACAAAGCCTGTGTAAGCCACAATGCAGCGTTGCCATTCATGGTGCCCTGTAGTAGTAGAATGAGTAACAACATATACACAGCAATACACGTTACCCTTTAAGCATAAAACATCATGATCCGAGTCTTTCAATACCATTGGCATACAACCTGAATACTGATAGCATATCGGCTGCTGGTCCCAAAGACAGAATCTTTAGTCCATGTCTACACATTCACCTTGCATCGAATGCTTTTATTTCCTACAGAGCATTATCCTGAAATAGCGTTATTTTAGTCAAATCAACAGCGGCCTCTGGCCAATATGGCGGCATCATTTACCCTCAACTTTTTTTTTCTCTTTCCGCTGTTTCTGAGACTGTACGTACGCGTTTCATTCCTTTTCTAAATAAAACGGAAATTTCAACAGATATGCGCAATGGAAACCTTCTCTGCTGTCGTGGGTTCGTCAATGTACAGGCCAGGGTCAATCTCTGTCGTCTTATTTAAAAGTCTAGCAGCTTGATTTCAGAAAGTATATATAAGAAAAAGAAACAGAAAAAAGGACAAATCATTCCACAGCTGGTTGAACTCCACTGGCTGCCTATTACATCTCCACTTAAAATAAAATTTGCGGTGCTGGCTTTCCGGTGTATTGATAGATCTTTACTACGCTATCTCTTCTCTCTCCTTCAGACCTCTCAGTCATCCCGCTCTCTCAGCTCCAGCTCGGTTAAAAAACAACAACAACAACAACAACAACAACAACAACAACAACAACAACAAAACCTGCCGTGTGTCCATAAAACTAATATTAAATCATTTGGTCAAAGATCATTCCACTGTCAAGCTCCTGTCGTCAGGAACTCACTGCCATCTTCACTTTGTGCCCTTAACATCTTCAAAACTGAACTTAAGACTTACCTTTTTTCGTTAAAGTTACGAATTAACTGAAAAATCTTAGTGCAGAATGCACAAGGTTTGTTAGATTGTTTTGTTTGTTTGTATACATTCGTGAGAATAGTTTAGTGTTTCTATGCATGCGTGTTTTATGCGCTTCATCATCATTAGCATCATGATTGATATGATAAAGCTGGCATTAAAAGGACAGCATAAGATCCAGAACACAGTGATGTTAAAAAAAATAGCCTGTCCTCCCCTTGCCTTCCCCTTGCTCCTGTAAAACCCCTGACTTAAAATCTGGAGTCTTGCCAGGGGAACATGAGTTTCTCATAAAGTTGCGACTCTCTGGGAAGAGGAGAGAGAGAGAGAGAGAAGAGAGAGAGAGAGAGAGAGAGAGAGAGAGGGGAGAGAGAGAGAGAGAGAGACTTGACACTTTGATATTTTATTGTCATTACCAAAGAGGTCTTTTGACAAGGGGGGAGGGGGTAACAGAACAATAACATTTCCCATCTTCCTTTCCTGCAAAAAAAAAATAGTACACATTCATTCCTTGTGTGTATCAAATCAAAGGTTAACAAAAACAAATTAATTCGTAGCATTTCCTCATGTCCTCACGCACAGGACTAATGCAGTAAGGTTAAAACAGAACAAAACAAAAAACAAAACAAAACAAAACAAAACAAAAATCTTAAGACTGTCTCCACCATCCACTCAATAAAATGATGACATTGTATCTTACTGATCTCTTCCACATGCGATGAATGATAATATTTATTCAGATATCTCTTATTGCATTATCTTAAATTTCACTATCCTTCATTTGTCTAATTTTCAATGCTTCCGCAATGAATTTCGCAACTGATTTAATTACAAATTCATCATCTGATGACAACATGACAGCAGAGAGAGAGAGAGAGAGAGAGAGAGAGAGAGAGAGAGAGAGAGAGAGAGAGAGAGAGAGAGAGAGAGAGAGAGAGAGAGAGATCGTGTACCTCGTCCTTGTAGTCAACGGGATGGTTGGAATCGTATAACAGCATGTCCCAACTGCTATTCATCACAGTTTCCTGTGCAAATGCATACACGGTAAGCACACACCAACACACGGGCGAGTGTACGCAACAACAACAACAACAACAACAACAACACAACAACAACAACAACACACACACACACACACACACACACACACACACACACACACACACACACACACACACACACACACACATTCACACATACACGTGCGCGCGCGCACCTGCAGCGTTCGGTCATCATCATCATCATCATCATCATCATCATCATCATCGTATTCTTCTTTTTCTTCACAATCATCATCATCATCATTAGGATTATTACAATTGTGTTATTATTATTATCATTATTACTATCATCATTATTATGATCATTTTTATTGTTATTGTTGTTGATGGTTCAATACTACTAATAATGATGATAATGGTAATATGATAATAATGATAATGATAATAGTTGATGGTTCAATACTACTAATAATGATGATAATGGTAATATGATAATAATGATAATGATAATAACAATAATAACAATGATAATTATAATTCTTCTGGTTAATATGATGATGACTATGATGATGATAACAATGATGATGACTCATCTTCAGTGCCTGCGCAATGTAGCCATCCTTAAGTGCACTCTCACCGACGCC
>CM065714.1:50085915-50088415 GCA_033310375.1 Conus canariensis
TTAGGACATACTATCAGAAAATGGTATTCGGATTCCAACTCACACGGACAAAACGGACAGCACAGTGCTTCACGGGGGACGCTCGAATACCGCAGTTTGTGTGTGTTCAAACAGGATACACCAAGTCTGAACCGTATCAAGTTTTTACGACTGCTCACGTTGTTTACAGTGAATAGATAATTTGGCATTTCCCAAAACTGCTTAAAAGAAAAATAAAAGAGAAATCGGTCCTTAGATTCTATGTGGCTATACCATTCTTGTAAATGACAATCGATTAGCCGACTTTTGAATTTTGAAAGGAAAACTTTTACGTTGGGAACTCCTTGATTTTCCCATACATATCCAAAACCGTAACGATTTAATGTGAGGCAGACTGACGTAACCCAATTGTTTTTACCCCGGCAATGTAAATCATATAACATTTTATACGCTTTTTTGGGAAGACGATTGTCAGGCATATTAACGACATGTATCCAATACTTCACGCATTTAGTATAAATGTTTATATAAAGTGGAAACCTACCAGTTTCTCCATAAACCAAGGTATTAGGCGTTTTTATAGAAACATTCAGGAATCTCTTGAGTGCAAACAAATGTATGTTTTCTATAGCCGAGAGGTTTGCAGTTAAGCCCCATACTTCAGCGCCATAGGCAAGGATTGGCTGGATCTGACAATCAAAAAGTTTGAAGAATAATTTTGGGGCCACACTCTGATATTTCCACAGAAGTTTCAATATAATAATGACCTGATGTTTTGCCCTGGATGCTAAATCCTCAAGGCAATGAGAAAAAGTAAGGCCAGTGGAGAATATAGCACCTAAATATTTATATTGATTAACAATCTCTAGTTGCATACTATCGTAAAACCATTTTTCTTTTGAAGCAATATAACCGCCATTTCTAAACACAATAACTTTTGATTTTTCCAGATTCACTATTAAATCAAGTTTCTTAGCTGTTTTACTCAAAACGTTCAGCTGTGTCTGAAGACCTATAACAGTGGATGCCACGAGCGCCACATCGTCAGCAAACAGCAGAATCAATAGCTCTTTGAAGTCAGGAGATAAAGGAATACCATGCTTACCATACTCTGTAATTTCTTCAGCAAGTTCATTAATAAATAAAGAAAATAAAACCGGGCTACATATTTCTCCTTGCTTTAGACCTTTAGGACACATAAAAATATTAGTTAAGTCTCCCCGTACTTTAACCCTAGCCGTGACAACGGTTGTACATACTTTTAATTGCATTGTACATCTTTCCTTTTATACCCTTTTTCTTTAAGACTAACCAAAGTCGATTTCTATCAATCAGGTCAAAAGCCTTTTTAAATCAATAAAAGCCACGTATAGTTTTTGGTGGTTAGAAAGTTGCTTTTGCACGAGAGACAGGAGTGTAAATATATGGTCAGTGGTACTATAGCCTTTCCTAAAACCAGCCTGTGCATCGTTTATTACACTATTATCCTCGATCCATTTGGTTAAGCGTTTATTCAGAATGTAGCTGTATAATTTAGAACTGATATTCAACAGGGAAATACCTCTATAATTATCAGGGGAATTGATATCACCTTTCTTGTGCAACGGTTGAATAAGAGCTTCACACCATGCTGAGGGAAAGATTCCAGAATCAAAGAGTTTGTTGAAATATTTCTTAAGAAAAAGGAGAACGGTGGGCATAGCATACTTATAGAACTCTCCAATAAGTCCGTCTGGACCAGGAGCTTTGTTTCTTTTTAAAGCCTTTATCGAGTCTAAAATTTCTCCCTCTGTTATATCTTGATCAAGAAAACTGGTATCACAGTCAACATCAAGCAAACAGTCATCTTCTGCATGAAAGCCTGGAGAAGTGGAGTCAGGTAGGGTCAACTCTTCATTAAATAATCGTTCAAAATGCTGAAACCAGTCTATGTTGGATATTGAGTTTGATACAACGGAACTACTTCTTATTGACTTCAGAGTCCTCCAAAATTGTTTAGAGTCTCTAGCGTTTTCATTAAGAGTGCGCAGAAACACATTGTCGATATAACTGCTGCTTATAGCGGAGTAAATCTTTGTATTGATTTCTCAAATAACAATAATTTAATCTCAGGTCAACGGCGTCACTGCTATTAGCAAGTTTTACCCGGCTGAACATTCTCAGTGCCTGTCTTACCTGACGGCGTTTAACAGAGCATTCAGTATCAAACCACGGGCTGCGCTTGTCGTTACCAATGATGATATCTCTATTCATGCACTGACCAGCCACAGAAAGACCCTCGTTAAAGTTTGCTAGAGCATGTTCGAAATCAATATCGATAAATTTAATAGCTTCATCAAAAATTGAAGTTACAACATCAGATCCAAGTGCACAAACAAAATCATTTTCTTTAGCTGGATCCCACACATATTTTTGAAATTGTGTAATTTTAGGTGCTACCGGTTTCTGACTACGGTTTGGAAAACCTACCTTAAGTTCAACGGGCATGTGTTTGGATTCTATCCGCTGAGTTACTTTCAAC
>CM065714.1:50093415-50100915 GCA_033310375.1 Conus canariensis
CTGAATGAGGTAACATTCGATGATGACAGGTGAATGATGAACAGATCAATGATACCCTGAATGAGGTAACATTCGATGATGACAGGTGAATGATGAACAGATCAATGATACCCTGAATGAGGTAACATTCGATGATGACAGGTGAATGATGAACAGATCAATGATGACAGGTGAATGATGAACAGATCAAAGATGGCAGGTGAATGATGAACAGATCAAAGATGGCAGGTGAATGATGAACAGATCAATGATGGCAGGTGAATGATGAACAGATCAATGATGACAGGTGAATGATGAACAGATCAAAGATGACAGGTGAATGATGAACAGATCAATGATGACAGGTGAATGATGAACAGATCAAAGATGACATGTGAATGATGAACAGATCAATGATGACAGGTGAATGATGAACAGATCAAAGATGACAGGTGAATGATGAACAGATCAATGATGACAGGTGAATGATGAACAGATCAAAGATGACAGGTGAATGATGAACAGATCAATGATGACAGGTGAATGATGAACAGATCAAAGATGACAGGTGAATGATGAACAGATCAATGATGACAGGTGAATGATGAACAGATCAAAGATGACAGGTGAATGGAGAAATAGATCAATGGGGAAATAGATCAATGTTGACAGGTAACTGGGGAAATAGATCAAAGATGTCAGGTGAATGGGGAAAAAAGGTCAATGATGACAGGTGAATGGGGAAAAAAGGTCAATGATGACAGGTGAATGATGAACAGATCAATGATGACAGGTGAATGGAGAAATAGATCAATGATGACAGGTGATTGGGAAAATAGATCAAAGATGTCAGGTGAATGGGGAAAAAAGATCAATGATGACAGGTCAATGATGAACAGATCAATGATGACAGGTGAATGGAGAAACAGATCAATGATGACAGGTGAATGGAGAAATAGATCAATGATGACAGATGAATATTGAACAGATCAAAGATGACAGGTGAATGGAGAAATAGATCAATGATGACAGGTGATTGGGAAAATATATCAATGATGACAGGTAAATGGGGAAATAGATCAATGATGACAGGTGAATGGGGAAATAGATCAATGATGACAGGTGAATGGGGAAATAGATCAATGATGACAGGTGAATGGGGAAATAGATCAATGATGACAGATGAATATTGAACAGATCAAAGATGACAGGTGAATGGAGAAATAGATCAATGATGACAGGCGAATGATGAACAGATCAATGATGACAGGTGATTGGGAAAATAGATCAATGATGACAGGTGATTGGGAAAATAGATCAAAGATGACAGGTGAATGGAGAAATAGATCAATGATGACAGGTGAATATTGAACAGATCAAATATGACAGGTGAGTGGGGAAATAGATCAATGATGACAGGTGAATGGAGAAACAGATCAATGATGACAGATAAATGGGGAAGTAGATCAATGATGACAGGTGAATGGGGAAACAGATCAATGATGACAGATAAATGGGGAAGTAGATCAATGATGACAGGTGAATAATGAACAGATCAAAGATGACAGATAAATGAGGAAATAGATCGAAGATGACAGGTGAATGGGGAAACAGATCAATTATGACAGGTGAATGGGGAAACAGATCAATGATGACAGGTGAATAATGAACAGATCAAAGATGACAGATAAATGAGGAAATAGATCAAAGATGACAGGTGAATGGGGAAACAGATCAATGATGACAGGTGAATAATGAACAGATCAAAGATGACAGAAAATGAGGAAATAGATCAAAGATGACAGATGAATGGGGAAACAGATCAATGATGGCAGGTGAATGGGGAAACAGATCAATGATGACAGGTGAATAATGAACAGATCAAGATGACAGATAAATGAGGAAATAGATCAAAGATGACAGGTGAATGGGGAAATAGATCAAAGATGACAGGTGAATGGGAGAAACAGATCAATGATGACAGGTGAATATGAAAGATCAAAGATGACAGATAATGAGGAAATAGATCAAAGATGACAGGTGAATGGGGAAATAGATCAAAGATGACAGGTGAATGGGGGAAACAGATCAATGATGGCAGGTGAATGGGGAAACAGATCAATGATGACAGGTGAATGGGGAAATATAGATCAATGATGACAGGTGAATGGGGAAATAGATCAATGATGTCAGATGAATGGGAAAATAGATCAATGACGACAAGTGAATGAAGAACAGATCAGTAATGACGGGTGAATGAGAAACAGATCAATGATGATATGTGAATGACGAAACAGATCAATGACGACATGTGAATGAGGAATAGATCAATGATGACAGGTGAATGACAGATTAATGACATCAGGTGAAGAAGGAACACATTAATGACGACAGCGGAAGGGGAACATATTAGTAATGACGGGGGAATGACGAACAAATTGACGACAACAGGTGAATGAGGAACAGATCACTGATAACAGATGAATGAGGAACAGATCACTGATGACAGATGAATGAGGAACAGATCACTGATGACAGATGAATGAGGACAGATCATTGATAACAGATGAATGAGGAACAGATCATTGATGACAGGTGAATGAGGAACAGATCATTGATGACAGATGAATGAGGAACAGATCACTGATGACAGATGAATGAGGAACAGATCACTGATGACAGATGAATGAGGAACAGATCATTGATGACAGATGAATGAGGAACAGATCACTGATGACAGATGAATGAGGAACAGATCACTGATGACAGATGAATGAGGAACAGATCATTCACGACAGATGAATGGTGAACAGATTATTCACGACAGATGAATGGGGAACAGATTACTGATGTCAGGTGAATGAGAAACAGATCATTCACGACAGATGAATGGGTAACAGATCAATGATGACAGATGAATGAGGAACAGATCAATGACGACAGGTGAATGAGGAACAGATCATTCACGACAGATGAATGGGGAACAGATCATTCACGACAGATGAATGGGGAACAGATCATTCACGACAGATGAATGGGGAACAGATCATTCACGACAGATGAATGGGGAACAAGTCAATGATGACGGATGAATGAGGAACAGATCAATGATGACGGATGAATGAGGAACAGATCAATGATGACAGATGAATGGGGAACAGATCATTGATGACAGATGAATGGGGAACAGATCAATGATGACAAGAGTGGGGAACAAATCATTGATGACGGATGAATGAGGAACAGATCAATAATGACAAATGAATGAGGAACAGATCATCGATGACAGGTGAATGAGGAAGATTAACATATCATTGATCAACAACAAAACCTATAAATTTTACGGGATGAGCGTGACGGTAAGGGTTTTATTGGATGAGCGCTTGACCAATGGCTGCACACCTCCATGGTCGACGGGCACGATGATGTTTCCTTTGCGCAGCAGAAACTTGTAATAGAGGGACAGGCCTGAATCCTCTATGGCGGAACCGACAGGGGTTTCAGTGAAGTTATCCGGAATGGCGAAACCATCGTCCAACCAGTCGAAGCAGCTCAAGGCGAACCTGGTCGTCAAGACATCTCCTGCAAAACGTGCGCATCTGGATGTCAAGATTCGAACCAACAGGAGACGCACATGCTTCAATGATTCAATGAATATCGAATTTGAAGATTAACTCTTTTGAAGCAACAATGTAATGGGTGTTTCAAAATTTTACAGTGGAATGCTAGGTCTATTTCCACTAACCTACCATCATTCGAAAATCATGTTATGCAGGGAAATTACTGTGTACTAGCCCTTCAGTCTCTCAATGGTGAAAAACAGAAGCTTCCCAATATTAAGGATTTTTATTATCCTCCACTTTTTACCATTAACAGCTTAAATGAAAAAATTTCAATGCGCATTATATATAAGGTGTGGATTTGAATATTCAAATATTTTTCCGTGGCCAGTACCAAATGATAAAGAAGGTTGTTTTGCTGTCGGTGCTGCAGTTAAAGCAAATAATATAACATATTATCAATGTATTACCCATCCGGTCCAAAGGAGGACAATACAGACTGGCTTAAAAATACGGATTTCTCTAAGAAAAAATGGATAGTTTTGGGTGATTTTAATGCCCATGCCCCTTTCTGGGATACAAACAGCTCTAAAGTAACATGTAATAGGTTTGTTGAAAATGTTGTAGATTCGGAGTTAATATTATTGAATGATGGTCGTATTACAAGAATTCCTGACGTCTCAACTCATAATCCCAGCGCTAATGATTTGTCTTTAGTGTCCTCAAACTTAGCTGTTGATTATGACTGGTCCCCAGGAGAAGATTGTCTTGGAAGTGACCATCTTCCCATTACCATCGCTCTCAATGTCAATTTCAATTCAAACTCAACAGATCCAGTGGAAAACATACCAAAATATAACTACAAATTTGCAAATTGGGAAGATTATAGCAAATTCTTAGTCTCATGATCCTGATTCAATAATCAGTGAAGATATCATGAATTTTATTCAAATTTTAAGAAAATAATACTACTTGCAGCTGATAAGGCGATACCAAAATGTGGTTACAAGAAAATTGGTAAATATATTGGTAATGTGTGGTGGACGGAGGAGTGTAAAATAGCAGTGACATCAAAGCGCAAGGCATTTAAGTCATGGATTAGAAATAAGACTGAAGAAAATTTTCAATCCATGAAAATACAGAAAAATATATGTAAAAAGAGCATCGCTCAAGCAAAAAAGACGTATTGGGAAATATTTTGCAACTCGGAGATTACAGAATCAAAGGATATGTACAATGTTTGGAAAAAAAATAAAGAGATGAAAAATTGTAACAGGACACAGTCATTTCCTGTGAAACTAGATACGGAATTTCCAACTGCTTTGGATAAGGCTGAGGCATTTGTGACACTTTTTCATCTAACAGTTGTTCTGCAAGCCCGAATTCAGAAGCTAAGCTTTTTAGAACAACCGAAGAAGAAAAAGATATGTATTCAGACCCTAGCCCAATTGAAGAACACTATTTAAATTCTCCTTTACAAATTACAGAATTGAAAGAAGCATTAGCTTCTATTTCTTCTTCAATTTCAGCAGTTGGTCTAGATGACGTTTCTTACCAGATGCTCTGTCATTTGCCTTCTTCTTGGATAGGTTTGCTACATTCTTTATTCCAAAAATGTTGGGATATTGGCGCTATTCCTAAAATCTGGAAGAGTTCAGTAGTTGTACCAGTTCTAAAAGAGGGCAAAATTAGATCTTCGGTTAACAGCTATAGACCAGTTTCGCTTACTTCTCATGTTGGAAAAATTATGGAAAAAATTATACTCAAACGGATCATTTTTTATTGTGAAAAAAATAACATCATTCCAGTTCAGCAGGCTGGCTTTAGGAAAGGGAGATGCACTACAGATCATTTGGTTAAGCTTACTACTCAGGTCAAATGTCAATTTTCACGAAGAAAAAGTACACTAGCTACATTCTTTGACGTTACAAAAGCATATGATAGTGTCTGGCATGCCAGATTATTGTTCAAATTAAAGGAGATAGGAATTTGTGGCAAATTGTATGGATATATTAAAGCCTTTTTGAAGGACAGACACATGTGTACAAAAATTGGCAATACCTACTCATCGTTCAGAAGTGTTGATATGGGGATTCCACAAGGTTCAATCATTGCTCCAATTTTATTCTCCATTTTTGTTTATGATCTTCCAAAAGCTTTGTCTAAGAACACACATGTGGTTCAATACGCTGATGATATTGCAATATGGATAAACACCAGTTTAAGAAAAAATTCGAATAAGAGGATTATCAGTCATATGCAGACAATTTATCAACAGGAACTAAACAATTTATCAAATTATATAAAAGAAAATGGTTTAAAATTGTCGGGTGAAAAAACACGTTTGCTGCTATTCAATAATGGTGAAAATCCGCCCATATTACCTATTTTGAAATTAGAGGATAATATCTTGAAATATCAAAAGTGTGTTAAATTTTTAGGAGTCTTTTTGACAACAAAACTTAGTTGGAAAAAGCATATATAACATTTATTAACCAAGGCAAGAAAAAGATTAAACTTTTTTAAAATAATCAACTATCAGCCTTGGGGGCAAGACACGAAAACTTTATTGCATTTGTCGACTTCTTTAGTTCGATCCAAATTAAAGTATGGCCAAGAAGTATATTATTCTGCTCCAAAATATCTGTTAAACAAGCTACAAAATTTGGATAGCAAAGCAGTGAAACTGGCCTTAGGTGTACCAGTTCACGCAAATACTATCAAAAGTTATCAAGCTGCAGAGGTTTTACCTTTTCGAGAACAACGGCTCTTAGACGTATCAAAATATGTGATTAGAAGTCTATCAGTTAAGAACTTAGTTACAGCAGAACTGTTGATGGATTCGAACAAAGATTATCCCAAACGAGCTAGAAATATTTTATATTTACAACCAATTAGAAATTACTCGTATAAGCTTATGTCTGATTGTAACATTGATTTATCAACAGTTTCTGAAGATCCCATCACGCCTAAGATCCCCCCTTGGGAGCATTTGTGTGGAAATTTTGATTATAATTACACAAGCGTTTCTAAAACTGAAAACGTTAATCTCTTGGTTAGTGAGGTCAGAGTTCATCTTGACAATTTTTATAGCAATCACCTGAAAATTTACACGATGGCTCAGTCATAGATAACATTGGTAGCGGTTCTGGTTTTGTCATTCCTAGCCTAAATGTGAAAAAGAATTATCATCTTGGCAAAGGGTTTTCCATATTTACAGCAGAATTATATGCAATATTGATGGCTTTGAGCTACATTTATGATGCTGCCATGCCTTTTCATAATATTCTCGTATGTGTTGATTCAAAATCTGTCTTGCAGTCTCTGGAACATTGGGATGGTAAGGCTCGGAAAGATTTACTTTTTGATATTCATCACCTCATACACTGTTTAAGGATTCATGGAATATGTATTGACTTTTGCTGGGTTCCCTCTCATAGTGGGTTGAAATGGAATGAAGCAGCAGAAATACTTGCTAAAGCTGGAGCTAAACATTGCCTCGATTGTAATTTATTATCTTCACTGAAAAAATCTTCGTCAGAAATTTTGCTAAATTTAGAAAATTGTGTTTATAACAGAAATTGTGGAGAAAATCTCAAACATGTAAATACTTGTCCTCGTCACATTTCCAAGATAGTTACAAAACTCAAGTTAAATGCATGGAACACAAAATATTCTTGCCATGTTTTTTGTACTTGTGGTAAGCCTATTTCAGTGCATCATTTGTTGACAGAATGTTCTGTCTTAACTCCAATTTATAAAGAAAATTCTATTGATATCAATGTCCAAGATATCAGTCAAATATTGTTCAGCCCTTCTATCATAAACATTGCTACTATTATCGCACAATCTAAAATTGCCAGGTTGCTTTGATGCATGTTTATTTTTACCACTAATTCAAAAAAGTTATTGTTGTTATTTTTTATGTTTGAGGTTAAGCTTTGTTAGTTAGAGATGACGT
>CM065714.1:50105915-50125915 GCA_033310375.1 Conus canariensis
CCCACAGCCGTTAGATGTTCGCATTCGGCGAGAGCTCCTATATGGGATACTGTTCAAGGCAATACGAAGACACGAGAGAAGCAAAGCCCTTTCTCCCTCCCATTGAACGAATTTGGTCCATGTGCGGAGAACAGATTAAGCTGAGAAGCCTTGACGAAGAAGGCCTTTACTTCCTTTGAGAACAGCCGGAGGGAATGACATGGAAGGCCGGAGGGCATCAACAACCTTCCCCATTCTTCCAGAGTCACTGATGCCGGGGACTGTCCAGCCTTTGCCACGCCCACCAACGAACACTGCTCGACAGCTGACATCATCGGATGTGCTTTGCTAACCACTGCGCCATCGCGGCTGGTTCACCTTCAGAATGCGTGGCTCAGTGGATAATATACTTGCTGAGGTGGGATGAAGCTCTGAGATCAAATCTTGCGCATGATGGAGTCTTTGGACCTCGTCTCCATAGCAACTTAGGAACTGGACTGAGCGCTGGCTAGCTCCACGCCAGACCCTCTTTTTTTTCTCTCTCTCTCTCTCTTCCGGGTCTGGAATTGGCAATGGGCAACTGCGTTTAGCCCCACAAAATAAAGGGATCATGCACGCGAGTACAAAGTTTAAAAAGAAAAAGAGACAGAGAAAAAAAAGAACGTGTGCGTGCGGCGCGCGCGTGCGCGCGCGTGCGCGCGCGCGTGTGTGTGTGTGTGTGTTGAAGCTCGCGCAAAGCGTCTGGCCACGCGCAAAAATTTAAACTGGATCATTGTCAATTCCAGACTGTCTTTCAAAAGAAAGTGGCCAGTTTTTAATGCATGTACACCAAAGGTATAATTTTTAAACAAGTCACGCCAAAATTCCATTTTTTTCTCACAGATTATTGAATTAAGAACTGATTTTTTTAATCACATCTTCAAGAACGTAAACTCTTGTGATCGGCGGAGAAGAAGAGAGACCGGATATAGTATTCCACAAAATTGATTCTGATTGAGTTCACCGTGCCATGAGGAAGGCAGAACAGAACTAGTCTACATTTACACGGCTGAGATGTCTGCCCGTCTAGCCAGCAGCATGAGGGAATCTGGCTTCCGGGCTAAAATCCTTGCCCTAGACTTTGGTGCAATAACAACGACAAACAGGCAACAACAAGAACAATAAAGGAATCAAACACACAAATACGCTAAGAAAAAAAATGTTTACGGTGAGAATCTAAACACATGAGATCAAGGCTGTCTTTGCACAAACTACGAAAACAATAGATGTTATTTTTAATTATTCCAAGCTCCCTAAAGACAACATTTGTGTGTAAAAACCTGTTTCTTTTTTTCAGCTGAAATCATAGAACACACGGTATGTTTTAAACGGATTATATACATTTCACAAAGGGAATTAAAATACTGTTAGAATGGGTTGCACGCACCTTACACAGGGAATATAATCCATGTTTCAAAGTGATTGTGTACATCCCACTTAGAGAACATGCAACGTGCTTCAAATGAACTGCGCACAGTTCACACAGGAAACATACAGCACGCTTTAACTGCCTTGTACGTAATTAACCTAGGGAACATAGAACGTGCTTCAGATAGCTCATACGAACCTCATGCAGGAACGTGAAAGGCTTTTCAAACGGCCTGTACATATATCACACACGTAGAACGTGACACGCTTTTCAAACGGCCTGTACATATATCACACACAGAGAACGTGAAACGCGTTTTTTTATTTACTGCTTGTACATATCTCACACACTGAGAACGTGAAACACTTTTCAAACGGCTTGTACATATATCACACACAAAGGACATAAAACACGTTTCAAACGGCTTGTACATATATCACACACAGAGAACGTGAAACACGTTTCAAACGGCTTCTACAATATCACACACACAGAACGTGAAACACGTTTCAAACGGCTTGTACATATATCACACACACAGAACGTGAAACACGTTTCAAGCGGCTTGTATATATATCACACACAGAGAACGCGAAACACGTTTCAAACTGAATGTACATTAATCACAAACACACAGAACGCGAAACACGTTTCAAACGGTTTGTACATATATCACACACACAGAACGTGAAACACGTTTCAAACTGAATGCACATTAATCACAAACACACAGAACGCGAAACACGTTTCAAACGGTTTGTACATATATCACACACAGAGAATGTGAACACGTTTCAAACGGCTTGTACATATATCACACACAGAGAACGTGAAACACGTTTCAAACTGAATGTACATTAATCACAAACACACAGAACGTGAAAAACGTTTCAAACGGTTTGTACATATATCACACACACAGAACGTGAAACACGTTTCAAACGGTTTGTACATATATCACATACAGAGAACATGAAATACGTTTCAAATGGCTTGTACGTACATCAGACACAGAGAATGTGAAACACGTTTCAAACGGCTTAAACATATATCACACACAGAAAAAGCGCATAATACGTTTCAAAGTGAGTAAGGTTTTTGATTTAGAGTCTGTTCGCACTTGGTGATATTAGACTATAAAAATCTGTTAATTTGATGCATGGAAAGCACTTTTGCTATTTGCACAATTTCTAGTTTGTGGGTTATTGTTTTTAATAAAAAAAATCATGTACAGTCACATCCACGTTCGATTCTTTATATAATGAAGTTAATATTGAGCAATGAAAAAGAAAATGCTCCACTGATAGAAGGCTTGAACAATCGCATGCAACATTTTGGGAGAATTTGGTTTTCCACGAATTCAGGCGAAGCTTGTATATTAACGACGACAAATATCGTGGACATGATAAGATTTCTTACTTCTCTGGAAGGTGTTCACTGTTCACGCATTTTTCCAATAACGAATTACATCCTTGAACATCAAGTCTCAAATTACTCTCAGGTGTTTTTCTTAACGCACCATCTCTAGCTAATTTATCTGCTGTTTCACTACCAGATATGCCACAGTGTGATGAAATCCAGCAAAAAGATATCCCAATGTAATATCTTATTTCAAAAGTAAATCTTCTCTTATTTTTGATTCCCACTTTTGCAATCTATTTAGCACTGACTTGGAATCAGGGCGGAAAAGTATATTATAGACAGCAGTGTTATTGTCACACATAAAAATCAACGCCATAAGAATAGCATACAGTTCTGCCGTAAATATGGAGAACCCGTTCCCAAGAGAAACGGATTTACGACTCTTCAGCAATGGAATCACAAATCCGGACCTGCATATGATTCCAAAATCCAGCCATCTGTAAAAATATTCAAATCATTTGGATACACGGTTTCAATGTCTTATTGCTTCACATGACAGAATATTAATGTTATCAAGCTTCGTCGTGAGAGAGAACGTGAAACACGTTTTAAAAGGCTTGTACGTATATCACACACTGAGAACATAAAACACATTTCAAACTGCCTGTACACGTCTCATACAGGGAACATAGAACACGCTTCCAGGGTTTTAGATTTCCGGAGCGCCAGCGACATTTTCGCGTGAAATTTTGAAATGGCGAATCACATTTCAAACTCGTGTGCCAGACTATTCCGAGTCTGTTGTTGCGGGGCTGACGTGAGAATCTCTCTCTCTCTCTCTCTCTCTCTCTCTCTCTCTCTCTCTCTCTCTCTCTCTCTCTCTCTCTCTCTCTCTCTCTTGATCATATAAACAGCAAAAGTTGATAAACTGTGCCTGTCCACTCCACCAAAGTTGATTCCTGGATGTGACTGATCAGCTTTCGATTGATTTAGAATCAACACAAAACAAACAACACTTCAACCGGTTTGTACTCATTTCACACAAAGAACATAGAAAAACATTTCAAACGGATTGTACACATTTCACACAGAGAACATAGAATACACTTCAAACGGTTTTTACTCATCTTACACAGAGAACATCGAATATACTTCAAACAGTTTGTACTGTTTTCACACAGAGGGTAAATATTACACTTCAAACGGTTTGTACTCATTTCTCTCAAAGAACATAGAATACACTTCAAATGGTTTGTACTCATGTTACACAGGGAACATAGAATGCGCTTCAATCGGCTTGTACTCAACGCATAAAGGGAACATAGAGTACCGTGAACATAGAGTACCGTTTAAAACGGCTTGTGAGCATCTCACACAAATAACATATTGTAAATGACTTCGTTAGATGGCAAATCAAAATGAATGTATGCTGGTAGAGATGATTCACTTGTGGTGGTGGCGGTGATAGAAGTGGTGGCGGTGGTAATAATGATCTATTCACTGTTTGCAGGGTCTCTTTAAAAATCCGCCCATGCCTTCAACAAACAAGGCCTCTGCGCTACTGTGGGAAGGTTTTCTTTTTACGATATGAGTAAGTGTATTATTATCACTAATCAGACCAGCAATAGCACCAGTAGTAGCAGCAGCAGAAGTAGCATCATCATCATCATCATCAGCAGCAGCAGCAGCAGCAGCAGCAGCAGCAGCAACAACAACAACTATCGCGGACCGGAATAGCGCAGTTGGTAGAGCGCCAGACTCGTGATTCTGGCGATCCTGGAGTTGCAGGTTCGAATCTCCACTGGGCTGTTTTGGCAGAGAGGGATTTTTTTTTGCTTGGAGTTAGCATTCGTTCTGACTCCATTTCCCAAAAAGTCCTTCCAATGAGACTATAAACCGAGGTTCCGTGTGAGAATGCATGCATAACATCTTGCACACAGGTAAAATCCCATCACTAACTTTCGGAAGAGAAGGCCAGTTGGCCGTTGTACGACACGGATACGCATTTTGGGCACCGAACGAATGAAAGAGTGAACGAAAAACCAAGTGACTAATATTCGACTGAATGACACAGGATACGACAGAATGTGGCGCCTAGCAGTCAGCTCTTCTGTCGGCTCTACTCGGGTAGGCAGCCTGTTGTGTAAACGAAAGCATGGATTGTAAAGCGCTCAGAGCCTGGTCTCTAACCGAGGATATGAGCTATACAAGTACTCCTAATAATGATAAGAAGAAGAAGAATGATGATGATGATATAATAATAATACTAATACTATACTACGATTACTATTACTGATGATCATTATGATAATAATACTAACAATGATAATAATGATAACAATACTAACAACAACAACAACAACAACAACAACAACAATAATAATATCATTATCATTATTCCGGGCGGGGCGACTATCACAAACCCGGAGGGTCCCTGGGTGGCGGATAGGGGGTCGGCCCCCAGATATGAGGGTTAGCTGCGATATGTCAGTCTTGCCTGGTCGAATAAGCAGTCCCGGACCAACTGGCGATGTTCCTACCAGGACAGAGCGGGGTAACAGGTGGCACTGTTACACCATATCAAATTCCCTATGTGTCCTGTGATGGGTTCATCATGCGAGTAAAACCTCTAAAAACCTCTAGCCCCGGGATAGGAAAACCTCGGAGAAACAAACCAGAGTAGGGGATGCTCATCAGCCTTGGTCGGCAAGTCGCCTACGAGAGGGAAACTCGGACAAGAAAACCAACGCCGAAGACGGATGTACTGGGCCCCTGGCGCGTAACGGCAGTACAACGCATCTACGTCATGGATGGAAAACCTCACAGCTTTTCGATATGGTGCTCTGCTAAAGGAGTCCCGCCGGGCTAGTAGACTGCCGGGCCCTGTGCCTCAAAAGGGCCCACTCCATGCGTCTGGTGGTCACCCCGTCCCGGTGAGAGGAGCCAGGCATCGGAGGCGGAGGGAAAATGCTACTGGTCGAAAAACATCTGACCCCGGAGAAACCCCTAGACCACTCAACATTCTCCAGTGGAATGCAGAGGGCGTCTACCACAAAAAGATCCCACTTACTGAGAGATTGTACACAGAAAACATCGATGTGGCCTGTATCCAAAAGACACACCTGAAACCCAACCACAGGTTCAGAGTCAGAGGTTACCAAACCTTCAAGCTGGACAGAGAAGGAAGACCAAAAGGAGGAGTGCAGATACTCATCAAGAACAGTATTCCAGCCTCGGAATTTACAGTGGACACAAATCAGGAAGCTGAAATCCACGGAATCAAGATCACAGTGGACAAGACTGTCATCACCATCTTCAACGCGTACATGCCCACAAGACAAAGAGCTCTCTCTACAGAAATGGACATACCATCAGAGAATGCTTAGTAGTAGGTGACTTTAACAGCCACTCAACCTGTTGGGGTTACAGTGAGAATGACCGAAGAGGAGACGAGGTGGAGGACTGGCAGATAGAGAGCAATCTGCTTCTGCTGAATGATCCAGAAGACCTACCAACCTTCTTCTCTCGCCGATGGCTCACCACGACCACCCCAGATCTTGCCTTTGCCACTGAAGACCTTGCCCAAAAAACCAGCAGGAAGGTACAGAGCCAGTTGGCAGGCAGCGACCACAGACCAGTACTACTGGCCATCAATTTGCAGTACACACCAAGCAATGCCAAGTCCTTTCCCAGATGGAATTACAAGAAGGCAGATTGGGAGATGTTCGCGGGCCTCTCTGATGAGTATTGTAAGACCATCAAAGTGGACGATTATAACATCAACAGAGCCACCAAAAGCTTCAACCAAGCCATCCTGAAAGCAGCCTCAGGGGCAATTCCACGTGGCGCTCGAAAGAACTACAGGCCATATTGGACAGAAGAGCTGCAGGAGCTTGAAGATGAAGTGACAAGAACTAGAGAGGAGGTGGAAAACAACCCAACATAAGAAAGCAACATCACTCTCAAAGCCTGCACTGCCAAATACAGAAAGGCCTACATCCAAGCTGCAAGAACAAGCTGGATGGAGAAAACAGAAAAGCTGAACCTTGACAGAGATGGCAACAAACTTTGGAAACTCACTCAAGCCATAAATAGTGAAGAGACAAGGTCAGCGCCTGTCACGCTTCAAAAAGACCAGGAGATTGTGACAAGGAGAGAGGCAGCGAACTGCTTCATAGACAACTATGAGCAGACCAGCAACATCTCTGTGACAGAGGACAGAAAACAACAAGTCCATGATGAAATGAATAATCATCAGGATGACCAAGACCAACCTGATTACATGGACAGGCCTTTCAAACTGAAAGAATTAGAAGAAGCTGCAAAATCTTTACAGGACAAAAAATCTCCAGGTCCTGACAAAGTCACCAACGAGATGCTAAAACACCTCGGCACCAAAGCAAAGACCAAACTCCTTGCTCTCTTCAACAACAGCTGGAAGACGGGGCATGTTCCACAAAGCTGGCGAGAAGCTGACACGTTGCCCATCCATAAGAAGGACAAAGACAGAGTCAGGGCTGACAGCTATCGCCCCATCAGCCTCATCAGCTGCGTGGGCAAGCTCCTAGAGCGTATGATCAACTCGCGGCTAGTCTGGCACCTGGAGAAGAACAACATCATCACTCCAGAGCAGGCAGGCTTCCGTCAACATCATTCCACTGAGGATCAAGTGACCTACATAGCCCAGAAGATCGAGGATGGCTTCCAGGACAAACAGCATACACTGACGGTATGGATAGACATGGAAAAGGCGTACGACAAAGTCTGGAAGGATGGCCTCCGGAGAAAACTCCAGAAGAGTGGTGTGACTGGCTGTATGTACAAATTGATATCGCAGTACCTGAGCCCGAGTCCATGTCAACGGAGCATACAGTCGGAAGAAGACACTGAGAGAAGGAGTCCCTCAAGGAGGTGTCCTCAGCCCTACCCTATTCTTTGTCTTTATCAACGACATCGGCAAAGATATGCAACGAAAAGTCCAAGGAGCCATCTATGCAGACGATCTTGTCCTATGGTGCTCGGAAGAACACCTCACAACTGCCAACTACAGGATACAGCAGGCGCTGAATGTTCTCGAAAGCTGGACAAAACAGTGGCTGGTAACAATTAATGCCAAGAAGACCACTTACACTGTTTTAGCCTCTCACCCAAAGAACAGAAGGCCAACCTGAGCATCAATGGACAAACTCTGTTTGCTGAAAATAACCTCGCGTACCTGGGAGTCACCTTCGACAAACGTCTGACGAGGAAGAAGCCAGCAGAGAAAGCAGAATCAAGAGCAAAAGTACGTCTTACCCTCATGAAGAAGCTGGCAGGAACAACATGGGGTGCAGACAACACGACCCTCAGGAGACTGTACACTGGTAGAGTCAGGCCAGTGCTGGAGTATGGCATGACTGCATGGGGCACTACAGCCAAATCCAATTTTGAACGGATCAGCAAGATTCAGAATCAAGCTACCCGTATCATCACAGGAGCCATGAAGTCTACGCCAATTCAGGAGCTTGAAACCATCACAGAGCTCCAGCCCCTTGATGACCGCAGAGACGCCAAACTCCTGACCCAGGCTACCAAGTTCAAGAGGTTGCAAGGCCACCCCATGAAAGACAGACTGTCCCAGCCAACAAAAGGACGGCCGAAGAGAGGGAGTTTTGTACACCAGAGCAGGATCCTAGAACGGCAACATCAAAATATCCTTGACCATGACCCCAAAGTGATACCCAGGTGTCTTGCCGTCCCTCCCTTGAGCGAAGGAACCAGTGCAGCATCCCTGGTGTTGGCCCCAAAGATTCCCAAAGCGGCCCTGAAAGAAAGTCCCTCACCCTTGAACACCTCCATACCCAGTTCCCCAAAGAGTTCTGGACTCATGTCTATATTGACGGCTCTGCAGCAGATGTCATTCGAAATGGAGGGGCAGGAGTCTATGTCCAATATCCAGGAGGCAGAGAAGAAAAGATCTGCCTCGCTACCGACCTATATTCCACAAATTACAGAGCTGAAGCAGAAGCCCTGAAAACAGCAGCAGCTCACATTGAGGTCAGCCCCTACACCAGCCACAACGTTGTCTTCCTGACTGACGCCCTGTCCATCTTGCAGGCCCTTCAGTCCAACAGAAATCCAGAGCTCAACGATCTGTCCTCATCTCTCGCCTCCCTCTGCACAAGTCACACAGTCACCCTGCAGTGGATTCCCTCCCACTGCAACGTGCTTGGCAATGAGACTGCTGACTCCCTAGCAAAGGAGGGCACTATGAAGGAGCAGATGGACAGATCTACCAGCTACCCTGAATCCAGGACCATCATTAAGGCCAAGCTGCAGAACAAGTGGAAGCAGCAGCATCTACGCCACAACAGAGCAGACCCGTACTACCTGCTGACTCGTCGAGAGCAGGTAGTCATTTTCAGGCTCAGGACAGGCCACAACCGCCTGAAACACCACCTATTCATTAAACTCCGCATCGGCAACACAGAGCAGTGTCCCTGCAGAACAGGCAGCCAGACAACAGAACATCTGCTGCAGTCCTGCCCGCTCCACCAAGCGCTCCGAGAGAAAACCTGGCCCGACCCAATACCAGTGGCCCGGAAGCTCTACGGAGGACTGGAGGACCTGCGACGTACCGCCACCTTTGTCGAGGAGACGGGGGAATCCATCTGAAGAAATGACGAACGAGACAACAACAATTATCATTATTAACGATAATAATAATAATGATAATAATAATGATAATAACAATAACAATCTCGACAGTTTATACAGGTCAGGCGTATTCATTTCGTTTGAAAAGTACACCCACCCTAAACAAAAATCCGTTGGGAACAGATTTGTCAGCCAGATTTAGAGTACGATTCCCGGGTTCCGTCTCCGTGGATATGTCGTCACAATCGCCGGTGAGGGTGGTGTTGAAGGGCTGCGAGGACATCTGCTTCAGCTCTGCCATGGTCATGGTGTTAAGCACTTTGCACTCCCACAAGAACTGGATGCCAGTTTTGTTGTGGATTCCAAAAACAGGGTCGTAGGACTGGGTGTAGCCGTTGATCTTGTTAAAGGGGTTCCCTGCGAGATGATACCATGCAGACACAGCGCGAAACAATAAGTTTGATGGGGAGCTTACTAACATAAGGTATCGGTAATAGCTTATGTATTCAAACCTTCTGTCTACTTTTTACGTCGTCCATTCCGCTCATCCGTAGATCACACTTTTGACAGTTCCAAGACCCAAGCAAAGACACTGGAAAAACTTGTTGCAAAATATTAAAACACACACACACACACACACACACACACACACACACACACACACACACACACACACACACAACAAACTGTTTGAAAATACTTTGGAGAACATGTTTTTTCATTCACTGTCCAGAACAACGAAACGCGCTAGTACAGACACTTTTTGCTATATCAAATCAAAAGTTGCATAAAAGAAAGGATTAGCAAAAATACCTATTCCAGCAGTACAACGCACACGAACCCCCGAAGCCTTACTACTTATTCAGCCTCCATCAAAACGTATGAAAATTGCTCACACTCATTCATATTACTTTATATAACTACTGTACTATTTACCAATGTTATGTTTAAGGTTCTCTTTTCAGTGCATTTTGAATTGGTTATTTCATGTCAGGTTTATGTTGATGAACGATTCTATCTGAGATGAGGATGTTGTGTGTGTGATTACCATTTTTGTTTTAAACGGTTCACTTTGCAAGTTTTTTAAATTTTTTTTATTGCATCTCGGTAATATTTTGGTTTTCACGGTGAAGAAAGCACACGTGTGTTGTGTATGTGATGTGCCAGTTTTCTCCCTTTATTTGCTTTCTTTTCTTAATTGTGTACTATCCATGGTACAGTGCGTTCTGAGTACTGATGCTGTGGGAAACCGCACTTCGATAATACGTCCCTATATAATCATTTATAATCGTTACTATTACTATAGGATGTTATGTTGCATTGATTTATGTGGTACTGTATTAAACCGCAGTACAATAGCCAATATCATTGTCATATATTCACTTTCATATTGGACCATACATAACACACCATTTCATAATAAGCAACATCAACATTTATTCACGTGCTTCAGTATCTTATCAGACCGCATTCCTAGTGTACATTTTGTTTTTCGTTTTCGTTTCAGAAATATTCCTATCAATGCGGGACAGGAGTGGCTTACAAAAGGAAAGAAAGAGGAACTAATTTTTGATTGCGAATGGTGGGTAGGACGGGACTGGTGTGGTGTGTGTGTGTGTGTGTGTGTGTGTGTGTGTGTGTGTGTGTGTGTGTGTGTGTGTGTGGTGCGCGCGCGCGCGCGCTTGTTTTGTTTACATGTTTCAATTGGTATACCTTGAAACTGTTGCTACTGAAAGAAAAAAAGAAACCCACTTTATATAGAAAGTAAAATGCAGGAACAAACCGCCAAGGCATATACATATATATATATATATATTTTGTTATATTAAAAGCAAGTTAAAATCAAGCTTCTAAAAACATCTACAAATTTGTTTCACGCTGTGCGGTCGTCAGGATGTGATGAGCTTGTGTTGCCAGTGCCACGTATATATATAGCTAGCTGATTTGCTGTTGTTTTTTTCCCGTGCTACATGTGTTTCTCAGGTGTTGGTTTTTTTCGCTGATAGGAACTTCCATCTGTGTCTGCAATTGTTAACCATTTCTGTTCTAACATTTAGAGTTGCCAACTGTGGTTTACATAGTATAATGTATTTCTCTGTTAGGCATAGATTGCATTTTTTTGAAATGTTGTTGTATGGTGCTGCTCTTTTTAAAATTTTCCAAGATATGTTGTAGTCTATGTTTTTATCTTTAAGTTTCCAAATGTATTTACTCAATTCTGTTTGGTTTTTGTATCTTTCTTTGTTGAATGATTGTTTATGGTTTGCATATCTAGTTTTGAATTGGTTTTCCGTGATACCTACATATGTTTCTTTTGCGTTCTCTGATGTTACAGTGGCTTGGTACACAATGTTGTTATAAAGGCATTTGTTGTTTAGGGGGCACTGTTCTTTTTTGGTACAGTTACAAGATTTCCTTTCGTTACCCTCCTTTTTTTCTGTGCTGCTTTTCATTTTGTTTGCCGAATCGATGGCATTTTTAAGGTTCGGCATACATGAATATGATAATTTGATGTTGTTTTTGTTGAATATCTTAAATAATTTATGGTCTTTTGGGAAAGATGATGTCAAGATTTTAAAGAATTCTTTCCCTACATTTGTTTTAACTCTTGCATCATATGGGGGATTGTACCATATGATATTCCTTTTCCTGTTCTTTCTGCATCTTTTTGCATCATTGTCTGGATCGTATCGTAGTTTGTAATTGTAGCCACTTTTATGTAACGCCTCTTGGTATTCAGCTGTAGCATTGTTGAATACTGTTTCGTTACATGACAAATTGGATAGTCTTTTATTTATGCTTTTGGGTATTGTTTTCAGTATGGAGGGTGGGTGATTGCTTTTGATGTTTACATAAACAGGCGTGTCATTTGGTTTCTTGTATGGTTTATATGTGTGTTGGTTGAGGTCTAACGTTATGTCTAAATAGTTCACTATCTTTTTGTTTGCTTCTATTGTGATTTTTAAGTTTTGGTTGTGGAAAATTTTACACAATTCTTTTTTCTTATTTTCAATATTTCTAGGGTTGTCATTCAGAGCGGCAAGGCCGTCATCCCTGTACAGTCCAGTTTGTTTTCCAAGTTTTTTTTTAATATTGGATAACATGAATAGTCCGACAAGTTCGCAAGTTTCGGCACCATCATATGATCCCATTGTGACATCGAAAGTTGAATTCCTGCTTGTGTTCTTAATCCAGGTTTCATTTTTATTGTGCAGTAAAGTTTTCTTTGTGTGGAAAATGATTTCCATTTCTGACCCTGATATTTCTGTGTACTTGTTGGCAAATTTTATAGCTTTAGTTAGTAGCTTTTCATCTATAGATGGGTAGAAATCTACTATGTCAAATGTTATAAAAACTGTATTTTCTTGTTTATTGAGGTTTTTGAACCATTGTATTACTTCATATGTGTTTTTCCAGAGATTGAGTTCAGTGTTTTCTTTTATGTTTTTTATGGTTTTCTCTAAGATTTTTTTTACTAATTTTCCCTAGTTCAGATTTGGAAGGGTTTATCAGTCTACATGTTGGGTTGTTCAAGAAATTGGGTTTGTGGTCTTTAAGTGTAATAAAGGCTTCTCTAGCTGCTGTGGTCTCTACTCTGTCACTTAGGTCCATTTGGTGCACAAGTTCCTTTTCTTTCTTTCTGATGTGATCATATGTAGCCTTGTCAGCCTTTCTGTAATTTTTCTGGATATTTTTATCAAGGAGTTTTGAGTACTCTTCAGGTTCTATTTTGTAAAAGTTATTGGTTTTATCCGCCTTCACAAATATTTTGTTGTCATTTTGAATTTCTTTAATTTCCTTTTCTAACGCTGATTGAAATTTGTTATTAGATTTTTTGAATTCTATGTTGGCTAACATTCTTCTCATTTTTTCTTCAAATGTTTTCATTTCTTCAATGGCTGGTGGTACTCGCCATGACTTGAAGTCGTATGTATTTTTATCCTCTTTTTTAACGTTGGGGTTTAAAAAGAAAAATGCTTTCCATCTCATATTTTTGATGAATTTTTCCGTTTGTCCTATCATTTTCTTCACGTAGCACTGGGGTTTAGCTAACGGAATGTTTTTGATGGATTGTTTAAAGTTGATTTTTTCCATTTTAAAATTTGCTGATTCAAAGTGCTCAACGTATGGAGCAGTTAAGAGGAATGTTTTTGATGGATTGTTTAAAGTTGATTTTTTCCATTTTAAAATTTGCTGATTCAAAGTGCTCAACGTATGGAGCAGTTAAGAGACAACATCAAATTATCATATTCATGTATGCCGAACCTTAAAAATACCATCGATTCAGCAAAAAAAAATGAAAAGCAGCACAGAAAAAAAGGAGGGTAACGAAAGGAAATCTTGTAACTGTACCAAAAAAGAACAGTGCCCCCTAAACAACAAATGCCTTTATAACAACATTGTGTACCAAGCCACTGTAACATCAGAGAACGCAAAAGAAACATATGTAGGTATCACGGAAAACCAATTCAAAACTAGATATGCAAACCATAAACAATCATTCAACAAAGAAAGATACAAAAACCAAACAGAATTGAGTAAATACATTTGGAAACTTAAAGATAAAAACATAGACTACAACATATCTTGGAAAATTTTAAAAAGAGCAGCACCATACAACAACATTTCAAAAAAATGCAATCTATGCCTAACAGAGAAATACATTATACTATGTAAACCACAGTTGGCAACTCTAAATGTTAGAACAGAAATGGTTAACAATTGCAGACACAGATGGAAGTTCCTATCAGCGAAAAAAACCAACACCTGAGAAACACATGTAGCACGGGAAAAAAACAACAGCAAATCAGCTAGCTATATATACACGTGGCACTGGCAACACAAGCTCATCACATCTGACGACCGCACAGCGTGAAACAAGTTTGTAGATGTTTTTAGAAGCTTGATTTTAACTTGCTTTTAATATAACAAATGTCGCTCCCACTGTGGTTGAGCACTGTTTTTAAGATTGCGCTGATCCTCAGTACCATTTTCTCTCTCTCTCTCTCTCTCTCTCTCTCTCTCTCTCTCTCTCTCTCTCTCTCTTATATATATATATATATATATATATATATGTGTGTGTGTGTGTGTATGCAGGCAATATGAATAGTTCTGTCTTCAGGATGGGTTACGATGGTCTCCATCGGCTGCTAGTGAAGTATTTATATATTTATGATATATTTCCCTGACTTTTCATTCTCATTCTCTTTATCCCCCCTCCCCCCCCCCCCCCCCCCCCCCCACACACACACACACTTTCCCCCTGACCACTCTGACTGTTGACACTTTTTGACCTCCCTTGCATTCTTAAATGGGTTCTCATGCACAGGCTCGAAGATTTATCCCTATATCTTATACGGTTTACATATGATATTAGTTTTTTCAGCAACTTATTTCTTTACCACATTTTCTTTTCGCTTTACTTCTATCCTTCGCTGGCTGCTTTGAGGTGCTGTTGGATTCCCTTTTTGAACCCCTGGTGGTGAGAAGAGTGCGAAGAGGGATGAGGAAGTGTGGGACAAAGAATGCAGGAATGTAAAAGAGGACGTTAAAACATAAATAGACAAATTTAAAAAAAAAGAAAAAAGAAAAAGAGGACGGTAAATGGACAAATAATATGGAAATAAAAAGATCTTAAGCGTAAATGTTAAAAACCTTATTAACCAGCAGTGTGTAGTGACCATTAAATTTCGCAATGAAAATACAATTAAGTTAAGGGGGCTCGTACAATGTCGACCTTCGTCCGCTCAAACGCACTTGCGGAAGGGCGCCACAGTCTCTCTCTCTCTCTCTCTCTCTCTGAGTGAGTGAGTGAAAACGTGACTGGGCGGGGAGATGGTGCAGGCACTCGTGTGTTCGCAGGCGTTAATGTGACTGACACGCTATTGCCAGTAATACATAAGAATAATCTCTGTCTATCTGTCTGTCTGTCTGTCTGTCTGTCTGTCTGTCTCTCTCTTCTCTCTCTCTCTCTCTCTCTCTCTCTCCACACACACACACACACACACACACACACACACACACACATATATATATATATTTTTTTTTTTTTCTTCTTCTTCTTCTAACGGAACTCTCTTGCGGGTGTACCAATGCCTATCCCCATCCCTCCGCCCCAGAAAAAAAACAACAACCAGAATGTCTAAAAACGGAAAAGCAACAGGCATGTTTTTGAATTATCATTACGTAAAGCAATGCACGCGCGCACGAGCGCGCGCGCACACACACACACACAACACACACACACACACACACACACACACACACACACACACACACACACACACACACACACACACACACTAAGGTGTCCATGGAAATTGGCGTACATGACTTTCCGTTGTTTTCTTGTTGTTGTTGTTTTTTCTTTTGTGGAGGTAAAGATGGAAAAATTGAATTTGGAGTGAACTTGAAACGTGGACAGATATTTAAAGTAAATGATTCCAAATAAGTTGGACAAACGTATATTCTGTAAGAGTTTTGCGCCAAGACAGCTCAATCTGCTCCATGAACAGTGTAGTTTATACGAAGATTTTTTGGAAAACGATTTTAACATACTGTCTGAGGATTTCGTGACATTTGTTTCAAGCCGAGTCGACTTGAGGCAAACTTAATTCTGCGGAGGAGCCATTCAACGTAGAAAAATCCCCCCAAAGTAAGTGGTTCTGACGGACATTGAACCCACAACTTTGAAGCTGCTTTCATGCTGCTTTGCCTGATGGTTACCATACATGATCAATGAATGCAGTTTTTCCTTAGCTCTGTTTGGCAAGACATAGCTGCATGTGGCATTCATAATGAATAGGTTTCACACTTTGTGAGTCATTTGTTTATAATCTGTTTTGTTCTTTTTTCTGCTTGGTAGAAATCACCTCAAATAGTTCAATCTTGATAGATTGGAAAATTTACATGCTATAATTTCTGCATATATCATTATTGTCTGTGTATGCTTTCCGTACATGAGAAAGGAATTATAGCTAATCATGATTTATAAGGAATTGTCTATTCTGTAAAATTAAAATCATTGTTGAAAAAATCAACTGAAGATTTACAGCATTAACAATTCGGTGCAACTTCATGTACGAAATGGCTGGTATTAGTAATAACTGTCATTCTGCAGACTTTGGATATGCTTACATTTATGATAGCCGAAAAAATGACAACGTTAGAGTTTCACACACACACACACACACACACACACACACACACACACACACACACACACACACACACACAAGCGCGCGCGCGCGCGAGCACTCTCTCTCTCTCTCTCTCTCTCTCACACACACACACACACACACACGCATGCATGTTTGCATGCACGCACGCGCACACATAGACATATACACAAATGGACATTCAAAACAGAATGATTACTTAGACTCACATTGTTAAACACATGATTAAAAAAAAAAGAATCAACTGTACCACATTAAACATGGACAGTCTTTTTTTTCGGAAGTTAGAAGTCAGAAAACATTAATTCTAAAATAGGAAAAAAAAAAAGAGATTGACGAGATTTCTGTATACATTAAGGATTTGTCACAAACAAATATCATAGTCCCCTATGTTGTATACTTTCACCGGGTATCATAAGAACAGGAGATGAGCAACTCTTGCTTTTTAATTGAGGACAGTGTGGAAGAGTTTTCGTTCATGGGTGCATGATTCCCCTAAATACACATATCATATATATTCAAGCTTATGAAAAGATAGGTATCTATCGTGCTGCGTGTTTTGCATATCATAAAAAAGAAATGGCAATAATGTGTGTTCATGGCCTGTTTACGATCAAGGCTGAGCACAGACGAGTTCCAGCCGCAAAGTGGTAAATGTCTGTGCTTCAGGACTTCATTGACGTATTACATCACAGATCTTATATAAAGAGTGAGTGTGGCCCAGCATGCTCAAACAAAGGGCATCACCGAGGTTCCTGTCCCCGCAAGTTTGGTAATGCCTTCGTCAGAGTGATCTACCTCCCTGTATGAAATTCCTGCATCAACGCTCTGAAGCGAATGAACATTCTGAGGTATTACGTCCATTGTTTGACGGATCCTCCTCCTCCTCCTCCTCCTCCTCCTCCTCTCTCCTCATCATCATCACAATAATAATAATAATATTGGTGGTGCTGCTGCTTTCAGTTTGAATGTCGTGTTTACGGCGAGTTTGAATTGTTGAACGCATTGAAATTTTGAAAAATTCAGCCGAAAAGAACCTTCATTACAAGTAAAACTAGAAAAAAAAATGTGTAGATTCAGGACAATACGGAAATCATGGAAAATCGCAAGCAACTGTTTCAAAATCTCCAGAGAATATCAACCTTTGATCTTTTATCGATGTTGTTCAATGGTGTAACCATGATATAAGCCGTTTACATATTTGCGCAGTTAAGGGAGGTTGCATGATACAAATACTATGAATATGACAGTAATTATTATTATTGTCGTTAACAGGAGCATCATCGTAATCAGCATCATTGTTATCATTATCAGAGACTAGTTCAGCAATAGAAATGAGTTTTCACAACTTTAGTCCATAGTCGGATGAAAGGTTCTATGTAAGATGACTTCAAAGAGGGAACTCACAATTTACAGGATTGACTCTGTGAATGAAAAAAAGTGGTATTTTACAAAACACTGCTGTAACCATTCTGAAATGAAACATATAGAAAAAATACAGGAACAGAAAATATGGATATTAGGAAATACATTGTTCGTACAAATTCGTTTTGTTTCTCATCCAGTTTATGCCTCTGCTATATGCCGCTAAGAAACAATTTAATGTTACAGTTTTATGGCATTATTTCTGTTTCAGACCAGCTTTGGACACTGAAACTTACGTTGCTTACGTATCCAGTTTGTGTGATGAACTTACCTGTCAGTCTGTGATTACCACCCATAATGGACGCTCTTAGGGGTGCTGCGATGACTTTAACGTACGTGGTCTCTGCCAGCCAGATGAAATCATGCCTCTCGTCAAAGCTGATGTTGAGCGTTAGCTTGTACACGCCAATTTCTAAAGAGCTCTGGAGAAACTCGATAAAGTCCTTGTCGGGTTGCTGAAAGACCACGTGCTCTTTAAGGACAAAATTATAGTCGTAAAGTTCCACCCACCAAACGAAAAAAGGTTTGACGTCGGTACAAAGGATGATGGTGCGAGTCACTCTCCTCAGAAGGTGGGACCTGGAGTGCACTAAGGCCTGTGCGAAATAGCCATAACGCCGGTCAAATATGGGATCATCGGAGAAACATTTGTTGCTGACTCTGGTAGGTTGTACCGCGAACTGTGATGAATAGATATCAGAGCAATTTGCAGTGACATCCCTGGGTCCAAGAGTGATGTAGGTGAAAGAGAAGGACCAGGACATTCCAGGTTGTAGCCCACCTATCCGGGTCAGAATGGTTTGATTCAAAGGATCGTTGAAATTTATATAGCACGTCATATTTCGGATCCTGTGCTTCTCTCTCTCAAGCTTCAGTTCAGCAACTATATGCCCAGGCGGATGCGAGATTACAGCTGGAAGGATTATAAGCAAGTCCGCGACATTCCCTTCTATGTCTATGATATCATTGGTAAAAATTGATGTTTCATTGTATTGGTTCAATGCATTTGTTGATTCTCCAGTCAAATAGGGACGCCAGTCACCGACTTGAAGGTAGTAGTGTTCAATTGTGAAATTCTTCTCAAGTGTGTATTGATCAACGTTTTGTACCCATGTATCTGCCTCAGGGTATCCAAAATATATGCAAAGTTTTCCAATAAAATCGTTTGGAACTTCCACCTTGAAAATAAATTTATCTACTTCCGCTACGCCCCCCAGCCGATCAAGAGAAAATTGGAGAGCCCCTTGCCAAACGGTGAAGTCCTTAGTGACATTACCCTGTCCAGGATGAGCCAAATAGACACTTCCATGGTAGACGCGTCTTTCTGTATAGCGGTGATAAGTATTCCATGAAGTGATAACTCGGGAACTGGAATCATTTACATCTCCATAATAGAACAAGGCGGTCAAGTCATCTGGTGGGCGGGAAATATCGATTAATTTCAACTTTATAATGACATCGTCGACTGGGGTCAGACCATCCATGACCTGGGGGTTATTGACAACGACCTCAAAATCCTCCATCGTCCAGCCTTTGACGGTGATGGTTGCATTCAAAACTATTGCAGAAATGTTGTTAGCGCAGTTGAACTGCACAAGATATGAGCCTTGGGCGCTGTACTGGTAGGTCGCGTGTTGAGGAAAATCACTGTAGTGGTCAACATTAAAGATCCCTGTTCCTCCGACGGTGGAGTTAAATACCCAAAAGCACCATCCTTTCCCTAAAGCCAGAGGTTTAGCACTGTTACTCACTTTCACGGTCATTGCAATGTTACCATCTGGTAAGGGCACCACCATTTCAGCAGGATCGATTTTGTAATCGCTGGCAGAAAAGGGTGCCTGAACGAAGACGGTCTTGCTAGCTTCTTTTGAATAGTATTTATTTTCTGCTCTCATGACTATGTCAAATGAGCCTTCGTCTAAGTAGAAACACACCAAAGAGATTCCAGGGGGGTCAAAGTCCGTATTATATAAAGCGTTTTGGTTTGTGTACGTGGAAGGAGAAGTAACATT
>CM065714.1:50130915-50145915 GCA_033310375.1 Conus canariensis
AGATAACGCAGTTGCTTCTCGACACACTCAATCATCCCGCCCCCCCCCCCCCCCCCTCTTCACCCGCCATCGTGCGCTCATATATAACTGTAAAACACACACACACACACACACACACACACACACACACACTGTAAACACACAGACACAGACACACAGACACACAAGACACACAGACACACACACACACACACCACGCACGCACGCACGCACGCACGCACGCACACACACGCACACACACACACACACACACACACACACACACACACACACACACACCACACAGAGTATACCTCCCAATTGTCATCTCATTTCCATTAATAGTGAACTCAGCACTGCCAGTACTGCTGGCAGTAGCTGCAGTCAGAGAAGATGCCGGTAAAGGGTCACCATCCAGGAGAGCCGTGACATTCATTTCCGTCTCTGTCTCACTCCATTGCACATTGACAGTGATTGACTCGTCAGGTTTGACAACCCTGGAGACGTCTTGACCCGTCGCCAGAGTGAAGCCATACAGAGCTTGGCACCGAGAAACAGCTGGAAGTCCAGCAAGCAGCAGCAGCAACAGCAGCAGCATCGGTGACACTGAAAGCATTGAGTATGCGAAGTTAGGACGAGTTTTCATCGTAAACAGAAGTGCAATGTAAACACCATGATAAAATTTTCCAGATGGATCAGAATGGTTGAATCCTATATCAGAAACAACATTAACGCTGCTTGCGAAATTCTTGCTCATGTTTGACCTGGAACCGAATGTTATTCAGTGAATATAAGCGGTGATCATGGCATTATCCAGTTTTGACGCAAATATTTCAGAGACCATCAAAGATAAAGGATTTTTTTTTTTTTTTTTTTGGGGGGGGGGGGGGGGGGTTAAGAATTATCTCTGTTTCTCGATAAAAGAATTAACCTTATTCATAATATTTGACCTTTATCCCTGACTTTAGAATGCAGCATAACTAACTCGAAAAAAAATTGTTAACGCCATAATATACGATGTTTTCAATACAAAATATGCAAAATATGTCCATGAGGGAAAAAAGCAATAGAACACACAGACACAGACACAGACACACAGACACACACACACACACACACACACACACACACACACACACACACACACACACACAATCAGACAGACTGACACACGCACGCGCACGCACGCACACACACACACACACACACACACACACCACACACACACGCACGCACGCACGCACGCACGCACGCACGCACGCACGCACACACACACACACACACACACACACACACACACACGCCTTTTTCTTCCAGAAGATTATGTCAAGGAAAGATCATGTCAAGGGACATTTAGATAAATTTCAAGGAGCAACGTAAGTATTAGTCAAACAAACACATAAACTGTGCATGAAATAAAAAAAAAATCTAAATGGCAAGGGAAACTGTAAGATTTATATGGAGCATCATTGTCTATCATCTAAAGAAAAAAGTCTACTTGCAGTGCATGCCACATTAACTAAATTTGACTTTCTTTTGGGATTTTAGCTTTTTTTCTAAAACAAAATGTGTTTGAAAGACATTTCCCCATTTTGCATTTATAAATATATATTTTTTCTGACATCACAATAAAAATCGAAGGTATTATTTGTTTGGAAATGGTTATCTACGCCAAAAAAACCACGAACTCACGTAGAAACCTAACTCTGGAAATAGTTTTGAATTTCTCTGTGTAGAATTCCAAAATGATTGCACACGTTTCCAGTTCTCTTAAAATGTTTAGTTTAATCCCTTTCTTCGTTGCACAGGCTACACTGTGTTGTACTTAATAAGTCTATCGAACGAGGAGCTACATTTGTTGCATTTATTCTGTGGACACTTCTCATTTGCGGCTTTACATTATTCATCTCATGAATTTCGTGAAATACGACATTCAGTGGAAAAGTTAAGTTTGATTTCTCTGAACATTTTGTCCAGCAGTATGGTTTATTGCCACTGGATGTGAAAACCGCACAATACATTTTACACGTTTACACTCAACATTTTCCTCAACGCACCGGACATGTCTTTTCCGTCGGTGCTTGTACAATTTATTGATGATTTTGTTTTATGTATGTATTTTTTTCTTGCAATGATCTATCCATTGAAAGTAATGAAACTACTAGTTAAATCTGCATTGATTTTAAAGAATTCAGATGCCTTATATTTTCCATGCTCTTTAGGAAAATGTAAAATAGAATGTTTTCCGTCTCCTATCATTTTCTTTTGAATAATCACGGCATAACAAACATTTCTTTTTCATTATAGAAAACCAACACACATTAGCCCCAAAACGGTCTGTGAGCTTTAAACGTGTGAGTCTAAAAGCAGATCACACTTGCATTCATTGATGTATATGTTGATCCAAATGCTATATATTTTTCATGAACAGGTATATCTCTGCCACAATATTTTTTTTCCTTGTACATGTATGATTGTCCGTTCCAAAATTTCTGATCCGGATCAGCTTCAAAACGGGTGTATATTTGTGCCTATTTGGTATATTCCTACCAGCTTTTTTTTTACACGTTTCACTGGAGCGTTCGTACCAATTTTATTGATATTTCCGTTCTAGAGAAGCTGAAAATATATTTTTTTGAAGTTTCTGCATGAAATTGTCAGGCGATTCTGTCAACAAAATTCGGTTATGTATCGGTTTGGGTAGAATAAGAGATTTTAACACAGCTAGTCTTCCGATTGGGGTGATGGTTCGCTGTGCCCACGTTTAAGCAAGCTTTTCATTCCTGTGAATTTACCAGCATAGGTTTTTTTTTTTTTTTTTTGCCTTACAATCATGTATTTCTTGGGTGAACCAGATCTCTATATATTTTTTTTTTATTTAAGAGGATTCCATATCATATTTGAATGGAGACAATATTTCTTACATGACCTTCTTCCTTACCTGACCACACGCCTTGTTTCTTTTTCCAATATTCAAATATAGACCTAAAACTTTACGAAATCTAGTAAGGATAAATATTGATAATTCGAATAAAACTTTATCATCCTTGTTTAGTGATTGGGTGTCACCAGCTGATTGTAAAATGTTATATTCTACGTTATTAATCTTGATCCGTCTGTTTCGTCTTCTTGTATTGTTACAGCTATAAAATGAACACAAAGAACGAATAAATAAGGCCAAATTTGGTCTTTGTGTCTTCCACCCCTTTTGATTTTGAACCGATGTGCAGACAAATCAGTTATGATGACAGCTGATTTGATCTGATATCTTTAGAGAATGTTTCAACCTATTGGCAAGCAGTTTTCGTCAATTAAGCCAGATGTCTTCAAAACTTTAAGCGTAAAAGCTCAATTTACAGGATCAAAAGCCTTTCCAAAATCAATACGAAGTAGCAAAACGGTAACAAATTTCTGGTTAAGATAGTTAATCTAATCATATATAAATCGAATATTGTCTTCCATATATCTTTCAGCAATAAGTCCACTTTGATCTTCAAGAATCAGAGGTGGCCACATTTCTTGACACTGTTCTGTGTACAACGTTTAGCAGGAATGTATGGTGCCGGAATTTTACAATCTCTCGCCCAAAGCGTTACAGAAAATTAGCTCTTCTTTCTGTGTTGTGGATACCTAGTTTTGTTTATACGTTTTCTTGAGAGATCTCAGAACAAATGGCCATAATTGTCTCCAGACAGAATTATAGAACTCTGTAGTGAAATTATCTGTACTTGTTTCTTTTTTCCCATACGTTTTAGTGCTTCCCCTGTTTTACCTGAGGTAATGTTAGCGTCCAATAATTTTCTCGCTGAGCTGATAATTTTGTAATAACTTTAAGAAGATTGTCTATCTCGCCATTCTTTATGCTTCTTTTCCTGTAAATCATTTCGTTAAAAGTTTTAATCGTATTCGCCTTGCTTTTAATATCAGTTAAACATTTCTCCATTTTTTTGTCACTAATATTTTGAAGTTCTTTGTTCTTTTGTTTTATTTTTTCATGTAATGTTTTGTTTTTGTTTTCCTTCAGTCTTTTCTAGGATTTTTATATCTCTCACCAGAAGACTTTCAGTTTCCATTACTTTCTGCTTTTTCATTGCCGATACACAATGGGTTTTCCTCGAATTTTCATTAACAGGAAGTTGGGGAATCAATTGTTTGACATGTTTAACTTGAACTGAGGTTTTTCTTGTTGATCCATTGTTTCTTTATCATAAGAATCTGCTGCATATTCTTCAGCCACGTTAATTATATATCAATTTCATCTACATATTGTTCAACTTTAAGGAAAGAAGAGCTGAATGTCCAGTTTTAATTTCTGCCAGATTTAAAGCAAAAAGTGGTATTGAGTGGTCGGGGCGATACCTTAGAACAATATCAGTACTTTGAATTGCCAGAACAAAGAATCAGACAATAAAAAGAATCTTGCGCTTGTTTAAGCGGTGTTGGTTTTCGCCCTATGTAGCGACTACGTTCTGGATTGTTCATTCTCCGGACCATCCTTCGTTATACACTGAATTATGAAATCCTGATTGTTGTTAAAATGAGACCACACTGCGCGCGTTGTAAGCAAAATGATGAAATCCTTCAGTTTGAAGAGAATGACAAAATCTTTTATAACGAACAGTATGACAGAATATTTTATTAGAGGACAGAGTCTTGTAAATGAACAAAATAATGGAATATTTAATTGGTCATTAGGAAAGAACAATGATTTATTATGAACAGATCGATAGAATCCTGCGTAGTGAACACAATGTCAGAATTCTTCACTATGAACAAGCTCATGGGATTCCTCTTCATGACACTTTGCTAAAATCCGGCTTGATGAACAGAATGCTGGAATTTCGTCTTATCACTTGAAATGAATACAATGACAGTATTCTTCATTATGAATACAATGAGAGAATCCTTCGCCAGAATATTTTTCATCGTGATTTATTTGTAAGATCTAACCATTTTATTTAGGCTAGGGGTAAGATGAAGAGTGAGTCTAGTTGTTTTCTGATCAAAGGTGGTCAAACGCTGCATGCAGGCTACAGAAGAAGGTGCTTGGTGTTGAAAAGGGGTGCAATATTCGAATGTTTATTCATTAGTTTCGCCATGGATAGTGTTGACAGTGTGGAGAGTAGACCTGCCTGATGTCTGCATTTCACGTGCAGTCGGAGCTTTGTGTGCATCTGTGTTGCACATGCGTTATTGATTGTGTGTTTGGGCTAAACTGTGATTGTTGAGGCCATATTAGAGTCAATTATTTACCCACGCAACCCAAAAAATGCCCTGGCAAATTGCCTTTCAGAGCAGAAAAAAGATCATGCAGCAAAAGGTTAAAAAAAATTTCCACGGTCAAACTGCCATGGGAATAGAGTGTCGTGAGCAGGAATGAATTAATAATGATGTCTTCGAATTGTCTGTACAGTCTGTCAAAGAATAACTGTTTACTGCAACGTGAAATGTACAGTGGGCCTGCCTGCCTGCCTGCCTGTCTGTCTGTCTGTCTGTCTGTCTGTCTCTCTCTCTCTCTCTCTCTCTCTCTCTCTCTTTCTACATATGTATATATATATATATATATATATATATATAGATGTATATATAGATATATATATTGTGTGTGTGTGTGTGTGTGTGTGTGTGTGTGATATATATATATAGATGTATATATAGATATATATATATGTGTGTGTGTGTGTGTGTGTGTGTGTGTGTGTGTGTGTGTGTGTGTGTGTGTGTGTATGGAGAGAGAGAGAGAGAGAGAGAGAGATGTATATATTTGGATAGATAGACAGATAGATAGATAGATAGATAGCTTCATTCTAATAATTTATTTTGATTGTTGTTTAGGGGAGTGTTTGCACATGAATTGCTTCAAGCCTGAAAATACATTTGAAAAGTTTGATTTAAGTTTTCAGACATCGCTGTTGAAGATATTCGTGATAACGATGATAAATATAACTGTGGTAACTTACAGAGCACCGCTTCCTACTTTATGGGCAGGCTCACCTTGATTTCCAATGCATGTCGATAGGTAAAAGTGAATTAAAGTAAACTGAGATGACAGACACATCACATAATAAACACACAGGCGTGTGATGCTGGATAGCTGGTGATGTGGATGCAAGCTTCCAACGTAGCGTTTGAGAAACGGAGTGACAGCCTTGATATGGTTCTTTGCGGTTGGCTGGGCTATCAGCAACTTGAACTACAATGATTTGAATTGGTTTCAAGAAATTCTTATCAGATTCCCTTCTGGCCTTCGATCAGATGTTATTTCCCGGTCAATGAGCCTTGACTGGCTGTTAATTCGAATCGTGCACGCGCAATTACTCGCTTCTCGTGTTCTCATTAGGTTAGTATTCAGTAATGTTCGTTTGGTTTACAGGACTTAGTAGCGGAACATAAAAGATTACACAGCTGACTGTAAGCGTACAGAAGACTCCGAAGTGGTTGACATCTACGGCGCTGCGGTCGTGTCAAACCGATGATTGTTGTCTGGTCGTGGGCAGGGGAATGAGCGAGGATCACTGCCTGTCAGAAGTCTTGTTCAAAACTGTTCTTCTTCTCTCTCTCCTCTCTCTCTCTCTCTCTCTCTCTGTCTATGTATACATATATATTTTTCTTGGGGGGGGGGGGGGGGGGGGGGATATTCAATAATGTCCAAAATGATGTAAACATGATGAAAACCTTGGGAAGACAGGCAGACACGAGTCGTAAGTATTGTACATTATAGTCATTCATTATGGAGAAAATGCTGAAATCATGACATTGATGCTGGAACCATTTTATTTTATAAGCATAGGACATTAGTCATAATGAAACAGTACTGCAGACAGTCGTTATTCGTACCAGTAGGTATCCTTTCATCATTAGCAGTACGAGGTAACAAACTAATTCGTAGACTGATGCTGAAATCTTTCATAAGCGGTGAGAAACTGGACTGTCCTTCCAAACAAGCGGGATATTGATGCCTTTTGTCGTGAATGACAATGCATTAATTATGCATCATGAACGTAGGACAAACGCTGATCATTTTCGTAATGAGCCTTGTATTGAAGTTATGAATTGCGAGTTGAGTATTATTCGACCGACATAAGCTGCTAAACGGTCAATCGCGGACAGAACTTTAACATCAGCAGTATTGATAGAATGGAAACGAAAAAACATTGATTTCTGTAACGTTTTATCAATCATTCACCATCAGCAGGGCTCTCAGTTATCAATCATGTGCGGTAGACTGGAATCATCAATTTTGGAACAGACGGTTAAATCCATTCATGAAAATCATCCTAACGTGGTCCGTGGGAAAAAAGGAAAGCAATACTGAAACCACTTCTCAGGGATACGACTTTTTATATCAGATCTTTCATCTGAATAGGGTATGAAAAGCCTTTGTGGAAAACAAGAGATTGACATTGTTGGTTAGGAACAGGGTGCAGACTCCTTTTGTCATGAGCATCCGGTTGGGATAAAATCAATATCTGTGAATGTTTTAATTATTTGTCACGAGCGACAAATGTAAATGGTTCAGAACTCTGGAACCCCGGTTTCTGATTGTCCCACAAAGGAGAAATATCAGCAATTATACGGCGCAACGATTTAGATGGATATCATGGCTGCTGCTGCTCGTATAAAACGATTGAGGCAGAGGGCCTCTTATCAATCATATGAAAAGATTAAAGAGAACATGTCTATTAGTAATCACATTAGAACGTTAACGATTTGCACAGCATGTTTCTCACTAATTATAAATAACGATTTAGACAGCAGTACTATTACTAATGACATAGAACGATTTAGACAGCAGGCCTGTTAATAATTACATAGAACGATTTAGACAGCAGGCCTGTTAATAATTACAAAGAACGATTTGAACAGCAGGCCTGTGAATAATTACATAGAACGATTTAGACAGCAGGCCAGTTAATAATTACAGAGAGCGATTTGAACAGCAGGTCTGTTAATAATTACAGAGAACGATTTAGAGAAGGATTTGAACAGCAGGATTGTTAATAATTACATAGAACGATTTTGACAACAGACCTGTTAATAATTACATAGAACGATTTGAACAGCAGGCCTGTTATTAATGACAAAGAACGATTTAGTCAGCAGGCCTGTTAACAATTACAGAGAACGATTTAGACAGTAGGCCTGCTACTAATCACATCAGAACGGTTTAGACAACACTATCATCACTAATTATATAAGATGATTTAGACAGCAGGTCTACTGATAATCACAGAGAACGATTTAGACAGCCGGCCTGTTACTAATCACAAAGAACGATTTAGACAGCAAAACTGTTACTAATAAGAAATCACAATTTAGACAGCCGGCCGGCCTGTTACTAATAAGAAATCACAACTAGGACAGCAGGCCTGTTACTAATCACAAAGAACGATTTGGACGGCAGGCCTGTTACTAATCATAAAGAACGATTTAGACAGCAGGCCTGTTACTAATCATAAAGAACGATTTAGACAGCAGGCCTGTTACTAATCATAAAGAACGATTTAGACAGCAGGCCTGTTACTAATCATAAAGAACGATTTATACAATTTAAATGATTGAAATGGTTAAGGCCTGTTACTAATCGGAAAGCTCAAAGATCTAGATGTAAAGCCTTCCGCTGCTGCAAAGGACGAAGATTTACATAAGAGGCTGATCACTAATTCCAACAACGACGATATACAGAATAGGCAGCAAATGAAATAAATAAACTATTTAGACAGTAGGTCTACAACTTATCACAAAGCACGGTCAGTCAGAGTTGGAGGCTTATACTAATGACAAATGACAACAATATGAAGAGAAGAACAACTATTAATATTAAAGAACAACGAGCAACAGAGCAGGCATACTACTTGTCACAAAGATAGGGAGTAAAAAGTACAAAAGAAATACAGAGAGTAGGCTTACTGCTTAACACAAAGTGCAACAGTTTAGAAGGTAGGCCTATAAATTTTCCCAAAGAACAACCATTTAAAGGGTATGTAAACCTCAATCTTAAAAAAGAGAACACACACACACACACACACACACACACACACACACACACCACACACACACACACACACACACACAAAACGATATGTAGAGGACAGATCAGTTACTGATTCTAAAAAGGGACGATTTTGAAAGCAGGCCTTCTGTTAATAACAAAGAACAATGATTAAAATTATACGCCAACCAGTATCACAAACAAAATGATGATGTAGAAAGTAGGACTACTACTTATCATAAATAGCGATTTAGACAGTATGCTTACCACTAATTAAACAATACAGCCATTTAAAACGTAAGCCATGAAACACGATCAATTCGACGTAATTTTTTTTCCTAATTGCAATTATAAAACGACAGAGAAGTGGATGCAAGAGCAAGAAAAGCATTTTTTCTTTGGGGCCATTGTAGAAAGGCGCACGAAGAGCTGAAAAGATGTTTTCCACGGACTAGGAATACATGCCGATTGAGAGGCTGTTCTCATAGACACAAATGGTGGTTAAGATAATAAAAATCGTTCCGTGTAAACAGGAAGATAAAACTAGCGACCGTGTACACGCGGCTGGATTTATTCGTGCATCATACTGTACTGAAATTATTGTCATAAACACTTTGATGAAATTATTTGTCATACATACTGTGATGACATTATACGTCATAAACATCGTGATGACATTATTCGTCGTAAAGATAGTGGTGACGTTATTCGTCAAAGACAAAAAAATATGGTGACATTATTCGTTATAAACGCTATGATGATACTATTCGTCATAGATACAGTGATGACATTGTTCGTCATAAACATAGTATTTGCGTTATTCGGCATACACATTGTGATGGTGTTATTTGGCATTAATACTGTGATGATATTTTTGGCATAATAAAAATTGTAATGACATTATTCGTCATGCACAGTGTGATGAAATTATTCGGCATAAACACAATGATTACATGATTTGTCATGAACAGTGCAATGACATTCCTCATAGACAATGTGATGACATAGTTCGTCATAAATGCTGTGATGACATTCTTCGTCATAATTATTTTGATGACATTATTTGTTACAAACATAATGATTACATTAATCGGCATAAATACTGTGATGACATTATTCGTCATAAAGACATTGATGACATGAATCGTCACAAACAATGAGATGACATTCGTCATAAACACAGTGATGACATTTATCGTCTTAAACATTGATATGACATTACTCGTCATAAACACTGTGATGAATTCAGTATAAAAATTGTCATGACATTATTCGTCATAAAGACGATGATGACATTTTTCGTCATAAACACTGCTTTGACATTATTCGTCATAAACACTGAGATGAAACTATTCATCATAAACACTGCGATGGCATTATTCGTCATAAACACTGTGATGACATTATTCGTTATAAACGCTGCGCTGAAATTATTCAACATAAACACTAAGCTGAAATTATTTAACATTAACCCTGCGCTGAAATTATTTGGTCTGAAAAAGATGTTTATTGTGAAGTACATTCTTGAAAAAGAGCACATGCAACGGAAACCTTTCATTTTAAAAGGTCTTTCTGGACTGAGGCAGGGTTAATTCTAAAACAGCAACGGGAAGTTGTCTAAAGGCCCCTCTACATGCTGCTGTTTCACCATACACTTCGCAGAATTGGGACACATGTGATCCGACTTGTGTTCAGGAAACGTAATGTATGCGACAAGATGAGGACAACATTGACTATCTGTTGAGCAGACTGAGATCGCCGCTTTGACTTACTGAGCGAATCACTGGAAAACTGGAGGAAACGTTGTGCAAATTTGACGAATTGGACAAGTGGAGGAAAAGGAATGGTGGGTGATCAATTTCAAGAGGACAAAACTTATAGAAAATACGGAATAACAGAAAGAAAGACCATCAGGTCTAAACTTAATTTGTAGGTAGGGCCTACCTTACGGGGATCATCAATTCTTTTTTTTTAAAGAGCCGGATACTTCTTTCAGTGCAATTTAGTTCTCGTACAAGGGAAATAACACATCGGTACCACGTCAATCCATCTGGAAGGAAACGATTGCTTTGGCCTAACCTGGACTCGTGCCAGCGGAGCTGTAGTTCTTCTACAACGGGATGTATAAATGATAGAAATATGTTGACGTAGGTGGGGTGGGGGTGGGGGGGAGAAGGACAGGGGCCAGATGGACACAACGGATATAAACACCGCGAAAAAAAAAATGGCTGGACACGTTATCTTATCAAGTTCATCCAGCTTATAGGCCATAGGGGTACTGAACTGCTGAAGGTTCACTGTGTCTGGAGCGGTTACCATGACACACTATCTGTTCGGAACTTAACACTATATATTACAAAAAATACGGTTATTGTGACACATTATTTGTTCGGAACCGAAAGTTAAGATAGTACATTTTAAAAAAGTATGGTTATGGTGACACACTATCTGTTTGAAAAGTACGGTTAATGTGACACACGATCTCTTTCAAACGTACGGTTAAAGAAACGTACTCTGTTTGGCACATACAGTTACTGTGATACTCTGTTTGAAACATACGGTTATAGTATGTTTGAAACATACGGTTATAGTATGTTTGAAACATACGGTTATAGTAACACACGATCTCTGTCTGTCCCTCTTCGTGCGTGTGTGTGTGTGTGTGTGTGTGTGTGTGTGTGTGTGTGTGCTTGAATAACGGACGAAAAGAAAGTTCGCGAATTGTCTTCAAACGTGCATGCGTGCATATGTGTGTCCATGCGTTGGCGCGCGCGTGCGGTGTGTGTGTGTGTGTGTGTGTGTGTGTGTGTGTGTGTGTGTGTGTGTGTGTGTGTGTGTGATGGCTGCAGACGGAAACCGAAACAAGAGGAAAGGCAGAATTGCAGCGCCATCAAAGGAGTGAACAAGTTACTAAACAAACACAAGGCATATCGACCTATTTGGTCTTCATCAGGCAGGACAGGAACACACTCGCACACACACACACCACACACACACACACACACACACACACACACACACACACACACACACATAAAACACACACACATGGCAGTAAACAAAACAACATGAAAAAGCTTACAAATAGTCATATATATATTTTGAAAGCCGCAAATAATCTAGACCTTCTAAACAAATAATAAAAAAGAGATGAAAGGAAAAACAACAATCGAATATTCCATACGTAGACATCTCAAAAATGACTTCGCAAAATGTCAAAAAGAAAAAAAAATTAAAAAGAAGTCGGAGCGTTTCTAGTTTAAATCAAATAAAAGTATAAGTCTTAAAATTACATACATTTCATTTCCTTCCATAAAATGAAAGAGGCGTTTGAAAATCCAGTCGTCTCATTTGTGAGTTTTGTTGTTTTTTTGTTTTTTTTGTGTTTTTTTTTCATTTAGCGCCCACACACACGCTTGTGTGTGTGTGTGTGTGTGTGTGTGTGTGTGTGTGTGTGTGTGTGTGTGTGTGTGTGTGCGCGTGCGGGTGCGTGTGTGCGCACGCGCGCGCGCGTTTGTGTGTGTACGAGCGCACTCGCTTGTGTGTGTGTGTGTGTGTGTGAGAGAGAGAGAGAGAGAGAGAGAGAGAGAGAGAGAGAGAGAGAGAGAGAGAGAGAGAGAGATTTTAACTTACCTGCAATTGCCCAAAGGGGATTGCAACGAATTTTCATCGTGAATGGTTTCAGAGTCTCCATCCAGGGAAGATAGTCACATGATTACTATATTTCTGTCCCTATACTTTATAGCCAACGTTGGTCTCAGAGTCTTTCCGGATTTCTAAATTAACGCAGAGTAAAGCGCAGCGATGTCAATGTTGAAACTGACTATCCGAAGCCGTCAGCCCAGCTGAAAGAACTGAGAGTGAGTGACAGGTAGATACACGAACTAGCTAGGCAGATAATCAACATAATTTAAGCAGGAACCGGTGCCTCTTTTTATCATGTCCCCTTTCTCTTGGTTCAACGCCCGGGTATTATTATCTGCATCTCTGTATGGGGAAAAAGTCTCGGTTTAGTCTCCAGTTTATTGCTGTTTTTTTTTCGGTGCTTGCTTATAAACAGACATACGTACGCACGCACGTTCGCGTGCACGTGCACGCGCGCGCGCGCGCGCACACACACACACACACACACACGGATGTATGCATAGAGAGAGAGATAGAGAGAGAGAGAGAGAGAGAGAGAGAGAGAGAGAGAGAGAGAGAGAGAGAGAATGAATGATTCTTTAATTGTAAAGGCCACCAGCCCATCACAATAAAACACATAAAAGATCGTCACACATGATCAATCACGCAAGGGGAAAAAAAAAGGTGCACAGCTAAATCATATTTATTCGCCAGCGTAAAGCAGTATATACAAATCTATTCAAACATACAGAAAATGTAACCAATGAAGCAATTACGACACAATTATGACACAATTGGCAATGAAGCAACTAAACACAGTTACTAATGTACACATTAGGAATTCAAGTTTCTGATACAAAGAGCTTTGTGAACAAAAAGTGCGACTTCTTTTATCAGTTTTTGGTTTGTGCTTGACATCAACAATATAAATGTAAAAAAAAGATGGCTGCCTCCAGAATTTGTACGGAATAAACCGGGCACGAATATCTTCATACATTGGACATATCAAGAGAAAGTGCATTTCACTCTCTTCAACGTTACAACAAAAAGGACAGCGAGAATCAGTATTACGACCAGGTTGAAACTTAAGAAAGTGAGACTTCAAAAGGGACATCCCTATTCTAAACCTTGCAAAAGACTTTCTCACAGTTATATTCTTAATTAAAGATACATACTCAGAGCAAATAACATTGCGTTTGAAAAAGGAATACACGTAAAAAAAAAAATCATGAGAAGATAAAGAAGATCTCCAGTCCTGCTTAAAACAGTCAGTAAGACGTTGTTTAAATTCTGCTATAAAAAGTTTAACATTTCCAACACCTTGCGACTCCCAAACGATTCCTAATCCATATTTAAACAAAATGTTGCGTACGCTGCATGTCCAAGTAGAATAATTATGACGCTGCAACTCCAACAACATATTGTTGGCCTTTTTTGAGTACCTTGAATTATCTAATCTTGTCAATCTCAGCCAAAATTTAATACATCTGGAGTAAGTAGCGACAAAGAGGGGGTACCTTCCAGTTTCCCCGTAAATTAATTGTCTTGGAGACTTATAACTTACACCAAGAAATCGCTTCAAAGCTGTGAGATGTACTCTTTCAATGTGGTCTTGGACTCTGGACAGGCCCCAAATTTCTGAACCATAAGTAAGGATAGGCAGAATTTGCGAGTCAAAAAGTTTGAAAAACACTTTTGGAGAGAATTCACCAACAGACCACAATAGCTTCATAATTGCTGAAACACCCTTACTGGCACGCTCAGCTAAGTCTTTCATGGTATGAGAAAATGAAAGTTTGGTGGACATAAGAATACCTAAGTAGTTGTACATGTTAACAATTTTCAGTTCATAACCATTAAAATACCACTTCTCGCTTTCACCAATAAAACCCCCATTTCGAAACACAACAATATTCGACTTGTCAAGATTCACAACATGGCCAAAAACGTTTTGAGCTTTCACAAAGTATGTGCAGCTGGGTTTGTAGACCAATAACGGTGTCAGAAAATAGAACAACATCGTCTGCAAATAACAAAATAAACAGTTCTATTAGTTCTGGGGCAAGCTGAATGCCATGTCTACTATGTTTGGTAATATCACAAGTAAGCTCATTAATAAAAAGTGAGAACAATACAGGGGAGCACACTTCACCTTGTTTTACTCCTTTAGGACAAAAAAATTCTTCAGTCAGATCTGCTCCTGCACGCACACGTGCTTTGACAACTCTGTACATGCTTTGCAAGGCATGAAAAGGGTTCAGCGCTGAACCCTGTGAAGTGATCTGAAGCGATCAAAGCTAAGTGAATTTTCGTTGTTTTATTCGTTTATGTCTCACCCGATGAAGACCTAAGAGGTCGAAACGCGTTGTGTTTCGTCTTGTGACTCGTTTGTCCACGTTCTCTGG
>CM065714.1:50148415-50163415 GCA_033310375.1 Conus canariensis
CGCGCGCGCGCGCGCGTGTGTGTGTGTGTGTCCAAAAGTGAGGAAAGTACTTTCAGTAGTGATGTAGCAGTGTGAAAGACAAAGACAGTTATTGAATGAATGTCAGTGCGTGTCAGCTACTCGGTGCGGAGAGAGACAGAGAGAAAGGTGGGGCTTAGATATGACGGTAAAGGAAGGCGGGTGGGGGGGGGGGGGGGGGGGGGCCGAACAGGCAAAGAACATATCTGCCGTGCGGCGTTGCAGCCGCTCGGCGATGCGCTTGTTATTGCTGTGCCTAGTTCATGCTACAATTTGTACTTAGGCTTGCTGATGTTGCATTTAGCGTAATGATTTATCCCACCTACATTCAAGTAAAGGGTGACGTCACCCACATTTTGTCGATCAGGAAGGATAAATCCCAACATGTTTTTTTAGGCGGAAATCGACCATTACACAGTGCTATTATCATGACTGTCAATGAAGTGGGTCAGCTCTGTATGGGTGTGTGTGGGGGAGGGGGGGGGGGGGGGGGGGGGGGGGGGGGGGGGGGGGGGGGGGGGGGGGGGGGGGGTGTTATGTCAAATAAATCGAAGTTTTGAATTATCATTCAAGAACAACTTTTAGCTCAAAAGGTAGATGAAAGACAGCCCTATCTACACTGAAAAAGGCAATACTGCAAATACATTAAGAAGCAAGAAAACAGGAGGGGGTGGCTTAAATACACCTTTTCCAAATTTTTAAGGTCAAGGTTATGACCTTGACGTGTGACCTTCAAAACCGAAAATCTATTTTTAGCCATATCTCGGGCAGCGGTCAACATAGGAAGCTGAAACTTGGTATGAAGGTTGTTTGGTTTATTGCTCCCCAAATATGTCAAAGCAATTAAGGTCAAGGTAAAGGTCACAGACAACGTCAGACTCTCAAAATTGAGGGTGCGTCAATTGTTTGTCCCAAGACCCCAACGGTTTGACACAGACACCTCAAATGTTGTATCGTGATGTGCCACCTGTCTCTGTCTGTCTGTCTGTCTGTCTCTCTCTCCTCTCTCTCTCTCTCTCTCTCTCTCTCTCTCTCTCTCCTCTCTCTCTCCTGCAGCCAAATAAAGAAATCACGAGAATAAGACCCACTCGATAGTCATGGCCCCTGACGGCCAATGGTCAGCTTAAGACGCCAAATTGGCCACCTGGGGGCATGACGGCCGAATGGGTTTTTTCCACGTGATTTCTTTACTTGGGGGTAGACAGACAGAAAAAAAAAAAAAAGAAAAAAAGAAAAAACAGAACGCCACGAATTTATACTTCTTTGCCAGTGAAATATCAGACAAAACGGCCGCTTACTTAGAGCCGGCCGTTTTGTCCGACCAGGCCGTTTTGTCCGACAAAAAATTGAAAGTCGGACAAAACAGCCGGGATTTAGCCGGCCGTTTTGTCCGACCCGGCCGTTTTGTCCAACCTCGGACAAAACGGCCGGGTCGGACAAAACGGCCGGCTACAATAATTCCTTTGACGAATTTTGAGTCAGGTGACGTGGGATATATTTTGTTCTCAATTGTACAGTACGCTGACAGTAGAACAGAAAATGAAATTCATCATCCGGCTTAACGTTGCATAATGGGCAACGTAAGTCCATGGAGAGATCTGGGTAATAGCGGAATTTATGAGTTGTAATATCTGTGATACCAAGTCTGAATCGTATGAAGATATCCCTTAATGCCTTATTTCTGATGCACTCAAAATACGCTTCTAATGAAAACTCGGATTTAAACGTTTTGTATATAGAATATCTGTCATGTTCCTGGAACCTACTGCACCATCCTTGTTTCCAACAATCAGTTAAACGTTCCTTGAAAAGTCTTAGGAACTAAGGCACATTTTCCACACCTCCATTAAGCCACACATAACCCAAACCGTACATCGTAAGCAGCTTGCGGATATCTGATACCCAGCACGTTTTGTTATTGCTGTATAGATTTATAAGCATATTGTAAGCTTTCTTGGGCAGTCTTTCATTGTTCATTCTTGTAAGGCGGATCCAAAATCGGACAGCGTTTGTTTTTGCGTCTATACTTATTAGTACTCTACCTGTTTCCCCATACACCATGTCATTTGGTGTTCTGGGCGTCACATTTAATAACTTTTTCAACGCAAATGTATGAGCCTTTTCGATATGCATTTGCTCTAACATTCCCCAGATTTCAGATCCGTAGAGTAAGATAAGTTTTATCTGGGCATCAAACAATTTAAAGAAAATGTAGGGGGAAACATCTTCTAACTTCCATAACGTTTTAAGTATTTCCACAATACCTAGTTTTGCCTTTGCTGTCTGTTTTTGCATGGCGAGTGAGTTGTCAGCCATACGCCTAAATATTTGTACGAGTTTACCACTTCCATTTCAGATTTAACGTAAAACCATTTTTCATGGCGAGATATATAGCCCCCATTTCTAAACACCACAATATTGGATTTCTCCAGGTTAACCGAAAGATCAAGAGAATCTGCATTTTTTCTCAGTAAATCTAATTGGAGTTGTAGGCCCTTTACTGTGTATGAAAGCAAAGCAACATCGTCTGCAAAAAGAATGATAAATAGTTCAACGATGTCAGGGTGTAGCTGAACACCGTGTTTACCGTTGTGGATTATGTCAAGCGATAGTTCATTTATCATGATTGAGAATAACAGAGGACTTGTAATTTCACCCTGTTTTAAGCCTTTTTGGCAGAAAAAGAAAGTCAGACCTGCACCACTACCGCATCTAACACATGCTTTTACCACCTTGTACATGCTTTGAATAGCACTTAACATTTTACCCGATATTCCGTTCTTCAACATGATAGGCCATAACTTAGCATGGGAAATAAGATCAAACGCCTTCCTAAAATCAATGAAAGCGACGTAAAGTTTTTTGTTACACGCTAGATGTTTTTGAATAGCAGCAAAAAGTGTAAAGACATGATCAATAGTGCAATGGTCTTTTCTAAATCCAGCTTGTTCCTCGCCAATGATTCCTTTATCTTCGATCTAGTCTGCCAGGCGTTTATTTAAAATATAGCTGTATAGTTTACTACATACATTCAAAAGAGAGATCCCTCTGTAATTGTTGGGATCATGAGGATTTCCATGTTTATACAGCGGTTGAATGATAGCTTCTGTCCATGAATCTGGGTACTGTCCTGAAGAAAAAATAAAGTTAAATAATTCTTCTAAATAAGGCAGTATCCATGTGTACAAATAAATGAATACCTCAGGAATTAGTCCATCTGGACCACCTGCCTTACTGTATTTTAAATGTTTGATTGAATCGATGATTTCTTCGCGGGTAATAACCGAGTTTAAGCTATTTATTACATTATTATTCTCTCACAAACAATCGATGGTTGTGGTTGTAATGTTGCTTCAAAAACATTCGCAAAATGATTTCGCCAGTCTTCCTTCGAAATGTCCCACAATGAATTCTTTTGCGTATGTCTGACATTTTAAAGAGTAGTCCAAAACAATTTAGAGTCGTTGGTAGCATTCAATAATTTGTCTCTAAGACCAGTTTTATGCATATCGGACTTAGCTTTCAGTAAATCTTCGTAGCATTTCTTCTGTTCCAAGTACTCAGTTAAATTTGCTTTGGATCGCTCATGTCTGAAGATTCTTAGGGAACTTTTTACGGACGCTTTTGTTGTCCTGCATTCTTTGTCAAACCATACTTGCTTTTTCGGGAAGCTACCAAATTTCAGTTGTTTTAACATACGTTCTGAAGCCAATGTCAAAGTATCAATGAACACAGCAATGGACACATTAACATCTACACTTATCATTCGTTTGGCTTCCCCCAAAGCAGTTATGGAATATCAGCTAGATATCATATAAATCCTTCGCCCCCAACCCCACCCCTACCCCCGCACCCTCCCTCTTCTGTTGCTGATCCATTTGATGGATTGAAAACCTCCCTGTTTGTTTCAAAGGCACGATCAAAATTGTACAAGCAACTACTTCGAGGGCTAGCACGTGGCTGGCACCGTGGTTTTCAGATCCTGGTTAGCTTCTAGACTTCAAGTATTCAGGATTGTGAATACACCTGACTGAACCCTCCTACCTTAATGATATACTGGGGTAAAAAAAAACCTCAATCACCACCACGAAGTGCAGGATTTGTTCATGTAAAAAAAAATATATATATAAACGCCCCAGATTAACCCCAAACTGTCCCCATGTGTTAGGTTAGTACAGAATGGACAATGTTTCTCTATTAGATGACAATTGACATTAAATATTTATAGCTCTCTGCGAGAAGAAAATCCATATATTTTAGAACGACTTCATTTCTGCTTATAGCTCTCTGCGAGAGGAAAGTCGATATATTTTAGAACGACTTCATTTCTGCTTATAGCTCTCTGCGAGAGGAAAGTCCATATATTTTAGAACGACTTCATTTCTGCTTGTCCAGTGAAAGAAGCAGACGAGGTATCCAGACTTTTTAGTATTTCCCATGGAAGGTGAAACATCACTGCCAACAGTTCGCTCGAGATTTCCATGAGGAAACGTTTATACAATACCCGTGTAGTGTTCGGCAAACCAGCCATGCCGTCACGAAGAAAACCTGCAGAAGCAGACAGAGTTGTCTTGGCCTAGATCCGGGAATGAGTACAAGTGAGAAAAACTGGCAGAAGCTTGGCGTGGCTCACATAGTCACCCAACGACTACAAACATGTGTCGTGACCAGTGGCCAGACAGCACGAAAACACCAAGGCACAACAGTTTTGTTATGGAGAATACCAGACGCCGCTCATTTTTAACTCTCAGTGACGGGCGAAGTGATTTTAGGACTGCGGCAAACTTGAATGTGAGCAATCACACTATCCGAAATGGTTTGCATGAGGAAACTAGTTGTGTCAGGAGACCAGCGGTTCGTCCAGTTCATACTCAGGACCCCAGGAGGGCCCGTACAGTTTGGTGCAGATTACACGAAGCAGGACAAAACAACGTTGAAAGAGAGTTCACTTCATGACGAACCCCAATCTAACTTATCATCCAGCGATGGAAAGATTTGGAGACGAGCACGTGAACGATTTTGCTGACGGGACTGTACTGGAGATCGAAGCGCATTTCGCGGTGGGTTTTCATGGTTTGAGGAGGTATCAGCCTTCATCACAACACTCCTGTTCAACGATCACATGGAAATCTCACACGCCCGCTGTGTAGAGGTGAAAGCTTGGAATCTGCTACCGTCCCGACTCTTCAAGCTATTGGACCGCATGCTATTTTTCAAGCGCAAGGTCTCATCATGCCAGTGTGTCACTGGGTACGTTCAGCAGCTGCATATCCAAAACCTCCCATGGCCAGCTTCCTCTCCTGATCTTTCACCGCTGGAACACATCTGGGATGACCTGGGTGGTCCAGTGTGCAGCAACAACCGTCTGTCTTACAATGGTGATCGGCTCTGGCAGCTGCTGGAGCAGGGAGAGATGGCTATTCCACAGAGGGCCATTCAAGGGCTGATCAGCTCTATGCAACAGAGGTGCATTAAATGCCTTGTTGAATATAGGGAAACACTCGCTATGGTTGTCTCTACGCTAGCATTTCAAGACTTTGTTGACCCCTGAAAATGGGGGGTATCCCATTCAAATGTCCCTTGCTGCTTAATGAATCTGTTGTGGGTTGTTTCTTCATGAAAGGCGAGAAACGTGATGCCATTAAAAAGTTTACAACTCAAAATGGAGTATAGCCAATTTTTTTTCTTTGTGCGCTATTTTAAGTGGCCTTTGAATATTTGTCTGGTATAGCTGTGGTTGGAACTGTGCAGTGGTAGCCAGCAGCTTCCAGGGAAAGTACACATGAAGACATATACACCACAATGGCAAATCGATCTTTGAAAGCTACAATGTTTGTCGAACATTCGGGGCCTGGTACGTACACTGTGCCTTGGATTTGAAAGATATAGATCGCTTGATGTCTTTTTCAGAGAAAAGAAAAACAAAGGATGTACGAATTTAAAGCTGCGTTCGGGTTGGTATTGGAGTTTGCAACGTTCGCTGAAAACAAGCACATACAAACACAATCGAAAACAACCAACATGACCTATTGTATGGGCCGTTGGTTTCTTCGAAGGGGGTGGGGTAGGGGTGGGGCGGGGAGGTGGATGCAAACTTCGTAATGTTCTCTGATTTTGAATGGACCTATACGTCCTGGACGTATGCATATATGTATATGTATATATGTATACATGTATGTATGTATGTAGGTATATATGTATGTATGTATTTGCATGTGTGATAATTATGATTATTCTGTGGACCCACATAAGTAATGTTACGATTTATGGTACACAGATACATTAACTGCAGTGCATAATGAGGAAAGACTTCCGTTCTGATTTTTTTAAATTGAAAATGAAGTGATTTAAACAACAACATCAACAACAACAAACAGTTAAGTTAGAGACTAGGATGGTTTAAATTTGACTTCAATTTGTTTTTACTTTTCTCTTATTGATGCATATATTGAAACGAAGCACCGTCTACGGGGTTCGCTGAAATCCGTCAACCTCTCTTTGACTGGTATTAATAAAAATTGCCATTCGTGTATGAACTTAAGACTAGCATTTCTAATAATGATCAAGCTGATAAAATGAACAGCCGCACATATCGTATTCTGATGGTTAATCTTTAATCTTTAAAAGATAGCTAAACTGTTTTAGTGACATACAAAATGCACTAATATCCCGGGCCTAAAACTGTTTTGCAATGACTTTCCACGTCCAAGGTGAATGCTTTTTGTTTCCTTGACTGGCGCATGTAGGGGGTTTTGTGCTCTGAATTATTCCTTCACCTGTTCTAGCTTATGTCTTGCTGCACTGAAGGAAGATCAAGCAGGTATCGCATAGCTTCAACTGGTATATCCTTCGTGGTTCGCAAGATCAATCTCATTGCTTCATTTTGAATTCTTTCTAATTTAAGAAGATTGCTCTTGGGCAGTGCTGTAAGTCCTAATCCACAATCAATTACACTGAGTGCAACTGCGTGTTTCAGTCGGTAGAGATGGCGCTGTTCAATACCTTTAGCTACTATTACTTTCATGGCAGACAGGCCATTTTTGCATTTAAGAACAATATTCCCAACATACTTCTAAAGGTCAGCATTCTGTCAAAGCCTATACCCAAACAGCGTAGGTTGTCAGTTAATTCTACTAGCATTCCATTGAAAGAAACCGGTGAGGGTAACTGTCCTGATGTCTCGTTGCTGTAAATGCAGACATATGTCTGGACTTTTGTAGGGTTGATGGACGATAGGGTGGATGTGACAGGAGACATTATACAGCTTGTGTGCCAGTTAGCAGAACTCAAAGAAACAAAGGAATGAGAAAAGTATCCAGACCACTTCAAACGTACATCTCAACATAATTACTATTGCTCCATAACTTGGAAGACACTGTCGAGATGGGCCAGCAGATAAAACAGACCCAGAAATTCAGATGCAGGTAGAAAACCTTGGCACAAGAGAAGATATTATTATCTACACTGACAGTTCCATCACCAAAGGTAAGTCAGGCTGGGAATATACAGCAAAGCAAAATGGCCGAACTGTCTGGGAAGACAAAGGTGCACACAGTTTGACAATTTCAAGTCTAACAACGGAGTAGAGCCACTCCACTGGCTCTCATCCACAAACCAGTATAAAACTCAAGCCATGATACTGACTGACTCCATGAACCTACTTCAAAAAGTGGAGAGTGGAATGGAAAGCCCCATTTGGCATGAAGTAATGCGCAATCTTCTCTTTGAAAGACTCATGTGGATGTGTTGCCCAGGACATGCAGGTATTAAAGGTTATGAGAGAGCAGACACGCTCACAGGTAAGGCAACGATGAGAACTAAATTACAGTTTGGCCGATTTGGTGCGATAAGAAATCCAAAGAATCACTTCAACAAACAAGAGCAAAGCCACTATACTATAGACCATCTTTCAGATCTGAACATCAAGAGAGGAAGCGGCCGCACATCCAGACTTAAAGGAAGAGCAAGAAACATAACCAACCAAACAGATATTGGAATGATCTCATGGCCAACATTGCGAAGACTACTACAAAGTGGTCTGACCTATGCGTTGTGCTAATGTATAGGTTAGACATCTGCCAAGTCGTAGCCATGAGTCCTTAAATTCTCTCATCTTAGTCATTAATTCATTTATCCTTCAGCTTTAAATCATGCGCAGTGTGGTCTCGAAACTTAGCGGATGTGGTAGAACGTATTTGGACTAGTCCGCACGCAGTGACACCTCTTTGATGAAGCTGAATCTGTTTTGCAGTGAGGTTCACAATAACACAAAGGTTTCAATGCTTGTCCATAAACGGTAAATGAGAGCAGTTTTTTTTTAAATTTTAATTTAACCATGGATCGCATCCAGATACCTCACACACATGTCAAACGATACTTATTCACGCCAGTAATTCTGCAATGCTAACTTTCAAACGTTCATTTTCAGCCGAAAGGCACTTGCAATGACTGACCTATCTTTGTTGCTAAGAAAAACAATTCCGTGAACACAAGCCTTTACCAAGGCGGAAACGACGTATTGGGCGGTCACATCCATCATGCCTGGACAGCTTCTCTGTATTTTAGTTACAGCTTTTTTGTTGTTGTTGTTGTTGTTGTTGTTGTTGTTGTGTGTGTGTGTTTGCTCGCGCGCGCAGAATACACACATACTCTCATGTTCATATATACACAGTCAAACCAACACACACACACACACACACACACACACACACACACACACACACACACACACACACACACACCCAACACACACACACACACACACAACACACACACACACACACAGGCCCGCGCGCGCGCATTAAGAGAGAGGGAGAGCGAGAGAGAGAGAGAGAGAGAGAGACGGGGGGGGGGGGGGGGGAGAGAGAGAAGCAACACTAAGTGCAACAAGAAACACTGCGTACCTGCTGTGTGTATTTGCGTTCCCACAATTTTTCTAATGCGTAATACAACAGAGGCACGCGCGCACCCATGCGCACGCATGTGTGTGTATTTTTCTTTTTAATTCAGATACATAAGCAAGTGTTTCTACTGATACCATGAACTACTTTATATGTGCCATGGAAGGCTAAAAAATGCTCTAATGTGCCATGGAAGGCTAAAAAATGGTCTAATGTGCCATGGAAGGCTACAATATGCTCTAATGTGCCATGTAAGGCTAAAATATTCTCTAATGTGCCATGGAAGGCTAAAATATGCTCTAATGTGCCATGGAAGGCTAAAAAATGCTCTAATGTGCCATGGAAGGCCAAAAAATGCTCTAATGTGCCAGGGAAGTTTTAAAATGTTCTAATGTGCCAGGGAAGGCTACAAAAAAGCTCTAATGTGCCAGAGAAGGCTAAAACGTGCTCTAATGTGCCATGGAAGGCTAAATAATGCTCTAATGTGCCATGGAAGGCTACAAAAATGCTCTAATGTGCCAGGGAAGCCTAAAAAATGCTCTAATGTGCCAGGGAAGGCTACAAAGTGCTCTAATGTGCCATGGAAGGCTACAATATGCTGTAATGTGCCATGGAAGGCTGAAATATGCTCTAATGTGCCATGGAAGGCTAAAACATGCTCTAATGTGCCAGGGAAGGCTAAAAAGTGCTCTAATGTGCCATGGAAGGCTAAAAATTCTCTAATGTGCCATGGAGGGCTACAAAATGCTTTAACGTGCCATGGAAGGCTAAAGTATGCTCTAATGTGCCATGGAAGGCTAAATAATGCTCTAATGTGCCAGGGAAGGCTACAAAATGCTCTAATGTACCAGGGAAGGCTAAAATATGCTCTAATGTGCCATGGAAGGCTATAAAATGCTATAATGTGCCATGGAACGCTAAAGTATGCTCTAATGTGCCATGGAAGGCTAAATAATGGTCTAATGTGCCATGGAAGGCTAAAACATGCTCTAATGTGCCAGCGAAGGCTAAAATGCTATAATGTGCCAGGGAAGGCTAAAACATGCTCTAATGTGCCAGGGAAGGCTAAAATGCTATAATGTACCAGGGAAGGCTACAAAAATACTGTAATGTGCCAGGGAAGGCTAAAATATGCTCTAATGTGCCATGGAAGGCTAACATATACTCTAATGTACCAGGGAAGGCTACAAAATGCTGTAATGTGCCAGGGAAGGCTACAAAATGCTGTAATGTGCCAGGGAAGGCTCCAAAATGCTCTAATGTACCAGGGAAGGCTACAAAATGCTGTAATGTGCCAGGGAAGGCTACAAATGCTCTAATGTGCCATGGAAGGCTAAAAAGGCTCTAATGTGCCATGGAAGGCTAAAACAATGTTCTAATGTGCCAGGGAAGGCTAAAAATGCTCTAATGTGCCATGGAAGGCTAAAACATGCTCTAATGTGCCATGGAAGGCTAAAAATGCTCTAATGTGCCATGGAAGGCTAAAACATGCTCTAATGTGCCAGGGAAGGCTAAAAATGCTCTAATGTGCCATGGAAGGCTAAAACATGCTCTAATGTGCCATGGAAGGCTAAAAATGCTGTAATGTGCCATGGAAGGCTAAAAATGCTCTAATGTGCCAGGGAAGGCTAAAACATGCTCTAATGCGCCATGGAAGGCTAAAAAATGCTGTAATGTGCCGGGGAAGGCTAAAGTAATGCTTCATTCTTTTTGTTATTACTATTATTATTACTATCATTATTTTCGTTGTTGTTGTTGTTGTTGGTTGTTGTCCTTCTTCTTCTTCTTCTTCTTCTTCTTCTTCTCCACCAATTTTTCCTTCTCGTCCTCTTCCTTCTGCTGCTTCTCCTTTCCCTCCTCCTCTTCTTCCTCCTCCCCCACCTCCCCCTCCTTCTCCTCTTCATTCTTCGTCTTCTTCTTTAACTCCGTGAAGAGTCACTGAGGGCGCCCCGCTAAAGAACAGCTCACCAGCTTTCTCCTGCTCTGTCTGCTGTGTGCCAAGACCTGGGTCTCCGCAAAGGGTTTCCCCCTGTTCATTCTGAAAGGTTGTCCCTTAACGGTACAGCGGAGGATTGTTTTAGCAAGGCCATTAGATCTTGCTGGCTATACCAACGTAACTTATATATATATATATATATATATATATATTATATACTTAGCTGATGTTAGATGATCTTTATAATATGGTTCGATATGCTGCTTGAAGCCTTGGGTGATGTGAGTGGGCTATGTGATATTTAACATCTTGCAGTAACACCTCGTTACATGAGAGAATGAAAAGATCTGTTTAACACGGCCAAGTTAAGGATGGGAACCCGAGACCTTCAGATTAAAGGTAAAGAGCGCGCGCGCGCGCGAGGGGGGGGGGGGGAGAGAGAGAGAGAGAGAGGAGAGAGAGAGAGGAGAGAGAGAGAGAGGAGAGGGAGAGAGAGAGAGGACTACTAGTTAAAGGGGAGAAAATTGACAAGATTCAAAACCAATACTTCCTACAACTTCGACAGCGCTAAAGATAAGTAAACAGATAAATAAATAAATACATAAACAAGTAAATGATTAGATAAATAAATAAATGAAAGGTCAGATGAATGAACAGATCAATAAAATAAATGAAATAAAGAAATTAATTCCTTGGGAGGTCAATACATATCACCTTCAAATCTATCCCTGAAGGTAAACCTGACGGCGGGTCTTTCCTATGATATACACCGACACTATGGTCCCGGCGCGAGTCTGTCAACTACTTCTAACAATTGAATCATTAATGTTTGACGCGCTTCGGCCTGGCAAAGATTGAGCGTTTTTTGTTTAGTTTAGTTTTGCTTGTTTGTGTCTTCTTTTATGTCTGCTGGAATGTTCTTCCCTTTCGCTAACTGGTCCCGTCTAAAATATTCGTGGAGGTGGTGTTCTCTGTCTCTCTCTCTCTCTCTCTCTCTGTCTCTCTCTCTCTCTCTCTCTCTCTCTCTTCTCTCTCTCTCTCTCTCTCTCTCCCTGTGCGCGCGCGGGCGTGTGTGTGTGTGTGTGTGTGTGTGTGTGTGTGTGTGTGTGTGTGTGTGTGTGTGTGTGTGTGCTTATCATTGTCAATTTCATTCTTTGAATGATTATTTCATAATAAAATCTTCACTGTAGCCAGTCATGTCTTCTCCAAATTTGATTTTGTCAATAAGTGTTGTTTTTTTTTCGCTTTCGAAATCGATTTCCTTTTTTTCCTATTTGGTTTAAACAAGTTTTATTCAAACATGGTTTACATTTGCATTTTGTAAAATCTATAACGACAACGTCTTTTTTTCTGACCAGCTATTGTACACATAGAGGTATATGTATACACGCATATGTACACATGCGCATGTACTTACGCGCGGACGACTACATGCACAGGCAAATATGGCACTTACATTTTTACTCACACAACGCATATTAACAAACGCGCGCACGAGCGAACGTTCACCCTTCCATCCACCTATACACCCCCCCCCCCTCCCCACACACGCACACCTGTAATGATACCAATGTGGACTGGAAATCCTTCTACACTTAGACAGGAACCCTAGAGGCACTGACGACGGCTGCTGTACGGCGGAGGCTCGCCAGAGATCCATAGAACTTCTCCAGTGTCGATGTGTCAGCAGGCCAGGTCCTTTGCTCTTAGCTTTTGATGTGTTGAACATTCCTGTAGGGAGTGTTCCACAGTCATTGGGGCTGTACTGCATGGGCACCCTGAACACTCGCCAATGTGGAATTTTGTGAACACGTGACGTTTGAGTCTTGAGTGCCCTGTCCTCAGTCTCACAATGCTCACTTAGTCTGGTCTGGGCAGCAGGTAGTATGCAACCTTCTTTTTGAAGTCTGGGTGCTGCGCAAGCCATCTTCTTTTCTGCTTCTCCTTCATAATGCTTTTGGCTTGTTCAAAGGAACTTCCTGCTCTAGTTGAGGCTGCTGTCCTCCTTTTCCAGTCGGCCAGCTCCCTCTTCGCCATATATGTTGCAGTGTGAGGGTATCCACTGGATGACGGTGTTCTCGGTGGACTGCTGCAGAATGGCCAAGGCAGAGACAAGGGAGCTGAAATCCTTGTTTATTATTGTTGTTGTTGCTGTTGTTAGTATAACCATGATATTATGATTATTATTATTATCGTTATTATTATAATTATTGTTATTAGAGTATTTACATAGCGCCTGTCCTGGGTTGGAGACCAAGCTCTGAGCGCTTTACAATCAACGCTTTCGTTTGCGCAGCGGACTACCTACCAGGGTAGAGCCGATTGAGGAGCTGCCTTCTGGCGCTATATTCAATTTTTCCCGTTTTATTCAGCCTAAAAGCATTCACCCAGTCTAGTCATTCTCTTGTATTTAACCCACAGAAGATGCATATTAGGTGTATTCGTGTCATTCATACCAACGGCCAAACTGTCCCTTTCTTCCGAAAGTTGCTGACGGAATTATCCGCTTGCGTAAGATATGCGCGCGTTTACACATGGTCCCTCGGTTTAGAGTCTCATTCCAAAGATTTTGGGGGATATGGAGTCGGAACCAATGTTACCACCCAGGGAAAAAAATCTCCCCGTACGGAAGGAGCCCGTCGGAGATTCGAACCAGCAACCCCATGATCGCCAGAATGATAAATCCGGCCATCTACGAACTGAGCTATTCCGACTCTGTAAGGAGATTTGGTGAAGCGCGCGTGGACCAGTCCGCTCGCACTGACACTTCCATTTTGAAAGTGAAATGGAAACCGAGGCGGTTGGGAACGTTGGGGGTGCCAGACTATTACTGACAGAGCACTGAGTTCGCTGTCAGAGGTTGTGGTTCGAACCGCTTATGCGTCTTACATCAAACTTGCCATTTTTTTGCTGCCCATCAGCGCATGTTGTCGTTCTGGGGGTATGAGCGTGGAGTTAGATCCTTTTCCTTGTTCTTCTGGCATGATTATCCCCGCCTCCTATATGCTGTTTGTTGGTGCCCCTAATCTGTACCCGGGGGCAAGAAGAGTAGATTGCAGAGCATTTTCTCCGGGGAAGCGCCATCTATGAACCAGCACGACGAGTTGTGGGGCCACTAGACACTGCCCTGGCAAATAAGCCCCACGGCAGCAATTAGCGGCTGAAAAAGACGATTCTGTTCATTTAAGATGGAAAGCAAACAACAAAACATTCATGAGTGGGAATAATTATTTTCTTTTATTTAAACCTTTTCCAAGTCTTACGTTTCGCCAGCTGACACAGCTTACAGCACAAAAATTAGAGGTTGTGATTTGAAAAGTGTTCACTTCAAAATAGAACCACTACCACCACCATTGCAACAACAACATACAAAATATTAGCTCTTGTCTGTTATAGGCTGGTGACTCAACACTATGGTCAGCAACAACAAAACTGGTTTTTGCAGACTGAGTTACATAAATTCACATGAAACCGCCAGAACAGAAGGGCTGAAAAGAAACAGAAAAAAAACAAACAATTTTGACGAAAGTATTGCTTAAAATTCCGATTTCTCCTCGCAGTCAAGGCTATATAATTCAAACAGAATAAAAACATAACTATCTTTCCGTCATGTTTCAAAACTAGTAAACGTCAATTAAAGCTAGCTGCTGTACGGAAGTGGTGAGCGTAGCGGGTGTCTGGCTAGGTCTTGCGTTCGATTCCCATCAGATCCATTTGTATCTGTGGGATCTTTCGGCAAATGACCGGTTTCTATCCAAAGTTGAGTTTGCTCAGTTTGGAAGACTGGACCATATAGCTGAGTTCCATCCGCTCAACGAATGCGTCTCTGGGAGTGTTGCTCAAATTTTCTAACCAACACAACAGGTGTCTCTCTGTCTTGGGCCCGGCTGACACCGGAATATATTAGGAAACTACGTGTAGAATACAGCCTTGTCGTGCAGACTCAGACCAGAATGGAGCTCTATTGCATTATCTACATCATCCAGTTCGTCATCGATCAGCGTAAGCAAAAAAAAAGTGTCTCACTTCGTGTTCCTTTAGGTCCTGCTTTCATGGCGACTTCTGTCTTGATTCCCTCTTCACGTCTGCGTCCTTGGCAAGTTCGTGTCGAAGTCGCCGACATTGGCAAGCGCATGTGGACTGTCG
>CM065714.1:50168415-50195915 GCA_033310375.1 Conus canariensis
ATGGATGGATGGATGGATGATGGTGATATTGTGATGATGATGATGATGATGGTGATGATGATGATGATGATGATGATGATGATGATGATGATGGTTGTTATTATTTTTGTTCTTGTTATTGCCTTCATAACCACACAATTATATTTATTCTTTTTTCTTCTTCTTCCTTTGCTTCTTGGTCTTCTATTATAATCACTGCCATTATTACAGTTACTATCATCCTTATTGTTAGTACTTTAATTGCATGATGATGATGATGACGACGACGACGACGACGACGACGATGATGATGATGATGATGATGATGATCATCATCATCATCATCATCATCATCATCCCTTTAACTTATATTTCTTCCCTTCAACCTCTGTTCCATTTCGATCTTCATCCAAGGTGAAATTTTGCACCCAGCTCGAAGAGATAAGTGACTGTCTCCGCGTCTTTTCTTTCCATTGTTTCAAATGTTATTTGTCCCGCCTAAAGAAAACCCGATAGGTCGAAACACGTTGTGTATTTTGTAATTTGTTTGTTCTTTCGTTGGGTGGCCCAGTAATTCTGGTTTTGGTCTTGTTTTAATTTCTGCTCGCAGTCACCCACTTTGAAACCATTGTAGTGTGAATTAGCCTAACGCAAAGTAAACTCTACACCTATACACAATGGTGTCAGAAGTGGCGCTGACCGCACCCTAAAAAAGAGCTGAAGGTGAGCAAGGAACGAACACACGTGTAAATCGAAAAGAGCACTCGACAAGTTCGCGGTTTGATTTGTATTATTTGATTTCCGCGTACTCCGACATCACTAGCACTCCCTGTAAAAATTCAGGTTCACGCACTCCAAAAGAAAATGTTTGTAGTTCAGTAATATGGACATAAATTTGAACACTTTGCAGTGCACATTTCCTTTGCGGTCATGAGCCAAGCAAACGAGCAAAGACATTGTACTGCAAATATTCCCGCACCTTCTAAGTTTGATATCAGTTCAGAACAGTTAGAGCAAAGCTGGAAAGAAATCGGAAGACAGTGGGACGGGACTTCTCCATTGTGTCTAAACTGAACGAGTAGAAAAAAGGCCTTTCAGTGTGCTGTGGTCTGCTCCTACATCTGACAAGAGGCACAAGTGATAATTGAAGGCTTGCACTTTGAGGAAGGAAAAAACAAAGACGTTGATATTGTCATAACTAAACTGCAAACCTTTTGCATATGGACTACTAATGAGGTCTGTGAAATGTACAAGTTCCATCAAAGGACTCCGGACAAGGAAGAGGCTATAGCTGCCTTCATAGCTGCTCTTCAAAAGCTGGCAAAATCCTGCAACTTTAAGAATAATGAAAGAATGATAAGGGATAGAGTAGTTACAGGCGTCAATGATGACGAGAAAAAGTTCTATAAAGCCGAAGACTTGAATATGGAAAAGGCCACTCACATTTGCCGAGCCATGAAGCATCTAGGTTCCAGACTCAAACCATATCCATTACAAATCCCGGCCTAGTCCACAGACGGAGGCAACCAAATATACCCAGATGTGGAAGAAGTTCCAGGTCTCTTGGACAGAGCACAGAATCAGGACCACAGAAATCTTGAGTCATAACATGCCAGCGTTGTGGAGTGAGACAGTAGGCAAGATTATCACACCAGAAGTGCAAAATGTCGTATTTGCCAGAAATTCGGACACGACTTCACTGTTTATCACTCCAATAAGATCCACCAATTTGCAGTAGAAGGTGAAGTGGTGGGGCATTTGTATCAGGAGATGGTTGTCAGCAAAGTCACAGTAGATCATCCATGGAAAATTACCACGGATAAGATTACCATTGGACCTGTAAACTTCAAAATCAATACAGGAACTGATATCACTGTCATGCCAGAGGGATTAGTCCCAACCAGCAAGCATCTTGAGAAAGCAAACAACAAAAAACTGTTGGAACCAGGACGAGCAGAAATTCAGGTAAGTTGGCAGCAGCAGAGAGAAACTCAAAACCGACCACCTGCATAGAGTTAAGTGATCGACCGCCTCTTAGTACAGAGTCCAGCCCCTAGCCAGTCTGCACCAGAAGTGACAGAATAATCAGAAAACCAAAAACTCTCGACCTTTAAAATGGAAAGAATTGACTGAACGTAACAAAATCAGTGGAGTCACGGCATCGTTTCGTTTTGTAAAGGTCCATTAAGTTTTAGAAAGGTAGGTGTGAGGTTCGATTTCTCCATTTGGTGCCTTCGCATTTGGAACGAAGAAAGATTTTTTGTTCTCTTAGGACTTTGTTTAAGCCGTCTGGCCATTTATCAACTAGTATGCAATTTCTCTAACATAAAGGAAACCCCCACACTCATATACAAACACGATGGTAATGTTGATGATGGTCAAGCAGAAGAAGACTGAAAAATTGGTGATGTTGATGGTGGGCAAGAGGAAGAAGACTGACAAATGCTAATATTGAGGATGGACAAAAGGGAAATGATGACTTATAAATGGTGATGTCAATGATTGAGAAGAGGAAGGCAAATGTAAAATGTGATGTTGTTGATGGACAGGAGGAAGACAAATGGTTATGAAGATGATTGACAAGAAAACGAAGAAGACAGACAAATGGTGATATTCATGATAGACAGGAAGAAGCAGAGTTGCAAACTGATGATTGATAATTGGAAATAGATGACTGACAAATAGTAATATCGATCATGGACAACAAATTGATGATTGACAATTGGAAATAGATGACTGACAAAAAGTAATATTGATCACGGAAACAGGAAGAAAATGACAAATGGTGATGCTGATGACGGACAACAGGTAAACAAAATAACAAACAGTGACGCTTATGACGGACAAGAGGAAGAAGAATAACAAATGGTGATGTTGATGATAGATAGGAGGAAGAAAAATGAGAAATATGATGCTGATGGGCAGCAGGAAGAAGAATGAAAACTTTTGATGATGATGATGGACAGAAAGAAAAACAAAACGACAAATGGTGTTTTGGATTACAAAAATGGAGAAAATGATCATTAGAGATGTTGATGACAAACTTATTGTAGAATAACAAATGATGATGTTCATAATGACCAGAAGCAAGAGACGTTATGCGCTGAGATTGTTGATGGTGGACAAGAGGACGAAGGAGAATGTCAAATTGTGGATTATTGATGGTGGACAAAAAGAAGGAGAATGTCAAATTGTGGATTACTGATGGTGGACAAAAAGAAGAAGGAGAATGTCAAATTGTGGATTATTGATGGTGGACAAGAGGAAGAAGGAGAATGTCAAATTGTGGATTATTGATGGTGGACAAGGGGAAGAATAACGTCACCAGTCTGGTGATGCACGCTTCAACTTATGACTAAGCACCCTTAAGGGTAGAACTCTCGCATGTAATGCTAATCCTGACTTGGTGCTGACGCTTCAGGTATCAACTAGCTTGACGAGTTCCTTACAATCTGATCTAGTGCTAAAGCTCACAGGGCCGTGGAACACGGCAACACTGAACATTGTACCAATTGTCTTCCCCTTGACGGTGGTAGGCAAGTGCTTGTTTGCGGCAAAGTTCTTACTGGTCCACTCAGTGATGTTGTATGTCCAATAGTTTCTCTCAGAATCCTGCAAATACTTCACGATCAAAGTATAACATAAATAACATTGCCAATTACTTCGCGTTCAAAGTATTACATAAATAACACTGTCAATTTTTTTCTCATATTAAATATCCGATTTCACACATTTTTGTCCTGAAATTGTGTGTGTGTGTGTGTGTGTGTGTGTGTGTGTGTGTGTGTGTGTGTGTGTGTGTGTGTGTGTGTGTGTGTGTGTGTTTACCCCTTCTTACAGTTTTACATACTGTTATTTAAAGGGTGAGTTGATTTGTAAATGTAAGGAACACGTTGATATAGCCAGTTTGATTTAAATGTTCCAAACACACATACAAACAAACGCAAACAAACAAACGAACGAACAAACCATCAGTGTTTGTTAGTTCTGTATCAGTCCTGTGTTCTTTGGTACACATGCACGCGTAAGACAGGGGACTAGAACATGAACTAATCATGTGTGTGTGTGTGCGTGCATGCGTGCGTGTGTGCGTGCTCGAGTGAGTGCGTGCATAAGTGCGTGCGTGCGTGCATGCATGTGTGCGTGTGTTCACGCGCGCGTATGTGAGTGTGTGTATGAGCGCGCGCGCGCATACATTTGTACGCTCGCGCGTGCGTGTGTATGTGCGTGTGTGCGCGTGTGTGTGTGTGTGTGTGGTGTGTGTGTGTGTGTGTGTGTGAGAGAGAGAGAGAGAAAGAGAGAGAGAGACAGGCTGGTGTGTTTGCATGTGTGTGTGTATGTGTGTGTGTGTGTGTGTGTGTGTGTGTGTGTGTGTGTGTGTGTGTGTTCTGTTCTTTGACTGTTTGTTTTTTTTTGTCCAGTGCCATTGATCTGACAGACGTTCAGTAAAACGTCGTGCGTTTTTTCCCTCCGCTTTGTGGGGATCATCTGTCATGTGCCAGCACGCATTGCTGACGGCGTGAAGTGTCTGCTGCCTTTGTATTGTATTGTTTGTACAGCATTGTACCGTATGGTATTATATTTCATTGAATTGAATAGCATTGCGTTGTGTTGCATTTATTGTATTGCGTTGCATTGCGTTGTATTGTATTGTACTTATTGCATTGCACTGTGTGGCATTGTATTGTATTCTATTGTATTGTATTGTAGTATGTTGTTCTCTGATGTATGACATTTATTGCATTGTGTTATATTACACTGTGTTGAGTTGAGCTGGGTTGTGGGGCCGGAATAGCTCAGTTGGTAGAACGTCAGACTCGTAATCCAAGGGTTGCGGGTTCGAATCTCCGACAGGCCGTTTCGGTACAGAGGGATTTTCCCCTCGGAGTTAACATTGGTTCTGACTCCATTTCCCATACAGTCCTTCGAATGAGACTATAAACCGAGGTTCCGTCTGTGAACGCACGCGTAACATCTTGCACACACGTAAAATCCCATCACCAACTTTCGGAAGAGAAGGCCAGTGTGGCCGTTGGTATGGATGACATGTTACACGTAGCATGCACCTTCCCCTAAGATGGAGTATGGCTGCCTTAATGGCGAGATAAAAAAAAAAACGGTCATGCACTCAAAATTCCACTTCCTTTGTTGGGCAGATAGGATTAATACTTGCCTGTCTATACAGGGAGTGTCCGCAGGAGTATCAGCCTGCATACGCAGAAGAAGTAGAGAAGAGCTGGGTTGTGTACCCTTGCATGATACTGCATTCCATTCCATTACATGGTACTGTGTTGCGTTGCATTACATAGCATAGCATAACATGGTATTGCGTTGTGTTGCCTTTTGTGAACGGTGGGTAAACAATATAGTGTTGTAGTGTGTTGCATTGATATTTACCCTGCATTGTACAGCTTTTCATTGTATTGAACTGCATTTTGTTGTATCATGTTGCATGCCAGTGCATTTCACTGCTTTCTTTTGCATAGCATAATATTGAACTGTAAAGTACTGCCTTGCGTTGCATTCTATTGGATTGCATTTCATTGCATTGTAATGCATTGTATAGTATGCACTGTAGTGCATCAGGCTGAATTACAGTACGTTGCATTGCTTTGCATTGTGTTGTTTTACCTTGCACTGTCTTATACTCTGTTGCATTGTAGTTTTCTTTTGTTTTGCATTTTTGTTTTTGCATCGTATGTATTGTATTACACTACATTGTACTGAAGTGCATAAAGTCATTGCCACGACAAATTTCTTTCTCTGTGCAATACTCGAGCTGTACTGAGAGGGTCGCCCTAGTATGACACCACTCAAATTTTCACCCCAGGTTTTTTTTCTTTAATCACCTATCAAATGCACTTCTCTACAGAAGGACAGCTTCCATGTTACCCTGGGTTCTTTTACGTGCACGAGCAGCATGTCTGCTGCACACGGCACGTTTGTTTATCGGCCTCCTTTAAAGTCTACACTCAAGCCATCAATGGAACATAAAAGCAAATCTACCTCGGATGAGACTTGCACCATCGACCCGGTGTAACGCACCGTAACTACTCTCGTCCCCAAAACACCCCGCGGCTGATGAGAAACGCACGTGCCACAGATTGTAAATCAAAATTTACTTCCCGCTTTGTTTTAAAATTATTCACCCCACCCCGCTCCCCTTCCCCACCCCCACCCCCTCTTTTTACCCAAAATTCTTTAAGGGTCACAAGTGACAAAACGAATAAGTCAAAGCATAATGCACCTGAATTTGAGGGGGTGGGATGGAGGAATGATTCGGAGTCTGAGTCTGCGCTACACCCCCCCCCCCCCCCCGCCCCATGCCCTCAAGACCAGTAGTTCTGACTCATGTTCACACACACACACACACACACACACACACACACACACACACGCATCACGCAGCACGCACGCACACACACACACACACACACACACACACACACACACACACGCACACGCACGCACACACGCACGCACGCACGACGCACGTACGCGCGTACACATGCACTTACATACACAATATACGCATCATTGCACGACTTGGGACACTCGCCCCTGCCGGCCTGAACACCAGAGAGTGACAGCAGTTGAGCTTCAGGCACCCCCTCCCCCTTCTCTACTAACCCCTCCCCCCCCCCCTTTTTTTTTTTTTCTTCTCTCCTTCCCTTTTGTACTCCCAGTTCTTGTAGAAAGGGAGTACTTTAGAATGGGAACGAAGAAATGCTGTGTGTGTGTGTGTGTGTGTGTGTGTGTGTGTGTGTGTGTGTGTGTGTGTGTGTGTGTGTGTGTTCGTCCGTCCGTGGTCGGTGGAAAAGTCTTAGAAAGTTCTTGGCCGATCTTTCTGAAAATTTATAAGTATGTTCATCATAGGTCACAGATGATGGCCGATGTTTACAGAATAGCCATTACGAACGGTTACACCAGCCCAAGACGGTTTTTCCTCTCTATGGAGTATCTCACGCGTATTCAGGATATACTGTGAGTACGTTTATATGCTTTGCATCTTGTTTTCTCTCCTTCCTTTTTGAACAGGCCTTCTTGCTTTCCACTTTAACTTGTTCATGATTCCTACTCACTGCTTAACCCCAGTTAACTTCCTTTTGTCTCTGAGCTCTGTTCATTCCTTCTTCTTCTTTTTATTGTGGGTCCCCATATAAGATCTGTCTCTGTCACCCACCAACTCTAAGCCTGATGACAGCTCTATGAGCAGAAAGCTTGCTTGGTTTCCTTCTAGTTCCCCCGATCACCATACTCAAACCCTGGTGAGTGTACTCTTCCACCATTTTCTTCTCCTTCAAATGTGATCCTGCAGTCATCTCCTGTTTTTGATTGATATGTTTTGTCGTTTGGAACACTGAGAATTTGGGGGGAGTGAAATGATTTAGGAACAAAGAGGGGAGATCGGCCTGGATTTACTCCCTTTAGGAGTAAGTGTGGATACTTGCCTTTCTCACCCGCCGGGGAGTTCTTTCGGGAGGGGATGCGCTTTGTGCACGTTGCACTGGAATTCTCCAAGGCGGTAACCACGGGGCTACGTTTCTACAAGATGCAAGAACTATTTGACATCAAACAACGTTGGATTATTCCCCCAGCCACCCTTCCCCGGTATACACCAACCGACCAACCACCACCATCCATCCACCACCATCCATCACCATCACTACCACTACCACCATTACCACACCACTACTACCACAACCACCATCACCACCACCACCACCGCCATTACCACCACCACCAACACCACCATCACCATCACCACGGCCACCATCACCACCATCACCACACCACCACCACCACCACCACCACCAGCATCAATAACAACAACAACAACAACAGCAACAACTCAGTGATCAATACCGATGCCAATTGACCAGAGAGATATTATTAACCAGTTCTCAAATATCATATTAGAACAGTGTCCACAGGAGCAAGAAATTAGAAGGGAAAAAAAGCGTAATCTACGCAGGTAAATTAACTTTGAAGTTCCGAAGGAAAGGAGATGGAGCAGGAGGATTGGTGAAGGGGAGGGGGACTAACACCTGGGACGGTTCTTAGTGGTGATTTGTGTCGGCAGAAAGTGTAACAGCCTGTCACTTTTAGTAATTACCGGGATTGACTGTTAATATTCGCTTGATTTTCTTTCGAAGTCAAAACCATCTAAACCTTACGACTCAAGTACAGTGAGATGTTGCTTCTTTCTTTCTGTTCAAGTTTATTTGGGCGTCAGCGATAACAACAGAGTTGCAGCAGTTACAGCAGCACCAGTAGTAACAAGGCAAAAGTAATTCTTGATGTTTCCCAACACTCCTATCTTGTTTCTCTTGTGTCAAGTCATACTTTGGGTGTTCGCACACACACACACACACCACACACACACACACACACACCACACACACACACACACGCACGCACGCACGCACGCACCACACACACACACACACACACACACACACACACACACACACACACACGTACGCACGCACGCACGCATCCCCCACATCTCTCTACTCTCTCTCTCTCTCTCTCTCTCTCTCTATATATATATATATAATATAATATATGTAGAGAGAGAGAGAGAGGGGTGGGGGGAGAGAGATTGGTTTACGAAATCCCTAGTTTAAAAAATTCTGAACTCCAAAGTCCTGTACACGAGCAAACATTCATAAATCAGATAGTCTGTTATCTTGTATGTAACTGCCAAGCTCTCTTCCATGACGATCATCACAATTTGTTTGTCCAGTATTCAACGACACCGAATCACCTATCAGATATGGCAACACAGAGAGCACGCATACACACACACACACACACACACACACACACACAGAACAATACTTAATGTATCAAAACCCTAAAGCCTCAGGTGAGTGTGGAAATTCCATTGCAAACTCTATCATGCAGATGAGAAACATCTCACAACCCACAGAGGACAGAGCCTGCAGGCTTTCCGGAGAAGAGAACTAGTGAACTGGTTTCTTTAAGAGGAGCAGCATGGCTAGACAAAGAAAGATGACTGTAGGCAAAACCAGCCCGAAGCAGGTATGAAGCCCCACCCTTCCAACCCCTCCAAGTTTGATGGGCATTATAAGTGGGGTTGTTTGTATTGAGGACCCCGAGGAGAGATCAGTAAGGAAAACACAAACAGCAGAAACCCTCCTCTGTCTTAAATGCGAGTGTGTTTATGATCGAACTGAATGCCGGCTGCGTGGTCCGTGTTTCAGTTCTGCTCGTGTGAAAATGGACCAGGATTAAGTCGTACCTTATCGAAGGAATTATTTGAAGACTGATGATCCTAACAGCTCGCGCTCACATACACACACATACAGAACTCAGCCACATCCACATCCACAGCCACACACACATACACACACACATATACACATACACACACACGCGCGGGAGCGCGCGCACGCACGCCCGAACGCACGATCACACACACACACACACACACACACACACACACACACACACACACACACACACACACACACACACGAAATCGAACGCACGTGTTGTGTGATGTACGATTTTATTTTGTACATTTATTTCTGTCAAATCTTTTTTTTTGTTGTTGAAGTTTCCATGTTACTTTTATAATCTCCTAGAATATATATGTACACACACACACACACACGCACGCACGCACGCACGCACGCACGCACGCACGCACGCACGCACGCACGCACGCACGCACGCACCACACACACACACAGAGAAAATTAAAAGTATGTGTTGTGTAAAGTACGATTTTGTTTTGTAAATGTGTTTCTGTCAAACCTTTTTTTTTTTAAGTTCCCACGTCATTGTTATCATCTCCTAGAATATGTATGTACACACACACACACACAAGCGCGCACGCACGCTCATGCACTCACGCACGCATGCACGCACACACCAACGCATACACACATACATGCATACAAACATACATATATGCATACATACATACATATTTACACACACACACACACACACACACACACACACACACACACACACGCAGCACGCGCGCGCGCGCGCGCCACACATACAGAAAGAGAGAGAGAGAGAGACAGACAGACAGACAGAAGAGAGGAGAGAGAGAGAGAGAGAGAGCACATCGAAGGGACATCACCGACGCTTCTATGTTCACGATTTTGGTAACCTGCTCTTGAACATTATCTTTCTCCCTGTTCATCTCTCTGACGAACTTTTCACGCCGGCCACTATCTGGGGTGTATCAGTATTGGCATTGTTTGATAGCAGTGGTCTGGCACTTTTAAAGAAGGCGTATCTGTGGAAAACTGACTTGTCAGTTTTATATGGTGTGCTCAAAGTTCCTTCCAGTCTTGTTTCGTGTGTTGATTTCCCAGTAAAAACACAGTCTGTTTTAATCTTCGGTACAGAGACAGTCTGTTTCAATCTTCACATGACTTCGCAGTTATCCATTTGCAGACTGTCACTTCACCGTGTTTGTGTTTAAAGAAAAATGTGTAATACCGTCCGCCATGGCCAAGTGGTTAGAGTCGCGGAACGCGGCTGGGGATCGCGGGTTCGATTCCCATTAGAGCCATTCATTTACTGGATTTTTCTGTCCCGACTATCTACTACCCAGAATCGAGTTTGCTGCGGGTTCGGATGGGAAGACTAGGATCACACAGTCGAGTGTTATCCACTCAATGGATGCGTCTGTGAGAGTGTTGATAAAATATCCTCATCAACACTGCAGATATATGTATCTCTCGGGCCTGGCTGATGCCGGAATATGTTATGAAAGTAAGTGAAGAGTACAGACCCGTCACACAGTCTCAGACCTGAATAGAGATCTATAGCGTCATTTTCCTCATCACTATTTCCGTCGACCAGCATGAAAATTGTCCCAAAGTCTCTGGCCCGTCATGCCCTGCTGTCATGGTTACCTCAAGTTCGGTCACCTTTCCATGTCTATGCCTTTTGTTTACTTCTGTCTGGGTCTCCGGTATCGGAAAATTCATGGGGACTCGTTGGACGGACGTGCTGGCGCCCTCCGGAAGAAGAGCTCATGCTGGCGCCGCGATTAAGCATTTATTGTCGTCAGTAGGGGGCTTAGAAGCGGCGTCCTGATATGTTAGATCAAAACAGGAACCTGTGAACAACACAGAAGTGACTAGGCAGTAGTGCGGTGTCTCCACGGTGGGTTGCCTCAAGCCGACTTGAGACTGACAGCTCCCTGTAGATTGCAGGTGCCGAGGCTGTGGCTATGGAGAGGGGACCCGAACAGGCAGCATGGGTGCAATGCCACTTCAGTGGACATGGAAGATGAGGCAGCCAAACAAACAAACATGCAAAAAAGTAGATCTTGCAGAACGGATCCTGGATCTTCTGTTAGATCCACCGGATCTGTGCCACGGATCGTCACCAACATTTCATAGTTTCCTCCTTTCGCCACTTTCTTTTTTTTTTTCATCTTTTTTCCCTTCAAGTCTGGTAGAGACCGGTGTCATAGTTTTATCTACTAACAGGCAAACAAACAGACCGTTACACGAACGGCCGAGAGTGAAGTCATACCCTTGAAGAAGGAGGTAAATAGTCAATGGCTTGGAGTGGAGTACGCACGCTTGAAGCATTCTCACCTGGACCTCGGGTGGGGGCAGCAGTTTTCGAACTTTTACACTGGACGTAGTCATTCCACATGAAATGTTCATTCATATGTATGCACAGCGTCCCTCTACCATCCCCACCTCCTTCTCTCCCCCTCCTCCCCTTGCCCCCTCCCTCCACCGGGGCACATTGCATTCATCCACTGTCGCATCATGATTTACGTCTGTTCCAAACGGGGGGAGGAGGGGGAGGAGGAGGAGAAAGAGAGAGACACTTGACACTTTGACACTTTGATATTTTATTGTCATTACCAAAGAGGTCTTTTGACACACTTTTAACTGAAAACCTAAAAATCTAACACTCCCCACCCCCACCCCACTCCCTCCTAAAAAAATCTGTCACAGGAAGAGGAAAGTGAGAAAGTGGAGAGTAAAAGGAGAATAACCAAGAAGAAAAGATATACCGCTATTCAGAGAGAGAGAGAGAGAGAGAGAGAGGAGAGAGAGAGAGAGAGAGAGAGAGACTTTGACACTTGACACTTGTCAAAGAGAGAGAGAGGAGAGAGAGAGAGAGAGAGAGAGATAGGAGAGACAGAGAGACGGAGAGAGAGAGAGAGAGGAGAGAGACAGAGAGAGGTGAGGATGGGGAAAATGTGGAGGAGTGGAGTTGGGGAGAGAGGAGGAGGAATAGGAGACTAAGGTTGGATGGGGAAGGGGAGGGGGAGAAAGGGAGACACGTTGTAGCTGCAGTCTTTTCAAAGCTCTCAAAAAGTGTAGAATTACATTGATTTATTCATCGTTGTGCACCCAACTGGTCATAACACCTGACTTTATCCTGTCGCGTATGACTCGGGATATAGGGTTGCGGTGATACCTGACCGCATCATGCGCCCGTCATGCATGACGCGCGCACTATCGACTGTCAAGAGACAACAGTGATAAGTCATAACTTATGTATTAGAAAGACACAAGATGCCCCCGAATGGTGGTTAGAAAGAATACGCATGCAGAAAATCCAGCGAGCCAAATCCCGTACGAACAGGTATTATGAAGATTCTGTAGAGTGTAAACTTAGACTATGGGTTGGTGTAGATTCATTGCGTTGGGTCTCTCTCTCTCTCTCTCTCTCTCTCTCTCCTCTCTCTCTCTCTCTCTCTCTCTCTCTCTCTCCTTCTCTTCTCTCTCTCTCTCTCTCTCTCTCTCTCTTGTATCACACTTCGGGCTTCTCGCATTTAGGGCCTTTTTGGCTTGTCACGGTCATGCTTTGGTTTTACTACTACATTTATCTTTGAACTTTCCCATTTACCTTTATTCTGTTGTTTCACAGGATAGGGATGGGGTGATATTCAGGCTGGTAACAAAGGTGGTAAAATAAAAAAACAAATACAGTCAAAGACAGTCAACACACATACATGCGCGCGCGCGCACACACACACACACACACACACACACACACACACAAGCAAGCACACCACACACACACACACACACACACACACACACACACACACACACACAAGCAAGCACACACACACACACACACACACACACACTGTGTTAGTTGCCCTTTCGAACTGATGAGAACGTACGCTCTGATGACAACACATTCATTGGTTGACACTGGATGGGTTTTGTTTTTATGTTGAAGAGTGGAAGGAGAGAAAGGAGGGGGTTGGGGAAACTTTTGTTTTTGCTCGTTTTTATGAGAGTGTCGCAAAGAGCTCAGATCTTTAATGGACCTTTCACTTCATGTATATATGTGTGTGTGCCAATGTTTGTATGTATGCATGCATGTGTGTGTGTGTGTGTGTGTGTGTGTGTGTGTGTGTGTGTGTGTGTGTGTGTGTGTGCCCATGTATGAAATGTATACATATATGTATGTGTGTGCCCATGTATCTGTGTGCATGCATGCTGGCCCTCAGCACTTGTGTCTTAAGAGGTTATCTTTTTATATTTTCTACTTTTTCACCAGAAAATGTAGCTTGTTTTGCTCTTTCATGAGTTTCTTTTGCTTCTTAGGTGACACCTTTGGTTGGGTTTTTGAAAACTCAAGAAACATACTACAGTACTGCACACCAGCCTTTTTCAGGGATAGCATTCTTCTTAAAACCGGAAAGGCAGAGGAGTAAAGTTAGAGGAAAAGGACGAAAATGAGAACGGAAAATTGGGGAAACATGTCATAAATGTTAAACCCTTCACTAGCTCCATCTGGGAACCATTGTGGTTCATTCTGAAGACAGATCGATTCATTTTGCCTGCTCCTTGGCCTCTCGTCTGCTTGATCGAACTCAACTTGGAGTGCGACGGCTAATTGTGTCTGTGTTCCCTTGGCATCAAATGGAGATACACCACTGTGTATAACTCTGTAGTGTTCTCAGTACCAAGGGTTCAAAAATAGAATCCAACAGCACCCCAAAGCAGCCAGCCAAGGGCAGAAAAGTAAAACAAAAGAAAGTCTGGTAAGGAAATAAGTTGCTCAAAAAAAAACTAAACTCATTATATAAACATTATAAAATATACGGGAAATCTTTCAACCTATGCTTGAGGATCCATTTGAGCAAACAAGGGAGGTCAAAAGATGTCAAGCATGTGTATTTCTGTATGTATATACATGTATATCTTATATATACACGCGTATACGTATCTGTATGTGTGCATGTAAGTTTGTGTATATAGTACATGCTTGTGTGCTCGAGTCGTATAATGCGATCGGGCTTGTATTTCTATTTCTGAACGCAGAGTCTCTACAACTGGAGTTTCTTAATAATGATAATAATAATAATAATATTCTTCCTGGAAGAATAACCAGTACTTTGCGAAACTACAGGTAAACCCCTCTTCTTTTTTTAAATGCAGGTAACTCTCAAATCTTTTCTTACCTGTTCATTTATCTGTTTGCTTAGCACTGACCACAGTGCAATGCAGCCTCTTGGCTTACTTGAAGCACGCTTCACATTCGCTTTAAGCCAGAAATTCTTGCGAGTTTGGCGAGTGATAGCATTCCACAGCACACTCTAGCCCCAAACACAGCTAGAAAAAGGCTGCAGATCGCAAGGGCATCTTGAAGTTCTGTCACCTGGGAGAGAAAATGGCCGACATCTGAAACGTCTTCGGACTGGCGCACGAAAAGCAGTGAGGTCCTGTGACTGGCGCACGAAACGATTAAAGTATTGACCTTCTAACAATCACATGAGGTTGAAGAAGTGGTCATATCTTTTATTTGAATTTGTCTGGCGTTCGTCTCTTTCGCCCCTATCGTCTCTCGCTTTCCTCGCCACGAGCAGAGGCTAGCCACTCGCAAATCCTCACGGCTATGAAACTTGACTCAGATGTGATATAGCAAATATGGACTAGACCACAAACAGTGAAGCCTACATGAAAAAATAGAAACTAGCGCTTCATTAAAATTTGATGATTTTGAGAAAGAAGATTTAAAATCTTAGCGCTGGATGGGATTTTATTTTCAGTTACTGAAATTTCGTGAAATAAATTTTCACGCGGTTTCAGCTGCAATTTGTGTCAATACTATACTAGTGTTTTTTTCGACAATGAGCCATGGGATAAACAAAATTTGTACTGATTTAATTCTAGGATGAATGCTTAATGTTTTTAAAAGTTTAGTCTGAAAACTTCCAATATTACGAATCTGAATAGTCATGTCTGGGTGGGTACAGGATAGTCTCATTGAACTAAATTTTATTTCGCCTAGTTCGCAAACTCGGCAATCTCAGTGATCCTTTTTTTCATAATTACCCGATCTTCTGGACTGAGACCGAAGACCGGTGCGATCGAACATATTGCCGATCCTAGGTTCACGGGGAAAAAATCACTCAACAGGTTCAGGCTGGGAGCTGATTGGTTCACGCGAAGGAAAATAACTGTACGATAGCTCTTCTGTAATAGAAATCAATTTCTGACCAGCTGACGAACTCTCCTGTGATGGGAATCAGTTTGTGATTGGTTGAACTACATTTGCACTCTGGATTCGTACGTAAACTTTTTCATTCGGCACGGCCAAGATCGTCAGGTTTCCAACGTTTGGAAAGAAATCAATAAAAATGTCTGACAAAGAGACCACTTCAATCGATTTCACAGCCTACTCAGAACAGTTTAAAACTCAACGGGCCAGACAATATGTTTTAAGTCGAGTACCAGAGAGCAGAGTTCCCTCCCTTGAGAAAAGATCGTTCAAAATTCAGTTGAGAATTAGTCTTTAGTTTATCGTTATTCAGGGATCTCTGCGAACTAGATCATAGATTACGGTTTTTAGCTCAGAGAGAAACTGTGGCTGGTCATTATTCCGCAATTTAGATACATGAACCAATGGTACGTTCAGTAAAGAACGATCACGTTCCTGTTACCATGTAACCGACAACCCTAATGAATTCTCTGCACATTCACATCTGTTCTGTTAATAGATGGAGCGTTTCTAGCCATTTTCAAACTCACTATCAGGCATAAACCCAGATAACCGGGACTTCGGTATGCAGAAAAATATGAATCCGAGGGCCTTGTATTGGTTTAAAATCTGTACAGACACTGACTCGGAACAGAAAACTTTCCTTTTGAGTTTTGGCTGCCCGAACAGGGATCGAACTGCGGGTCCCTGGCTGAAGAGAACAATGCATGAGTCACCTGGCCCGCCTGATCCCCCGGTTTGTCTCGACTGACCTTATTTGGCTCGATTTCAGTAAAGAGTTTGTTTTTTTTTTCATCGGTCAAACTGTTGTGACTTTCACGTCTTAGCCGAATCCATCCGTTTCATCTGACTTTTCGTACTGAAAATGCTTTATTCTCATTGACTTTTTATGCTAGCGATCTAAGATTTCAAAAATCACAATTGTGTCTTTTTACCTTAATCTTCATAAACAATGGAAGAAAGATAAATATTCAAATGTCTGCAGATACACAGAACTTGGACAGACACCTATGGTTTCCCAGTGGCTTTTGTTGTGGTGTCTGGGCTATAAGGGATAAAAAAAAAGCCAATATGATTAAATTTGAAATGTACTCGAACAGACGCTATAATCGATGAGAAATAAACATGTTCAACTTTGCGCTTCGCTGGAGCTAGGAGGACTCGAACAAAGCAACCTGTGACGGAGAACAAGCACTCGGCACGTCACTTTTTGACTGCAGACTGGTTGAATATTCATGCACTGTAGAGACCCTCGACCACATCCTAGGTAAAGAGTCCAGGGGATTGTATTAAGAGATCCTCAACCACAAGCCTATACATAAAGTGATGGGTCCAGCCGTGGTATTCTCCCAAAAGAGACTTTTGCAGAGTTTAGAGCGAACTGCGACATTAAGTGTACGATTTGGAGAAGCCTTTTGTAGATTCCCTATTGTTTGTATCCTGAACAGATTACTTTTTTCTTCTTGAGAGAGAGAGAGAGAGAGAGAGGGGGGGGGGGGCAATGACAGAGTGGGGGCAAGGAAGGGGAATGAGGCGCAGTAAGATGAGGGGAACAGCTGGGGCTGGGTAGGAAAGAGGTGGAGGGAGCACTGACAGATATTTTTACCTCTGTAGAAGTGTTTGTGTGTGTGTGTGTGTGTGTGTGTGTGTGTGTGTGTGTGTGTGTGCGCGCGCGCGCGCGCGCGTACGTGCTTGTGTACGTGTGTGTGTGTGTGTGTGTGTGTGTGTGTGTGTGTGTGTGTGTGTGTACATGTGTGCGTGCGTGTGTCGTGTGCGTGTATGTGTGTATGTGCGTGTGTGTGTGTGTGTGTGTGTGTGTGTGTGTGTGTGTGTGTGTGTGTGTGTGTGTGTGTTGTTGTGTGTGTGTGTGTGTGTGTGTGGTGTGTGTGTGTGTGTGTGTGTGTGTGTGTGTGTGTGTGTGTGTGTGTGTGGAAATGGAGAGGGGATGTTCTTACTGATGTTTTTGTAGAGTAAAGAATCCTAATACCTTTAAGCAGTGACTGTTTCGAGAGGACAGTGTGTGTGTGTGGGGGGGGGGGGGGAGGGGAGGGGGCGTGGGGGTGTGGAAGGGGGCAGGGAGTAGGAGGGGAAAGAAACGTAACAGTAAAACAGTACAGAAGAGGTGCCCGTAAAAGAAAAGGGAAATATTACAAATTCTGAAATTTGATCTATATGCTGCTCAAAACAATTTAAGAGCCACCTGCATTTTTCATATGGTTTAGATAACACATCGTAGTGTATAGAATTCAAAGCTTTTGTCCAATTTTTGCACTGAAAGTGTGACAACTGCTTCAATGCAAAACTGGCTTTGGTATGTGTTCAGTTGAATCTGAGTCTAGTGGGTTGAACGAGTTCACAAAAGAAACACCGAAATCACGAAAAGATGGTCGCGGTTTGCCAGCGCATAGCTGAGGCAGCAGAGTTGGGCTGACTGCAAACCGCATTGCACGTGCAAGTCGTGCCTTTACTGAACACATGGCAACCAGTTTTGCTGACCAGTGGGTATAAAAAAGCCGCTTTTGGGGGTGTTTTTAACCATGCCACCAAGATGGAGATTAAATGACACTGACCGGGGAAGGGCTGTTGCTTGGCTCCAAGAAGGTGTAGGCGTCAGAGAAGTTGGTCGTCGCCTTCAAGTGCATCATGCTGTCATCCAAAGACTTCATGACTGCTTCAACGCTACCGGTAGTACTGCTGAACGAAGATGGTCTGGCCAGCCTAGGTCCACTACCAGACAGCAGGACAGACTGCTGGTTCTGATGGCGCTGAGACAAAGAACTGCCACTGCAAAGAACCTCGGGCGACAACTGCGTGCTGCAGTGAACGTCAACATTTCCGACCAAACTGTTCAAAACCGCCTGAGAGAAGTTAACCTCCGAGAAAGATGGCCAGCTGTTCGACCTGTGCTGATGGTGGCTCACCGTAGGGCGTGACTGACCTGGTGCTGAGCTCATGTGGCCTGGACGAGGCAGCACTGGGCCCGGGTGATGTTTTCTGACAAGTCGCGTTTTGCTCGGCTCTTCCACGATGGTCACATACGTGTCTGGAGGCGGATGGGGGAACGCTACCAAGAAGCCAACGTAATCGAACGGGACCAGTATGGCGGGGGGTCTATCATGGTGTGCTGTGGCATTGGAAGGAACTTCAGAACCCCCCTGTACCGAGTTGAAGGCAACCTAACTGGTATGGGGTACAGGGACAACATTCTTCAGCCTCTGGTCCTGCCTGCCCTGCAAGCCCTGGGCCCTGACGCCATCCTCCAGGATGACAACGCCCGTCCCCACCATGCCAGGGTGGTAAACGTCTTCTTGGAGGAGCAGCAGGTCAACCGCCTCGACTGGCCAGCGTCCTCGCCCGACCTTAACCCGATTAAGCACGCCTGGGACGTCCTGGGGCGCCTGCTTCACGAGAACCACCCTCCAGCAGTGAACCTGGACCAGCTCTTCGACTTCTTGCAGCAGAAGTGGAACAACATCCCCCAGCTGACTCTCAGGAGGCTTGTGGACTCCATGAGACAGAGATGTCTAGCTTGTATCTGCGCTAATGGCGGCCATACTGAGTATTGACATTGATTGTCATTTGATTTGACTGTTCTGATTTCTGAAATGAAGGTGTTCATCAATTAAGCCCATGAAGTTGTTTTTGAGCAGCTGTTATTCGTTTATTTCTGATGTCATTGTATCGTTCCATAGATGAATTGTCAATTAAATTGTTTGAAGAAGTTATTTTTTGTTTTTCGGTTGAATTGTGTGTGAATGTTTTCAACTGGCTCTTAAATTGTTTTGAGCAGTATATTACATACTTCAAAGGAATTGAAATATATATTTCTATCTTTGATAACTCATACCAGGAATTAGTGCCGCCATCATATGCTTTTTTTTTTCATAAGTAACCCATCATAAACCTGTCTATAACATTCACACACACACACACACACACACACACACACACACACACACACACACACACACACACACACACACAAAAGACAAAGCCACAAAAGAACATTTTTACCAACCCATGTAGAATTTGAAAAAGAAACATTGGCAGGTAACCAGCCAAATAAGCAAACCAAACCGAACCAAAACAAAATAAAACAAAACAAGTCAATCAAAGAAACTGAGAAGGAGTGTGCCTCAATAGAAGCTGAGTCTGTGGGATGTATGTAAAGTCTCCAAATATCGTGGGTTTAGAATATAAAAAAACAAAAACTTCGATTTTGTCGACTGTCCTCACGGTAAGCACAACTGCCCGTGCTGTAGTGTCGGTGTCGTATATAATCACATCGCCAATAACATCGTGTCGCAGCGACAGCATTTCCTGTGATATACTGCAGCTGGTCATGAAAAAATGTCACTGTGGGACAGTATTTTCCGTGAGATAGGGAACCGTGACAGGATTTCATGAGAAATGTCCATAGATTTTGGAAATTCCGTCGCAGCAGTTTTGGAGTGACATATGCGTGCGTATGTGCGCATGCATGCATTCATTTAAACATGGTACTTTTGTTCCCTAACTTTAACTGAACTGTTTTGCATTGCAGATTGCACTGATCTTTTCATTAAAAAACATGTAAAAGGAAGGGGGCAGGGGGGGGGGGGGGGGGGGGGTTCAAGCGTTTTTATTAGTGGCAGTTCTTGTAAGTTTCTGTGAGAAAAATCATTAAAAATTGTCATTTGGGTTTGTGGCTGATAGTGAGTTTGAAAATAGCTAGAAAGTGGCTGTGCACGTTTGCATTAAACATTTTCATAAAGAATGAATAGAATTTGTTTGTGGAGCGTCTGTTGGGGCTGGGGAAGGGTATGTGAAAAGGAAAAGAAAAAACGATTTCATTTTTGCTTTAAAATGCAAACTTTCGTCCGAGTAATACACTTACATACTTATCATAATTGGTGCAAACTACTGCACAGTTTCTTATGTAAAGTAGTCAATGATATTGATCTTAACAAGACCATTGCTGTTATGGGCTTCAAATGAAATCATTTTCTTTGGTTTATGTCCTTATATTGTGCAAAAATTCATGTGTGCACTTAGATCCATACATATGAAAATAGACAATATCAACTCACTAGCTCTGCCACCATAATTTTCCGCAACACTTCTTATGGCTGAAAATGAGTTTGAAAATGGCTAGAATCAGGCTATGTATGTGTCCATTAAATATCAGAAAGAGTAAATTTAACTGGTCAATACTTAACAATCACACATACACGCACGCATACACACACGAACGCATACACACATGCATGCACCTCCGCGTGCGCTGGCACACACCACACACACACACACACACACACACACACACACACACACACACACACACACACACACATCCCCTTCCTGCAAATTGACTTTACACTTTCAGTCAGAAATGCAAGCGTACATGCAACGTTTTTAATGGCAAAGCTGCATCATTCACTGTGACATTTTGACACTTGAATGTTTCCATTTTGCAGAAAAAAAAGCGCGTCACTATGAAATATTATCGCTACGATTTTATTCCACAGAAACTAATAACTCTGGTAGCAACCTTTTCACGTAATACAAAGTCGCAACTAGACTTTTTTTTGCGGTTTAATTGTCGCAAGCGACACCATTCAATGACTGCAACATTTTAGTGTCCTGTCGCCAAAAAAAAAACCAAACCAAAACAACAACAACAACAACAACAACAACAACAACAACAAAACTGTCGCAAAATGAGCTGTGACAGTATTTGAAGGACAACAACCATATCTTACAGGACAACTTTTGTGAAAAGATGTCGCGCGACTAAGTTTGTCAGAAAATAATGTTGTTGCGACAGTATTTCACGAGAAATACTATCGCTGTGACACGATCCCACGGCGACAGTAGTCTTTATATACGACACCGGAAAGAACAGTCGGGCGAGTGAACCAAACGCGGCACACTAGCAGGAACACTGGAAGCCTCTTTTTGTTGTACAATACTCTCGGGTTTGTCGATGGTGTTGTTGTTGTTGTTGTTGTTGCTGTTGATGATGTTTTTGTTTTTACTTAAATTCTGAGCTACAACATTCCTTTCTTCTATCGACTTCTTGTTTCCTGCTTCGCTTTGTTTTCTCTCTGTCAACGTAGGTTTTTTGTGGGTTTTTTTTTTAATCGAATCCTCCCCACCTTACTCCCCACTCCCTCTCTCGCGCACCGCTTCCACCACTGCACCCACTCCTGCCCCAACCCCATCTCCCACTCCACGTCTCACTTCGTGGGAACGCCGGTTTTTCCCGCGGCATAAACTGCATCCCCACCTTCCTCAAATTGTATGTCAATGATTTCCCCTTTTCTCTTCTTCTTTTTGTCTATGCTAAGAGAGAGAGAGAGAGAGAGAGAGAGAAGGAGAGAGAGAGAGAGAGAGGAGAGACTTTCTCGACTGTCATTTTATTTCCCCTCTTCGTCAAATTGTGTGCCTAGTAATTTGCCCCTTTCACTTACTCACATTATCTGTGCCTTAAAAACCCTGAGTCTCCTGGTGTCCAGTGTCTTCTTTTTTCTTATCTCTATTCTTTTAACACGAGGCCGAAGAAACTTCCCATGACGGAACTCAAACCTACAATCTCCAAGCCCGTACGTCATGGCACTAGCCACTTAACCACAGTGGATGGTAAATTTGTGTGTTTGCTTTTCAAAATAATTTCACCAAAGCGTCTCAGGTATTGAAATTCTCTCTCTCTCTCTCTCTCTCTCTCTCTCTCTCTCTCTCTCTCTCTCTCTCTCTCTCTCTCTCTCTCTCTCCCCTCTCTGTTGCTGGCAGGAGAGTTTTCAGCGGGGTTCAAGAAGAGACTCCCAGCTTCTTCTAAACTGGAGCGACCTGGTCATTTCAAACGAACGGGAAAATGAAAATGTTCGTGTCATATTTTTCGTTACAGTTTTCCCAAGAAAAACGTTTTCTTTGCTTTCACAACTAAGTGGCATCCATGTAAGCTCGTACCCTTAAGGCCTTAACGCCAATGAATTATCGTTTGCTTGGCACATGCTTTCATGGTCTTGCAGTCCAGTGTGTTATGCATCAGCTGAAGGTAAGGTCCAGTTTTCATTCCCTTACCTCCACCAAAGAGATGATGTGATTACCTGCCTTCGTCTGTTTGTTTGTTTGTTTGTGTATCTGTCAGCACGATTACACATAATAAACTACCGGGCTGATTGTGACACACACACACACACACACACACACACACACACACACACACACATACATACATACATACGCCCACGCATGTACGCACGCACGTGTGCACACTCGCATGCACAAACACACACACACACACACACACACACACACACACACACACACACACACACACAGACACACACACACACACACACACACATCTGAAGTAGTGGCGTATACATTTTTTTTTAAGTCCCATCTTTTGTTCCGCTTCAGTGGCATTACCCCCACCCTACTCCTTCTGACTCCCTATCCGAAGCCATACCCCGACCTACCACACCAAAGCCCCAGCACCGCAGTCTGAAGAGAGCAGCCGATGTCAAGTCGCCGTGAGTCACCCTACCAGAGAAGACACTGCGCTGCTGCCGAGCGTAAACAATGTTTACCAAGTACCTAAGACCTGACCAGCCCGCTGGGGCTAAACGCGTAGTCGTGCATCTGCCGTTTCTTGTCCATGTCCTTGAGACCCTCAAGGCATTTCAATAGTATAGTTATTGATCCAGCTGAAAAACTTAACATTGTGCATTGTGGACCAACGAACCTGCAGAAGTGGCGTGGCGTATATGGAGTAGCCTTCACACTGTGAGGCCTCCTTCATATTCAGCGGAACAGAAATACAAACATCGTGATTCGATAACAAGATTGAGAATAAGCACATCAGATCATCGCTTTCTAATCGTGTGTGTATGTGTACATGTGTGTGTGTGTGTGTGTGTGTGTGTGTGAGAGAGAGAGAGAGAGAGAGAGAGAGAGAGAGAGAGAGAGTGTGTGTGTGTGTGTGTGTGTGTGTGTGTTCTTCTTCAATTTAACGTCTTCCCACTTAACGTGATTACAGACAGACAGACAGAGAGAGAGAGAGAGAGAGAGAGAGAGAGAGAGATGTGTGTGTGTGTATGTGTGTGTGTGTGTGTGTGTGTGTGTGTGTGTGTGTGTGTGTGTGTGTGTGTGTGAGTAGTTTCTTTTTGTATATGAGGGGTTATTGAAAGTTAAAGATAAATTCCTACTGGACTACGTAATAAATGTGGGCATAATGAACAAAGAAAAGCATAATTATTTAACATTTTAGGTAATGTCAGTGGTGTCGATCTATCATGTGAAATATTACTACCAGCCTTGTGCACTGTATTCTTTGCTCTTGGACAATCTAGTAATAGGTGACTCACACTAAGAATTTCCCCACATACGCATTTAACATTTTTGCTGTATTTGGTTCGAAGTGAATTCAAACGCATCCTATGAATTAAGGATACTACCTCTCTAGATATCGGACTTTCGAATTTGTCTAATTGCGTCTTGGGGTGAATGTCAGGATTTGATCGTATACAATTTTGATAATATTGACTATCTGTGTCTTTCAATAACCTTTTGAAACTGTTAAGAGATGCTTTATTAATCAAGGTATAACATTCTGATAGGTCTAGCGGAATGTTCAGTGCAGTTGTGCCTTCAATATTTCGAGCTGCTCTCCGAGCAGCTTGATCAACTTTCTCATTTGTTGAGATTCCACAATGTGAGGGCACCCAATAGAACGTCACATTTATTCTTTTCATCGATAGGAGATGTGTCACGTAATTAATTTCTGTAATAGTCTTACAACGAATTTTTGAATTTAAAGACTGTAAGGCAGAAAGAGCTGACTTTGAGTCACTGCACAGTAAAAGTGGACAATTTTCTATGGAAGAATTTAAAACATGCTTCAGGGCCATCAGAATAGCAAGTAATTCTGAAGTAAAAATTGACAAGTGTATGCCAAGATGATATAATTTCTCTACTTTTAATTTTGGTATTATAAAAGCTGCTCCTGTTCTATGGTCATCTAACACTGAGCCATCTGTAAAAATTTGAAGATGGTCCTTATATTGATTTTCCAAATGAGAATTTACATAATATTTTAAGAGATATGGTGGATCATTTTTGTTCAGTTCAGTATAGTTTGTGTCATAATTTGCTTTGGTTTGTTTCCATTTGGGAATGGGTGGAAAGGACGAGTTGACAGCTATTTCACTTTGGTTAATGTTGGTTTTTTTAAGAAGAGTAGATGTGTATGACTGAATAGATTTAGTTGATTTTATGTCTTTTGCTCTTTTAGCAAAATCTGTCTCTGAATTGAGAGATACTTCATTTGTACAGAAACTTTTCTGTGAAAGGTTCTTTAAAACAAATTTAGAGGCGGACACTTTTCGAAATTCGTTCAAAGGTAAGATTCCAATTTCATTATAAGTCCCAATGTTACATGCATGTGTGGGAACTCCAAGAGCAAGTTAATATGCTTTGCAGTCTACACTTTGTAACTTATTAAGTAGATGCTGTGGAGCACTAAAGAAAACTTCTTGAGCATAAATCAATCTAGAGCGCACAAGAGCCGAAGATAGGAGTGTTAAACTCTCTTTATCTTGTCCCCATTTTTGTTTGCTTATGATCTTTAGAAAGTTTAAACTTTTTCTTGCTTTATTCAAAATATATTCAATATGTTGGTTCCATGAGAGTTTTGATGTTAAATATACTCCTAGGAATTTAACAGATTTGACGTATTGTAAGACTGACCCATTCAGGGTGAATTGTGGAAGTTTCTCTGGGTCATATCCAGAGTTAAAAAGCATTAGATTTGTTTTTTCTGCCGAGAGTGTCAATCCATTTTCATGTAAGAAACTACTGATTTTGTTTAATTCATGTTGATATTTGATCTTTATGTAATTTAAGGATCTTAATGGGGTTTTTCTTTTCATAGTGACTTTCATCCACAGACATATGTCATCAGCAAACTGTACTAAAACTATGTCTTTGGATAAGCCTTTTGTTATATCTGCAATTAGGATATTAAATAAAATTGGAGATAATACTGATCCTTGTGGAAGACCCATTTCCAGTGTTCTAGTGTTGGAATATGTATGCTCTATTCTTGTTTGAATAATTCTACTTTGAAGGAAAGCTTTGACATAGTTATACATGGTTCCATTTATTCCAATAGTTTTAAGTTTATACAAAAGTCGTTCATGCCATACTTGTTCGCATGCTTTCCTTATGTCAAAGAACGTTGCCAGGATGTTTTTTCGTCTTGCGAACTGTTGTTTAACATGTGTTGTGAGTTTTACTAGATGTTCTGTTGCTGATCTGCCTTTCTGAAAACCAGCTTGATTTATGGGGATAATTTGATGTTTGTTACAAAAATAAAGTAATCTGTTTAGGACAATTCTTTCCATTAGTTTACATGCGTGCGACGTCAGGGCAATTGGCGGTAGCTGTTTATGTTACTTCGAGGTTTTCCTTGTTTATGTATAGGAACTATGATAGAACGCTTCCATAATGAGGGCAAATAGCCGTCTTCCCAGCATTTTTTAATGAATACTGAGATAAAGCGTTTTACATTAGGTGGGACATGACGTAACATTTCATTAGAGATACCGTCTAAACCCACTGATGTTTTTTTGGTGCCCAGATTAGCAAGACATTCTTCTACTTCTTGAATTGTTATGGGAGCATTCAGATAGTGGTTTATTATAGGGTCTGGATAGTTGTAGATGAGCTTTCCTTCTTCTTGCTCTCTGTGCAGTCTATTTTCTGTTGATAAACTATCTTTACTGCCATTTTTAGCAAATATGTCAACAAAAGCTTCGGCCTTTTCTAGATTAGAAGGGAAATCAGAGTTTGGGAGCTTGACAGGACATTTTGGCAAGTTTACTCCATCTTTCATTGTTCTTAACTTTTCCCACACTTTTTGGGCATCTTTATGATTTGATATTTCATTCTTACAAAAGTTAGACCAATATTGCTGTTTTGCTTGAGCTGTGATGTGATTAAAATGATTTTTTGCTCTTTTTTTCTCAAGAAGCTTTTGAGCGCGCTCTTCTCCTTTGCTTCGTAAATATTCTCTCAGTTTAATGTTTTTCTCCTTTTTCCCTTTTTCACATGTCTCATTCCACCAGGCATTACCTGCGTGCTTTTTTGAACTTGATTTGACAGGTTTTATCATAGGTATTGACTGATTCGCAGCAGATAGCATAGCATTCTGAAACTGATCGTATAGGTCATCAATAGATTGAGTATCAAGTTCTTCTGTGTCGACATAGAATGCTTTTAGTAATTCTGTGAATTTACCCCAGTTAGCTAATTTATAATTATATTTTGGGACTTTTTCCATTGTTAAATCTGTTAGTTCAGGCCTTGAAGTTTCAAAGGTAGTAATGATAGCAATATGATCACTATTGAGTGTGTCATCGAGGGTTTGCCAATCACAAAGTGGCGCTAGATCTGGAGATACTAAAGTTAGATCTATTGCACTTGGCTTGTGCTTAGGGTTGTCAGGAATTCGTGTTATTCTCCCATCATTCAAAAGATATAAGGACGAGTCGACTAGATTTTCTATAAAACGGTTACTAGTAATCGACTGACAATTCTTTTCCCAAAACGGGGAATGAGCATTAAAATCTCCAGTTATAAGATATCTATTGTTTTTATCTGGTCTTGTATGTAATGATCGTAACCATTCAGAATTAAACTCGTTAGGTCCCCGTGGTAGATAGACTGACACAACAGTTAATACGATGTTAGAATTTACCTGAACCCTGACTGCGCAGGAATAGGAATCAGGTGTGTCTGGTGGAACGGGACTTGCGCAGAGGGTGTAGTTTTCTCCTTCCTTGATGTAAATGGCTACGTTGATTTTTTCATCTGTGTTCCCCTGTTGAACAATTGGGGGGAAATAATAGCCAGCAAGTTTAGGTAATTTGTTTCTATGTGTGTTTAGGGATTGTAAGGCCAATATATTGTAGTTTTCTTCTGCAAGCTTTTGTGCTAATTGGTCAAGGGAGGTTATAATAGATCGACAGTTCCACTGAAATACCTTAAAG
>CM065714.1:50200915-50203415 GCA_033310375.1 Conus canariensis
ACACACACACACACATGCCCACGCGAGCAGACATACGTAAACACAAGCACACGCGAAAACACACACACACACACACACACACACACACACACACACACACACACGCACGCACGCACGCACGCACGCACGCACGCACACGCACACACACACACACACACGTACGTGTGTGTGTGTGTGCGCGCACGCGCGCGCGCGCACGGACGCACTCACGCACGCACTCACAGACATACATACGCACAAGCAGTAAACACACAAAGGGAAGATTTCTGTGTGTGTGTGGAGGAGAGAGAGAGAGAGAGAGAGAGAGAGAGAGAGAGAGAGCACGCGTGCGCGTTTCTCCTCCTCTCTCTCTCTCTCTCTCTCTCTCTCTCTCTCTCTGGTGTAATCTAAAATGTTTAAGCATCATTGGTTCACTCATGTGCACGCTCAGTTCAAGAGCGTGCTTTAGTTGGTGTTGGTTATCAGGAAGTAGTATGCAAATTCATGAAATTAAATCACAGTTATGTTCATTGGGTCGTCGAATTAATCAGGTTGTAATATTTAAAGCCTTCCCGAGCACAAAGTCCATCAAGTTTGCAATCTATTAAAACCAAGAAAACAAACAAACGGAAATCTCACTATACAAGTTACTTACCAGGACAACAAATCAAAACCAAGTGAGACAACATAGTAGTAATGTAGTTTAAAATCTCCGGGTTCGTATCTTAAGGTGTTTTGTTATATTTTGCTGTTGTCGTTATTATTATTATTATTATTATTATATTATTATTATTGTCATTATTGTTGTTGTTTCTATCATTACACTACTCATACAGCGCTTATCCTCGGATAGAGACCAAGCCACAAGCGCTTTATAATCTAGGCGTTCTTTTACACGATGGGCTGTCTACCTAGGTAGAGCCGACTGTAGAGCTGCCTGCTAACGTTGCATTCAGTTGTTTTCTGTCATTCACACGAATATTAGTCACTCACTTTATCTATCATTCTCTCCATTTTTTTTTTTTACAGTGGGTGTAGCTATGTGTGTATACGTGCCATTCCTACCAACGGCCAACCCGGCCTCCCCTTCTGAAGGTTTGTCATGGGATTGTATGCGTGTGCAAGATCTTATGTGCGTTTACTCACGGAACCTCGGTTTATAGTGTCACTTGAGGGAACTTTCGGGAAATGGAGTCAGAACCAATGACAACTCCCGAAGGAAAAAAATCCCACCGTACCGGAACAGTCCGGCGGAGATTGGAACCCACAACCCCAGGATCCCGAGTCTGGCGCTCCACCAACTGAGCTACTCCGGCAACTGTGAGAGTAAAAAGTCTGACAAGTCTTTCTACCAATCAGGAAATGTTATTTATTTTGTGCATGAGGGAAAGTAATAGATGAACTTAATTTGAAAATATTTCCTTTGTTTGACCTGCTGCTCTTAAAGACAACGTTTAATTTCTTTGTTTCGCAGACGAAGCAAATTTTTCAATACAAAGAAGCTGAATTAAAAACCACATTGTTTCAACTTCGTCATTTTTGTTTTTATTCATCACTGTCTGTGCTATTTATAAATATTTAGTAATGTTAGGCGACGTGAATTTTGTAATCTTCCGGGCGATTGGTAGAAAGAGGCGTCGATATTCACCTGTTATTGCATTTTTTTTTTCAACCAAAGTAAAGAGTTTTAATCGTCAGGGGAAACAATTCATAAACTTTGAAATTCCACTCGCGCACAGGCTGGTCTGCCCCTAGCCATTGATTTGCGGCACCTAGTGCCGACGTACGCACTCCGCTTTGTCGTCTTTTGTCTCCCCATGTAAAATTCACCGTGAGAGCGGTTGACACGACAATGGAAGTTAGCCACCATGATCAATAGTTGTTTTCGAAACAGCTTGCATTTTGTGTCGAGGTTTTCGTCAGAATTTCTGCTAATCTTCACGAAGATAGTAATGCAAGCGCACGCACGGCATCGCACACGCGCTAATACACATCGAGAGAAACTCACGGCGCAGATTAAGACTTAACGTGTGTGTGTGTGTGTGTGTGTGTGTGTGTGTGTGTGTGTGTGTGTGTGTGTGTGTGTGATATTAATCGAAAATGATGTTTAGGTTTGATACCTAAAATCTCATTCTAGCATGAAGAGGAGAGGAGAGAGAGAGAGAGAGAGAGAGAGAGAGAGAGAGAAGAGGAAGTGAGGTCTGGGAGTTAGGATGGGTTGGAGGTGCAGCATTTTTTTCTGTCCTGGAAACAACAAGCTAATCCTAATTGAAGCAGAAATAGCTGACATGGAACTAAAAAGTGATTCATTCGGGATGTTGACGTCCGTATTCAAACACGTACTCAGTGTGAAAAACCAACCTACAAATTTCACCATTCACTCATTTCTGAATCCACCTCTACTCAATGTAAAAAAAAAAAATAAATAAAATAAAATAAATCTACACATTTCACCACTCAGTCACTTCAGAAGCCCTCTCTACTCAATGTGAAAAAAGTAAATCTACAAATTTCACCAATC
>CM065714.1:50208415-50220915 GCA_033310375.1 Conus canariensis
GGCTTATGATATTATAGTTTATCTGCCTTAATCTTATGCTTGGTCTTATAATGTTATAGTTTATATGCCTTAATCTTATGCTGGTCTTATAATGTTATAGTTTATATGCCTTAATCTTATGCTGGTCTTATAATGTTATAGTTTATATGCCTTAATCTTATGCTGGTCTTATAATCTTATAGTTTATATGCCTTAATCTTATGTTGGTCTTATAATGTTATAGTTTATATGCCTAATCTTATGTTGGTCTTATGATGTTATAGTTTATATGCCGTAATCTTATGCTGGTCTTATAATGTTATAGTTTATATGCCTAATCTTATGCTGGTCTTATAATGTTATAGTTTATCTGCCTTTATCTTAGCCTGTCTTATAATGTTATAGTTTATCTGCCTTATTCTTATGCTGATCTTATAATGTTATAGTTTATATGCCTTAATCTTATGTTGGTCTTATAATGTTATAGTTTATATGCCTTAATCTTATGTGGTCTTATAATGTTATAGTTTATATGCCTTAATCTTATGTTGGTCTTATAATGTTATAGTTTATATGCCTTAATCTTATGCTGGTCTTATGATGTTATAGTTTATCTGCCTTAATCTTATGCTGGTCTTATGATGTTATAGTTTATCTGCCTTAATCTTATGCTGGTCTTATGATGTTACAGTTTATCTGCCTTAATCTTATGTTGGTCTTATAATGTTATAGTTTATCTGCCTTAATCTTATGTTGGTCTTATGATGTTATAGTTTATCTGCCTTAATCTTATGTTGGTCTTCTGATGTTATAGTTTATATGCCTTAATCTTATGCTGGTCTTATGGTGTTATAGTTTATATAGCCTTAATCTTATGCTGGTCGTATGATGTTATAGTTTATATGCCTTAATCTTATGCTGATCTTATGGTGTTAGAGTTTATATGCCTTAATCTTATGCTGGTCATATGATGTTATAGTTTATATGCCTTAATCTTATGCTGGTCTTATGATGTTATAGTTTATATGCCTTAATCTTATGCTGGGCTTATAATGTTATAGTTTATCTGCGTTAATCTTATGCTGGTCTTATGATGTTATAGTTTATCTGCCTTAATCTTATGCTGGTCTTATGATGTTATTGTTTATATGCCTTAATCTTATGCTGGTCTTATGATGTTATAGTTTATATGCCTTAATCTTATGCTGGTCTTATGATGTTATAGTTTATATGCCTTAATCTTATGCTGGTCTTATAATGTTATAGTTTATATGCCTTAATCTTATGCTGGTCTTATGATGTTATAGTTTATATGCCTTAATCTTATGCTGGTCTTATGATGTTATAGTTTATATGCCTTAATCTTATGCTGGTCTTATGATGTTATAGTTTATATGCCTTAATCTTATGCTGGTCTTATGATGTTATAGTTTTATATGCCTTAATCTTATGTTGGTCTTATGATGTTATAGTTTATATGCCTTAATCTTATGTTGGTCTTATGATGTTATAGTTTATATGCCTTAATCTTATGCTGGTCTTATGATGTTATATTTTATATGCCTTAATCTTATGCTGATCTTATGGTGTTATAGTTTATATGCCTTAATCTTATGCTGATCTTATGGTGTTAGAGTTTATATGCCTTAATCTTATGCTGGTCTTATGATGTTATAGTTTATATGCCTTAATCTTATGTTGGTCTTATAATGTTATAGTTTATATGCCTTAATCTTATGCTGGTCTTATAATTTTATAGTTTATATGCCTTAATCTTATGCTGGTCTTATAATGTTATAGTTTATCTGCCTTAATCTTATGCTGGTCTTATGATGCTATAGTTTATCTGCCTGAATCTTATGTTGGTCTTATGATGTTACAGTTTATCTGCCTTAATCTTATGTTGGTCTTATAATGTTACAGTTTATCTGCCTTAATCTTATGCTGGTCTTATGATGTTATAGTTTATATGCCTTAATCTTATGCTGGTCTTATGATGTTATAGTTTATATGCCTTAATCTTATGTTGGTCTTATGATGCTATAGTTTATATGCCTTAATCTTATGTTGGTCTTATGATGTTATAGTTTATATGCCTTAATCTTATGCTGGTCTTATGATGTTATAGTTTATATGCCTTAATCTTATGCTGATCTTATGGTGTTAGAGTTTATATGCCTTAATCTTATGCTGGTCTTATGATGTTATAGTTTATATGCCTTAATCTTATGCTGGTCTTATGATGTTATAGTTTATATGCCTTAATCCTATGTTGGTCTTATGATGTTATAGTTTATATGCCTTAATCTTATGCTGGTCTTATGATGTTATAGTTTATCTGCCTTATTCTTATGCTGGTCTTATGATGTTATAGTTTATATGCCTTAATCTTATGCTGGTCTTATAATGTTATAGTTTATCTGTCTTAATCTTATGCTGGTCTTATGATGTTATAGTTTATATGCCTTAATCTTATGCTGGTCTTATATGTTATAGTTTATATGCCTTAATCTTATGTTGGTCTTATGATGTTATAGTTTTATATGCCTTAATCTTATGCTGGTCTTATGATGTTATAGTTTATATGCCTTAATCTTATGCTGGTCTTATGATGTTATAGTTTACCTGCCTTAATCTTATGCTGGTCTTATAATGTAATATTTATATGCCGTAATCTTATGCTGGTCTTATAATGTTATAGTTTATATGCCTTAATCTAATGCTGGTCTTATAATGTGATAGTTTATATGCCTTAATCTTATGCTGGTCTTATAATGTGATAGTTTATATGCCTTAATCTTATGCTGGTCTTATAATGTGATAGTTTGTATGCCTTAATCTTATGCTGGTCTTATAATGTGATAGTTTATATGCCTTAATCTTATGTGGTCTTATAATGTGATAGTTTATATGCCTTAATCTTATGCTGGTCTTATAATGTGATAGTTTTATATGCCTTAATCTTATGCTGGTCTTATGATGTTATAGTTTATATGCCTTAATCTTATGCTGGTCTTATGATGTTATAGTTTATCTGCCTTAATCTTATGCTGGTCTTATGATGTTATAGTTTATCTGCCTTAATCTTATGCTGGTCTTATGATGTTATAGTTTATCTTCGTTAATCTTATGCTGGTCTTATGATGTTATAGTTTATCTGCATTAATCTTATGCTGGTCTTATGATGTTATAGTTTATCTGCCTTAATGTTATGTTGGTCTTATGATGTTATAGTTTATCTGCCTTAATCTTATGTTGGTCTTATGATGTTATAGTTTATCTGCCTTAATCTTATGTGGTCTTATGATGTTATAGTTTATATCCCTTAATCTTATGTTGGTCTTATGATGTTATAGTTTATATGCCTTAATCTTATGCTGGTCTTATAATGTTATAGTTTATATGCCTTTATCTTATGCTGGTCTTATAATCTTATAGTTTTATATGCCTTAATCTTATGTTGGTCTTATAATGTTATAGTTTATATGCCTTAATCTTATGTTGGTCCTATGATGTTATAGTTTATATGCCGTAATCTTATGCTGGTCTTATAATGTTATAGTTTATATGCCGTAATCTTATGTTCGTCTTATAATGTTATAGTTTATATGCCTTTATCTTATCCTGGTCTTATAATGTTATAGTTTTATATGCCTTCATCTTATGCTGGTCTTGTAATGTTATAGTTTATATGCCTTAATCTTATGTTGGTCTTATGATGTTATAGTTTATATGCCTAATCTTATGCTGGTCTTATGATGTTATAATTTATATGCCTTAATCTTATCCTGGTCTTATAATCTTATAGTTTATATGCCGTAATCTTATGCCTGGTCTTATAATGTTATAGTTTTATATCCCGTAATCTTATGCTGGTCTTATAATGTTATAGTTTATATGCCGTAATCTTATGCTGGTCTTATAATGTTATAGTTTATCTGCCTTTATTTCATCTCATCGTATAATGTTATAGTTTATCTGCCTTTATCTTATGCTGGTCTTATAATGTTATAGTTTATAGGCCTTAATCTTATGTTGGTCTTATAATGTTATAGTTTATATGCCTAATCTTATGCTGGTCTTATAATGTTATAGTTTATCTGCCTTAATCTTATGCTGGTCTTATGATGTTATAGTTTATCTGCCTTAATCTTATGCTGGTCTTATGATGTTATAGTTTATCTGCCTTAATCTTATGCTGGTCTTATGATGTTATAGTTTATCTGCCTTAATCTTATGTTGGTCTTATGATGTTATAGTTTATATGCCTTAATCTTATGTTGGTCTTATGATGTTATAGTTTATATGCCTTAATCTTATGTTGGTCTTATGGTGTTAGAGTTTATATGCCTTAATCTTATGCTGGTCGTATGATGTTATAGTTTATATGCCTTAATCTTATGCTGGTCTTATGGTGTTAGAGTTTATATGCCTTAATCTTATGCTGATCTTATGATGTTATAGTTTATATGCCTTAATCTTATGCTGGTCTTATGATGTTATAGTTTATATGCCTTAATCTTATGCTGGTCTTATGATGTTATAGTTTATATGCCTTAATCTTATGTTGGTCCTATGATGTTATAGTTTAATGCCTTAATCTTATGTTGGTTATGATGTTATAGTTTATATGCCTTAATTTTATGCTGGTCTTATGATGTTATAGTTTATATGCCTTAATCTTATGCTGATCTTATGGTGTTATAGTTTATATGCCTTAATCTTATGCTGATCTTATGGCGTTAGAATTTATATGCCTTAATCTTATGCTGGTCGTATGATGTTATAGTTTATATGCCTTAATCTTATGTTGGTCTTATAAATGTTATAGTTTAAATGCCTTAATCTTCAACTGGTCTTATAATGTTATAGTTTATATGCCTTAATCTTATGCTGGTCTTATAATGTTATAGTTTATTTGCCTTAATCTTATGCTGGTCTTATGATGTTATAGTTTATCTGCCTTAATCTTATGTTGGTCTTATGATGTTACAGTTTAATCTGCCTTAATCTTATGTTGGTCTTATAATGTTACAGTTTATCTGCCTTAATGTTATGCTGGTCTTATAATGTTATAGTTTATATGCCTTAATCTTATGCTGGTCTTATGATGTTATAGTTTATATGCCTTAATCTTATGCTGGTCTTATGTTGTTATAGTTTATCTGCCTTAATCTTATGCTGGTCTTATGATGTTATAGTTTATCTGCCTTAATGTTATGCTGGTCTTATGATGTTATAGTTTATCTGCCTTAATCTTATGTTGGTCTTATGATGTTATAGTTTATCTGCCTTAATCTTATGTTGGCCTTATGATGTTATAGATTATATGCCTTAATCTTATGTTGGTCTTATGATGTTATAGTTTATATTGCCTTAATCTTATGTTGGTCTTATGATGTTATAGTTTTATTGCCTTAATCTTATGCTGGTCTTATGATGTTATAATTTATATGCCTTAATCTTATGCTGATCTTATGGTGTTAAGTTTATATGCCTTAATCTTATGCTGGTCTTATGATGTTATATTTATATGCCTTAATCTTATGCTGGTCTTATGATGTTATAGTTTATATGCCTTAATCCTAGTGTTGGTTTTTGTATATGTTATAGTTTATTATCGCCTTAATCTTATGCTGGTCTATGATGTTATAGTTTTATATGCCTTAATCTTATGCTGGTCTTATAATGTTATAGTTTATATGCCTTAATCTTATGCTGGTCTTATAATTGATAGTTTATATGCCTTAATCTTATGCTGGTCTTATAATGTATAGTTTATATGCCTTAATCTTATGCTGGTCTTATAATGTATAGTTTATATGCCTTAATCTTATCTGGTCTTATAATGTGATAGTTTATATGCCTTAATCTTATCTGGTCTTATAATGTGATAGTTTATATGCCTTAATCTTATGCTGGTCTTATAATGTGATAGTTTTATTATGCCTTAATCTTATGCTGGTCTTATATATGTTGATAGTTATATTTTGCCTTAATCTTATGCTGGTCTTATAATGTTATAGTTTATCTGCCTTAATCTTATGCTGGTCTTATGATGTTATAGTTTATTGCCTTAATCTTATGCTGGTCTTATGATGTTATAGTTTATCTGCCTTAATCTTATGTTGGTCTTATGATGTTATAGTTTATCTGCCTTAATCTTATGTTGGTCTTATAATGTTATAGTTTATATGCCTTCATCTTATGCTGGTCTTGTAATGTTATAGTTTATATGCCTTAATCTTATGTTGGTCTTATGATGTTATAGTTTATATGCCTTAATCTTATGCTGGTCTTATGATGTTATAATTTATATGCCTTAATCTTATCCTGGTCTTATAATCTTATAGTTTATATGCCGTAATCTTATGCTGGTCTTATAATGTTATAGTTTATATCCCGTAATCTTATGCTGGTCTTATAATGTTATAGTTTATATGCCGTAATCTTATGCTGGTCTTATAATGTTATAGTTTATCTGCCTTTATTTCATCCTCATCGTATAATGTTATAGTTTATCTGCCTTTATCTTATGCTGGTCTTATAATGTTATAGTTTATAGGCCTTAATCTTATGTTGGTCTTATAATGTTATAGTTTATATGCCTAATCTTATGCTGGTCTTATAATGTTATAGTTTATCTGCCTTAATCTTATGCTGGTCTTATGATGTTATAGTTTATCTGCCTTAATCTTATGCTGGTCTTATGATGTTATAGTTTATCTGCCTTAATCTTATGCTGGTCTTATGATGTTATAGTTTATCTGCCTTAATCTTATGTTGGTCTTATGATGTTATAGTTTATATGCCTTAATCTTATGTTGGTCTTATGATGTTATAGTTTATATGCCTTAATCTTATGTTGGTCTTATGGTGTTTAGAGTTTATATGCCTTAATCTTATGCTGGTCGTATGATGTTATAGTTTATATGCCTTAATCTTATGCTGGTCTTATGGTGTTAGAGTTTATATGCCTTAATCTTATGCTGATCTTATGATGTTATAGTTTATATGCCTTAATCTTATGCTGGTCTTATGATGTTATAGTTTATATGCCTTAATCTTATGCTGGTCTTATGATGTTATAGTTTATATGCCTTAATCTTATGTTGGTCCTATGATGTTATAGTTTATATGCCTTAATCTTATGTTGGTCTTATGATGTTATAGTTTATATGCCTTAATTTTATGCTGGTCTTATGATGTTATAGTTTATATGCCTTAATCTTATGCTGATCTTATGGTGTTATAGTTTATATGCCTTAATCTTATGCTGATCTTATGGCGTTAGAATTTATATGCCTTAATCTTATGCTGGTCGTATGATGTTATAGTTTATATGCCTTAATCTTATGTTGGTCTTATAATGTTATAGTTTAATGCCTTAATCTTAACTGGTCTTATAATGTTATAGTTTATATGCCTTAATCTTATGCTGGTCTTATAATGTTATAGTTTATATTTGCCTTAATCTTATGCTGGTCTTATGATGTTATAGTTTATCTGCCTTAATCTTATGTTGGTCTTATGATGTTACAGTTTATCTGCCTTAATCTTATGTTGTCTTATAATGTTACAGTTTATACTGCCTTAATGTTATGCTGGTCTTATAATGTTATATGTTTATATGCCTTAATCTTATGCTGGTCTTATGATGTTATAGTTTATATGCCTTAATCCTTATGTTGGTCTTATGTTGTTTATAAGTTTATCTGCCTTAATCTTATGCTGGTCTTATGATGTTATAGTTTATCTGCCTTAATGTTATGCTGGTCTTATGATGTTATAGTTTATCTGCCTTAATCTTATGTTGGTCTTATGATGTTATAGTTTATCTGCCTTAATCTTATGTTGGCCTTATGATGTTATAGATTATATGCCTTAATCTTATGTTGGTCTTATGATGTTATAGTTTATATGCCTTAATCTTATGTTGGTCTTATGATGTTATAGTTTTATATGCCTTAATCTTATGCTGGTCTTATGATGTTATAATTTATATGCCTTAATCTTATGCTGATCTTATGGTGTTAGAGTTTATATGCCTTAATCTTATGCTGGTCGTATGATGTTATAATTTATATGCCTTAATCTTATGCTGGTCTTATGATGTTATAGTTTATATGCCTTAATCCTATGTTGGTCTTATGATGTTATAGTTTATATGCCTTAATCTTATGCTGGTCTTATGCTGTTATACTTTATCTGCCTTAATCTTATGCTGGTCTTATGATGTTATAGTTTATATGCCTTAATCTTATGCTGGTCTTATAATGTGATAGTTTATATGCCTTAATCTTATGCTGGTCTTATAATGTGATAGTTTATATGCCTTAATCTTATGCTGGTCTTATAATGTGATAGTTTATATGCCTTAATCTTATCCTGGTCTTATAATGTGATAGTTTATATGCCTTAATCTTATCCTGGTCTTATAATGTGATAGTTTATATGCCTTAATCTTATGCTGGTCTTATAATGTGATAGTTTATATGCCTTAATCTTATGCTGGTCTTATTATGTGATAGTTTATATGCCTTAATCTTATGCTGGTCTTATGATGTTATAGTTTATCTGCCTTAATCTTATGCTGGTCTTATGATGTTATAGTTTATCTGCGTTAATCTTATGCTGGTCTTATGATGTTATAGTTTATCTGCATTAATGTTATGCTGGTCTTATGATGTTATAGTTTATCTGCCTTAATGTTATGTTGGTCTTATGATGTTATAGTTTATCTGCCTTAATCTTATGTTGGTCTTATGATGTTATAGTTTATCTGCCTTAATCTTATGTTGGTCTTATGATGTTATAGTTTATCTGCCTTAATCTTATGCTGGTGTTATGATGTTATAGTTTATATGCCTTAATCTTATGCTGGTCTTATGATGTTATAGTTTATATGCCTTATTCTTATGCTGGTCTTATAATGTTATAGTTTATATGCCTTAATCCTATGCTGGTCTTATAATGTTATAGATAATATGCCTTAATCTTATGCTGGTCTTATAATGTGATAGTTTATATGCCTTAATCTTATGCTGGTCTTATAATGTGATAGTTTATATGCCTTAATCTTATGCTGGTCTTATAATGTGATAGTTTATATGCCTTAATCTTATGTTGGTCTTATAAAGTTATAGTTTATATGCCTTAATCTTATGTTGGTCTTTTGATGTTATAGTTTATATGCCTTAATCTTATGTTGGTCTTATGATGTTATAGTTTATATGCCTTAAGCTTATGTTGGTCTTATGATGTTATAGTTTATATGCCTTAAGCTTATGCTGGTCTTATGATGTTATAGTTTATATGCCTTAATCTTGTGCTGGTCTTATGATGTTATAGTTTATGTGCCTTAATCTTATGTTGGTCTTATGATGTTATAGTTTATATGCCTTAATCTTATGTTGGTCTTATGATGTTATAGTTTATATGCCTTAATCTTATGCTGGTCTCATGATGTTATAGTTCATATGCCTTAATCTTATACTGGTCTTATGATGTTATAGTTTATATGCCTTAATCTTATGTGCTTTCTTTCTTCTCTTCATTCTTAAACGTTCGGCTTTTATATTGTAATGGCGCCTGAAGCTTCACGAGGGACAGGCGTCACTTTTTCTTCAAAGATTTAAATTATGATTATGATTATGGTTATTATTATTATTATTATTATTATTATTATTATTTGTGAGGGGACGGCGGATGGAAAAGAACCCCCACCCAAGTGCCAGGTTTACACATTTGTCCTGGACCTCCTTAAAATCCATTGCGTAGCGTGTGTTTTGCCTGACTTTTTTTATTTGTTTGTTTTGTTTTTTGATACAGGCTAGGCGACCACCGGAGATCTAATAAGGGCTGAGTGTACATTAAAGGCAGAACCAAGAGAGAAATCAAACAAACAAACAAACAAAAAAGTGCGTCAAAGAAAACTGGGTCAAATATTATGAACTTTCTACAATCGCAAAGACTTGGAGAAAAATAGCAACAAACAAAACAAATAACAAGCAAAACTTGTGGGTGGTAAGGAAAATGGCGAGGGTGGCAGAGGAGGAGGAGGGGGGGGGGGGTTGGGGTGAAAGGATTGGGACCGAGGGTGGGGGAGGGGGTGGTAGGAGGGGGAGGATCCTTGTGGAAGGAATAGGTGGTGACCTTTTTGAGCGTAGCTCTTCTTCTAGACTGGTCGATGATTGAAGTCATTCGCAGTGTTCATCGCAGGTAGACTGATTTTCCCCAGAATGATGATGATGATGATGATGATGATGACGACGACGATGATTATGATGATGATGACAATGATGATTGTTTCTGTTGTTGATGGTGATACTTTTACCGTTATTACTGTTATCATCATCAATGCACAGCCACACACACACACACACACACTCACACACACACACACACGCACGCATGCACGCACACACACACATGCATGCACACATGCACATACGCACGCACGCACGCACGCACACACACATACACACTCACAACACACACACACAACACAACACACACACACACACACACACACACACACACACACACACACACACACACACCACACATATGCGTGTACATGAATAAATAAAGACAAGTACACATATACGTACTCGCATGTGCGCACATGCCTGCTTGGAGATTCACGCTCATACAAGGACACAGATCACACACACACACACACACACACACACACACACACACACACACACACGCACGCACGCACACACACACACGCACACACACGCGCGCGCGCGCACACACACACACACACACCACACACACACACACACACACACACACACACACATACACACACACCACGTACTCTTGCATATATATACACGGGGCCATCCTATCATGCGGACATACACACATAAACACGCATGCACATACATGCACGTACATACACACCACACACACACACACACACACACACACACACACACACACACACACACACACACACACACGACCACAGTAGTGGTGCAAACAATATCAAGTAGGTACCCCAGTTCTGACAAGCACGTTTGGCTGATGCTCAGATTAGACATCTGTCACGTCGTATCCATAAGATGAACGTCTTAAATGCTTTCATCTTTGTTACTCACTTTTATTCATCCATTAGCTGTAAATCCCGCGCACTGTGTTTTCGTAGCTTAGATGATGTAATACAACGCAGATGAACTAGTTTGCACACAGTGACATCTTCTTGGTGAAACTGAAACTGAAATTAGGGTGACCCGAGGAGAAAACTAGAATCTGTGATGACATGAAAAAAGAGAAGTGGGGAGGGGGGGGGAAGAGAGAGAGAGAGAGAGAGAGAGAGAGAGAGAGAGAGAGAGAACACTGATGAGGGAAAAGGTCACCAGCTGGGTTGAGACCATCAGGAATCATCGTGCAAAGACGGCCAACGGCATTATGGTTCCTGTGCAGTGCATTACATCAAATTTGATAGAATGTCAGAACGTATCGATGGGAATGATCACCATGGCACTAATACCACCTTCCAGTGGTTAGCGTCTTCTATCAACAACAAGAGTGAGAGAGTTTCTCTTCTGATTCCTCCTTTACCCTCATGGCGTCTTGTAAGTACCCCGAACCAAACTAATATCATATGTATCGTTGCATAATTCTGCCACATAATCGCATGTCGTATCACAGACACGGTGCATAATGGTTACTTCTGTTAAGGTGAAAATTATTCCGTTTTTGTTGAAAATCGGAATGTTGAACTTTTGAGACACGGGGACACCATAGTTTAACTTAAGCTTGTGTCGGTGCGTGGTGTATTGCAAGTGATTTACGTCACCGCGACTGAGACTGGATCAACGCCTTCGCTCAGTCATACTTACTCTCACTTGGTTTCTTTCTGTCTGACAGTGATCCTGAAAGCATTTAAAACATGTTGCTTTACACGACAAAACATTACAATGCTATGTATTCAATACTAAACTGTACCAGGCAATGCAATGCAATATAATACAATTTAATATAATTCCGTGTGCTATATAACATTACAATGTAGTGCAATGATATACGTTGTACTGTAACTCAACGCATTGTAGCACAGTACAGTGTAACACAAATTCATGCAGCACAACATACGAAGTACAATACAACGCAGAATACCACAAAGCAGTGCAAAGCATTGCGACGCGAGGTAATGCAATATAATTCAATACAACACAAAACAAAGCAAAATCAAACAATACAAAACAGTTCGTAAAATAAATCGCAACACAACGTAACGAAATACACAATGTCTTGATAACGGAGGGGGAGAGGGAGTCTCTCCTCTCCCGTAATAAAGCCGACTCTCCGGAAAAGGGCAACGAACAATAATACAAATTTTGCCAGGAAAAGGGGCGGGGCGGAGGGAGGGAGGGGGAGGGGAGGGTGTCTGGGCACCCAAGTGCCTCCAGTAATCCTGTACACACCACATATATCATTATCCTCGGGTAAGTGGACAGTTACTTCCAAAGAACGCTCTTCGCTCTGAACTCACGCAAGACGCACGA
>CM065714.1:50245915-50248415 GCA_033310375.1 Conus canariensis
AAAGTCGTGTAGGAATTGAGTTTCCTTTTGTTTGGCCACGGCCTTCTTTCCCATTGTCTGTCGAATAGCCGTAAATGCCTCGATGCTTCTCCTCAACTGGACTTAAATAGGTCTGCTGTCACTTTCCCCTCATATTGGTTTGACTATCAAGATTGCGTCTGGCGCCAATAGCGTGATCAAACAAACGGTTTGAGCCCCCCCCCCCCCCCCCCCCATCCCCTTACACACCCACCCCCCCCCCCACCCCCCTTCATCCCCGCCGCAGAAACGAAATTATCTTTCAGAAATCTGTGTAGTATCTGCCCTATAGAACAGCTATCAGCCTCCGTATCTTAAATTTCTGTGGCTGAACTTCCATGATCTTATTAACTTCTTCAATGTATCAAAGGCCGTCCTGTTTGCTGCCTTCGTTTTTTCCCACTTGCTTTGATGTTAGAGCACTGAGGGACAATTCATTTTCTTTCTCAGGTCTCTGTCATGTTCTGTTTGGCAATGAATGTTGTGGCGTTGCTCCGGATCCCGGTTTCATCTTCCATCTGTCCATTTGTTTGTTGTCTGTCTGTCTGTCTGTCTGTCTGTTGTCTGTCTTTGTGTCTGTCTGTCTTTGTGTCTCTTTCTCCTTCTCTCTGTGTGTCTGTCGCTCTCTCTCTCTCTCTTCTCTCTCTCTCTCACACACACGCACGCACGCGCGCGCGCGCGGCGCGCGCGCACGCACACACACACACACACACAACACACACACACACCACACACACACACACACACATACTCTTCTCTCTCTCTCTCTCTCTCTCTCTCTCTCTCTCTCTCTCTCTCTCTCTCTCTCTTCCCTCCTTTGTTGTGTCGGTTTTGCTGCTTCCACCAATAGATCTTTTTTGTAAGGCGATTAGCGTGATCGTTTGGCGATTTGATACATCAAAAAGCTGTCACATTGCTGTTGCATCTCATGCCGTTTGTCAATTTAAATGACAGAGATCATTTCAATTGTAATGGTCTTGTTGTATTTTGTTGTTGATCAACCACTGAAGTAGCTCAATATCTTATCGGGTGTAGATAGACTCTAAACACTTTTTTTTTACAACTTATTCCATTAGTATATCTGTTAATCTTCTGTTGGGATTGCTTTGGTATTTTTGGTTGATTTACCACTCAGTTGGCTTCAATGGTTTTATTTGGTGTGGCCTTTAATTCCATGTTGCAGTCTGCTTTATTGTTACTCTATTCATCCGTTCTTGTTTCTGTAATGCGACATTTGATCTTTTGCTTTCAAATGAGGGAAAGGGAACAAACATCGATTTTTGATGGAGTCTTTGGCCGTGTGGGGTTATTCAGAATGGACATGCTGATCGTCTTACCTAGCAGGGAGAGAGAAATAGTTCATGGTCGAACTTACCTGTATGTGATCGCGGAATAAATCTGCGATAATATAGACATATGCACGCTCTCTTCTCTCTCTCTCTCTCTCTCTCTCTCTCTCTCTCTCTCTCGCACACACACACACACACACACACACACACACGCACACACACACACGGACGCACGCTAGCACGCAGACACACACACACACACACACACACACACACACACACACACACACACACACACACACACACACACATACATACATACATTGACAGTTCCCTTTTTCATGCTGACGGACGTGAATCCTTACTATTAAATTTGCAAGGTCCTGGCAGGGCTTCCAAAAGTCAAACGTCCAGATCTGTCTCAATACTTTGCATCTCAGCAACATTGCAAAGAAAACACATGCAAATGTGATGCAAAATAGATAAACGAACGCATTTCGCCTCCCTGAACACATAGAAGACGATGTTCATTTCTTGTCAAAGTTACTGTGCATGTGTTGTCAGTTTCGGATGTTACTTTGGGGGGGAAATGTTTTAAAACGTGCGATTTAAAAATTGGCTGATCATTTTTTTTTTCTTTCGCATTGTCCAGTCAGTCGTTTCTTGCAAATACTTCCTTATCACCTGACCGACATTCACTGTCAATGTCAACTGTAGCAAATGGCAAAGGCTCAGCTTTGTTAACACCAGGCGTGAATTTCCAGCCAGCGAGGATGTATTCGATTTGGTTGCGCCTCTCGCCAGTGAATGCTTGTCTGCTGGTTTCGGGGGAAGTCCCGTGGAAAGAAGTGTGTTAGATAAACAGAGCTTTGCGGCTGCCAGCCAAGTGTATTGACGGCAGTTCTCGTTCCCTGCCATCTCCTTTCCTAAGGCATCCCTTTGACCTTGACCTCACGTTCAGCGCCCGCGGATCTAATTCGGAGTGGCAATATGCAATGAGCCAACTGAGTATTTACAATTTTTCCGACCTTACGTTTAGAATAATTCTAATTACAAGGGTCAGCTAACAGCTTGAGAACAAATACATTTTAAAACTTATTTGCCCAAACTGCACAGCTGTGAGAAAATTCAGGCTCTTGACTTTGACACACATTATTCTGGTAGATTTTGCTGTTCGCATTACAATTTCTTAC
>CM065714.1:50258415-50263415 GCA_033310375.1 Conus canariensis
AACAAAGAAAGAAAGTATTCTACTGGGGGAAAAGTATTTCAAAATGTGATAACAGTGAATCCCCAGGGTAGTATGCACGCCCAATATACCCATTGCTGACACACCTTCCCATCTACTGACAGCGTAAAACGACAACGTGATTGAAAAAATGCACGGGCCACATACTAGTAGTGATCTTGTGTAAGTTGTACAAATTTTATAGGAATGAAAATGAAGGAAAAAGGAATTTTTATCTTTGAACAAAATAGTAGTCATAAAAAAGGAAAGAGGAAGAAAAAAGAGGGGGTCACATCAGAGTTGAAGCAATGACTCCAGCACTGCCACGAAGGCGGCTCTAACCACCGGGCCTAAGGGGTCAGCCTGGACTGCAAGGGTATCTTTCCATGTCTAGTCCATATGGCTCAGTCGTCCAAATGAACCACTGCATAATTCATACGTTCGGCAAATCATCTGCAAGCGACGGGCCTGTAATTCGCAAACAATTACCAGAAAATGATTTTGAAAATGACTAACAATGAGGTCATCTTCATCCCGTGTATTTCATCGATCTGTGACAGGTCAACTGCTGGGAACTGAATTCGGTGGGGTGTCCTAATGCAAACTGCAGTTTTGCTCTCTTCTTCATCTTAGTTGGTATGCCGCTTCGTCCCGCTTTGGGGAAAAATACAGTATGCGAACTTTAAACAGCTGCCCTGAAAGGTCAGTAATCACAAGAAACTGAAAATCTTGGACTAGAAGAAAAGAATTTTCAAGCCCAATGATCCCAATTCTGAAAAGTTAATGTCAACAGACTCAACATCTACCCACTCATCAAGTTCTAAATTAAACCGTTATGGAGTCTTAATCGCTTATTTCACTTATTATGCAAATAATGTAACAACGATAACGAGACATTGTAAAATTGATTTTATTGGGATGTGATGAAAGGATATGCATGTATTTCTAGGCTCATTGGATCTGCACTCATGTATGTTATCATTTATTCATCTACGTATTTATTTACGAGGAAGATAGGAAGTGGAGCAGGAGGGCGTAAAAGACAGGGGTGGGGGATGGGGGTTGTGGGGTCGTGGTATTGCTCCAGTGTGTTGTAAGCCTGAACCTATCCCATACATTAATATTTTTCGAAAAACATATTTTCATTTACGTCCTATTTTGACACATTGTTTCTTATATGAAAGTATAATTTATTGCGTTCGTCAAGAGATTGTGTTTCCATTGCAAGTTTTGTTTCTTTGTTTGCTTGTCTGACTGCTAGATTACACAAGAATTACTGAACCGGTTTTCACCGAACTTGGTAAAAAGTTGAAAGGCGGTCTGAGGTGCAGATTCATTTAAAATGGAGTTTTAAAAAAGGCTGTTCAGCACCTTCACCACACATTTTCCACCGAACATAGACGCTGTGATGTTACTGTTTCAGAATTGGTAACTCTCCGTGAAGCAAAATATTTAGATGGAATATCAAAAATTTCTAGTGATATAATGGCTGATATTTCGTACTTTCATGTCCTAATGTAAATGAAGTCACGGGAAGTAACTCTTTCGGATTGACATACTGCTATTTCCCATGGCTTTAAGAAAAATGATTTAAGGTTCCATTTGATCACGGAGGTCTGCGTTGTCCTCAGAGTTCTTCCACTTTTGTCTAGTTTCTGACCCCTGTTTTACGTTTCACACCTGTCAGCCAATCAACAGGGCCACTCAGATCACGTGATTTCTTTCGTGTCATACTGGCCTGGATATCAGCGATCGCTTCAAATTGTCGATGGTGGCTGGTTCAGTGGAAGAGCATGAAGTTCTGAATAAATCAATACAAGGTTGAATCCTGTTCGTGCTCAATATAAAATTTGCCCGGTTTGCTGCCTGTCCGCACGTGTTGTCGTTCTGGTGGATCAGTGTAGTTTTTAAGCCTTCTATGCCCACTCTTTTGGGATGGTTGTCCTTGCCTGTCATGTCACCCGAGGTGGTGTGGACGTTAAAGATAAATATCATAAGGTGACCAAAGTCGACTGTCTCAGGCAAAAGAATAGCTGAAGATCTAAGTTAACGAAAATGTACATGCACACCTAAACTTCGAGGCATGTGCATCGTGTACTTTCTAGATCTACGTGTATCTTTTATCGTCTTCACTTCTGTACATGTTTTGATTAAAGAGAGAGAGAGAGAGAGAGAGAGAGAGAGACGAGACAGACAGACAGACAGACAGAGACAGACAGACAGACAGACAGACACAGAGACACAGAGAGACAGACTGATAGAGGCAGAGACTAAGGCAGAGACATATACAGATACAGAGACAGACAGAAACAGAGGAGAGAGAGAGAGAGAGAGAGAGAGAGAGAGAGAGAGAGAGAGAGAGAGACACTGACACTGACACTTTGACACTGTGAGAGAGAGAGAGAGAGAGAGAGAGAGAGAGAGAGAGAGAGAGAGAGAGAGAGTGGTGTGTGACCTTGTCTGCATGTGTCTGTGTGCTTGTGTATGTGTGTGTGTGTGTGTGTGTGTGTGTGTGTGTGTGTGTGTGTGTGTGTGTGTGTGTGTGTGTTGACTGTCTGTCTGTCTATCTGTCTGTCTGTGTGATCGTGCTTTGGTTAGAAAGAGAAGGTATGGTTAACATCCCACCAACCCAAGGCTATCACAGACAGATGGTTTCCAGACCAAGGTGCACAGAAAGACGTGTTGAAGGGCAACAGTTGTTCTCCTCTGGTGGCCGGTATGATCAGCAACTGGTTTTTCCCTTCGTGGAGAAGTGGTCTGAGTCCTGTAAAGTCAGTTGGTTTGTGCCCTTGTGCTGCCTTCTTCCAGTTCCCCAACATCCAAAGCCCCCCCCCTCCACCCCCACCCCCAGGACACTTGATGTGGGTCCACATGACCCATCTGATTCAGTCTGGGCAGAGCCAGTGCCACTCTAACTGACCAGTCCTCTGTCCATTTGGGCCAATGCCAACCGTCAGGACAGAAGACAGGAGTGGGTTCATGGATAGGTTCTCTATGGGTCCTTCCCTTGAACGAAGGGGATGGAGGGGATGGAGTCACCAGTCTTTTGCCTTCTTTCCTTTCTTTTGGTGCTTTTCTCCTGCTTTAGGGGAACAGGAGCACTCTCTGTGGAGTGTCTGCTCACCAGTAGCGCGCTTTGGGAGTTCATCTTCAACTGCTGATCTTGATTATGTTTTTTTTTTATGTTACAGCGCCCACTGTCTATGTTCGTGTTTGACAACTATTCGGTCCAAACAGATCAGCTCTACACCACGATCCCTAACCTTTTCTAATAGGCACAGCTGGATATTGCCTACCAACGTCGACCATGAAAGCGGGGTAGGTTGGGAAGGAGGTGGGTAGGTGTAAAGGATTGCAGGAAAGTGGGTGTGTGTGGGGATGGGGGTGCAAGTGGTAACTCTCCCCCACAGCCCGTACACAACAACATAGAGATCCAGCAATCTTAAAGGCAATCTTTAAAGGCAGAGAAGTTACGCGTCAGTCATAGGACATAACAGTCAAGGCGGAAGAGACAGGTGCCCCGTCCCAAAGCCAAGACCAAAGACTAGACTGTCAGCTCACACACACTGCCACAGACATGACCCCCGCACAAACCCAGACTGTGATGCAGGCTGAAACTCAGACCGACCTAAAGACCCCTACAGCGGTCAAGCAGCTTAGCACTTTGCCTGAGGCCAGTATACAGATACTGCACAATCAGCTCAAGACCGAAAACCCGTTAAGAATGGACAGAAACTAACAGAGCTAAGCGGGTCCACAGAAGACATAGCGCACCTAAAAGATTGCCCATTCAGAAGTTCTTCACAATAAGATTGGTGATAGAGTAGCCAATTGTTCCAGCATAGACTGAACACAGGCAGACCAATCTGCGCGCAAAGTTGATCAAGAAGAACTGCGTTGGTTGACTGCTCCCATTAATCATGTTCTGTTCACGCGTATGGATGATTTTAGGCTCAAATTAATTTGAAAATTGTTTGTAAGCAGGAGACGGATGGTTATCAATAGAACAAATAGAAAATGTTTGTGTTTGTGCATGCGTGCGTGCGTGCGTGTGCGTGTGTGTGTGTGTGTGTGTGTGTGTGTGTGTGTGTTGTGTGTGTAGGTGTAGGTTGTAGGTGTAGGTGTAGGTGTGGTGTGTGTGTGTGTGAGTGTGTGTGTGTGTGTGACCAGAGAGAGAGAGAAGAGAGAGAGAAGAGAGAGAGAGAGGACAGTGCAGCGGGAGAGTGGGGGAGGGTAAGTGCAAGTGTGCATTTCCCGCTGCGTAACTGTGCATGTCTATTTTCTCTACCATTTCTATCCTCTGAAACTCAAAGCATAATGAACGTGCATAAAATGAATCAACTAACGAAAACAACACTATACATATATACCTTACAAACCTTGCAGCTACGCAAACACCATTCATTTGCTTTTTGTGTCGCCTTTTCATGGAAATGGGATGGATTTAGTTCCTGGGCTGTGCGTTATCTTTCTCTGAAACCGTGAGGCCCAGCACGATTCATGACCTACGAATGGGGTCATTCCTTTCCGATAAAACGTCTCAATCTGATGACACGTACAACAACCCGAATCAGATAGCGAGCAAATGTCAGTGAACGATAAATATTGAAGTCACGACTTGTCGTAGTTAAGTGTGTGTGTGTGTGTGTGTGTGTGTGTGTGTGTGTGTGTGTGTGTGTGTGTGTGTGTGCGTGTGTGTGTGTGTTGTTGTGTGTGTGTGTGTGTGTGTGTGTGTGTGTGTGTGTGTGTGTGTGTGTTGTTTAAAAACAGAAGGAAAGATTAACCGTTCATCAATGCAAGGCTTTTATGGGTGGATTGTGCCAAGTCTGTGGTGCACAGCGAGTCGTGGAAAAGGGCCTGAGATCCAGTTGTTTTGCTCTGGTATCAGCTATGGTCAGGAATTGGTTGTACCCTTCACAGAGAAGTGGTCTGAGTCCTGTAAGTTAGTTGTGTTGCCTTCTTCCAGTTCTCCCAAATCTCCCAAGTTTCCTCAGGGACATTTG
>CM065714.1:50265915-50268415 GCA_033310375.1 Conus canariensis
GTTGTTTCTCCATCAACATTGTGTGTGTGTGTGTGTGTGTGTGTGTGTGTGTGTGTGTGTGTGTGTGTGTGTGTGTGTGTGTGTGAGTGAAGGGTGTGAGTGGGGAGAGAGAGAGAGAAGAGAGAGATTCATGTGTTAACAAGACAATGAGTTGGCAGAGTTTTATAGAGAAAATAACAGTATGGAAGTTCGTGTGGACCGGGGTTGGTGGGGGAGAGGGGGGAGGGAGGCAGGGGCAGAGAATGGGATAATAAGAGAAGGAAGGCGTCAAATCTTCACATGCAGCATGGAGAACAAACAAAGTCTGTCTCTGACCACTTGTTTTGCCTGTCCTGAATCGACTTTCGTCCCCTGAAGGACACTCATCAACTGGACTCGGCTGACCGTCTTGGTTCGCCCCTGATATCACACGGATTACACCGCCTATAATTCTGTGGTTCGCTCACTCTCAACTTCTATCACACGGATTACACCGCCTATAATTATGTGCTTCGCTCACTCTCAACTTCTATCACAAGGATTATACCGCTTATAGTTATGTGGTTCGCTCACTCTCAACTTCTATCACAAGGATTATACCGCTTATAGTTAGTGGTTCGCTCACTCTCACCGACAGGAGGAAAACAAAATTCAACAGCCTTCCAAAGCTGCTAGGAAACGGACAGGAAACTCTCTCTCTCTCTCTCTCTCTCTCTCTCTCTCTCTCTCTCTCTCTCTCTTCTCTCTCTCTCTGTGTCTGTCTGTCTGCTCTCTCTGTCTCTGTCTCTCTTTCTCTCTCTCTCTCTCTCTCTCTCCTCTCTCTCTCTCTCTCTCTCTTCTCTGCTCTCCGTTCTTCTCTGTCTCTCTGTCTCTGTTGTCTGTCTGTCTGCCTTTTCTGTTTCTGTCTCTGTCTTTCTCTCTGTCTCTGTCTCTGTCTCTGCTCTCTCTCTCTCTCTCTCTCTCTCTCTCTCTCTCTCTCTCTTCTCTCTCTCTCTCCTCGAGTGCATCCTAAATGGCATTACTCCCACGCTGCTCTTTCCGGCTCCCTGGACACAGATACACCCGGCTTCGTCCAATCACAGCCCTAGCACTCGCAGGCCACTAGGAGCAATCAATACCACGACGTCATGAGGTCACCCACCAAACATGGTATCCGCTGAAGCCTGTTCAATGGAATACACACAGAATAGCGCCTCCCAACAACCCCCCCCAACCCTCACCCCCCCCCCTCCCGACAAACACACTCTCCCCCTCCATCTAGTGCCAACAGTAATTGCTCATTCTGGAGCCAGGGTAAGAGAGCGTTCCCCCTCCGGAGGGTTCTGTTATGTCCAAGCAAGGATGGACAGTGCCCATCACTCAGTCAATAACCGACACCTTTGGCACGAACTTAGCGAGGACGAGGAGAGGAAATCGCGGCTGAGGTCATCAAGGTGAAGAGGGCATGAATGGCCACAAAACTTGATACGTTTTTTTTTTAAAATCTTAACCATCATGATGAGTGAGGATGAGGGATGGTCAAAGTGATGCTATGGATTTCTCGTTCTGGGCTGAGACTTCATCATGACAGTTTACTGTGCATATCCTTTTATGATATATCACAGCGTCAACCAGGCCCGAGAGATACAGACACCTGCAATGATTATCGGGAAATTTTGAGCCACATTTCCAGAGACACTTCCATAAAAAAATTATGAAATTCGTCTGTGTAGTTCCATTCCTCGCAAATGAAAACCACATTGCTTAATACATTATGGATGCTTGGGCGTTTTTTTGTTGTTTTTTTAACACATTCATGCATTCTTGGTGAACTCACATACTGACACGATGCGCCCACTCTCATCCCCTAGACTAGACTAGACTTTGTCTCTGTGTCTGTGTCTGTGTCTGTGTCTGTCTGTCTGTCTGTCTGTCTGTCTGTTCTCTCTCTCTCTCTCTCTCTCTCTCTCTCTCTCTCTCTCGCGCGCGCGCGCGCACACACACACACACACACACACACACACACACACACACCACACACACCACACCACGCACGCGTGCGCGCGCCCATACACAGACATACGCATGTACACATGCAAGCACACGCACACACACACACGCATGCACAAACGCGCATGCTCACACATGCACACGCACGCGCGCACGCACACACACACATACACACACACACACACCACGCGCGCGCGCGCACGCGCGCGCGCGCGCTCGTGTGCCCATTAACAGAGATGTAATAATGACGAAAAAGAGGAAACTTACCAGTGAATCTGAAGCAATCGTAAACAACTTGAAACAATCGTTTCCAAATCATTCAGAGATTAAATGTTGACCCTTGCGAGTGTGTCTTCAGAATACATGGAAGCGAGGCGCACTGATGCTATCGATCGTGTCTAGAAAGGTAATGTAATGCACTTTAACATTTGGAACGCAGGGGCGGCAATTACGTGAAGAATGGGAGGAGACGCAGGGACAGATGGGGAGGGGGACTGTCAGATGAATTGCGACGCTTTGTTCATAATTGCAT
>CM065714.1:50285915-50288415 GCA_033310375.1 Conus canariensis
GTTTATCATGACTTTCTGAAGAGTTCTGCTGGGTCTCTACTTTGTTTTGTGGTTAGTTGTCTCTCTCTTTAATTGAAGTTTATGCTTTTGTCATTTTAAAATGGGTAATGGTACTCGTAAATATGAAATATCAAAGAAGTGCACACACATATGCACGCGCACATTAATTTGCATACACATCCATACGCACATATCTTTAATGCACTATTCAGCTCACTTTCTTCTTACCTCTACAGCTTTCCATTTAATATCAATGTTGGTGAACAGACGTTTCATTAAGGAACTTACACATGTGTTGGAGTGTGTGTGTGTGTGTGTGTGTGTGTGTGTGTGTGTGTGTGTGTGTGTGTGTGTGTGTGTGTGTGTGGTGTGTGCGGCGCGCGCGCGCGCGCGTGCGCCCGCACTCACACACACATACACACACACAACAAACACACACACACACACACACACACACACACACACACACACACACACACACACACACATGCGTGCACGCGTGTGCGTGAAACAGAGAGAAAAGGACGAGAGACAGACAGCGACAGACGACAGACAGACAGACAGACGCGACAGACAGACAGACAGAGTAAATCTGGTTTACTGCAGTGACATGATTTTTATTTCTTTTTACAGTCCTCAACTCGGATTTGGGACAATAGCCATTAAGTGAAGGCTTGGAAGGTGGGGAGTGGAGGTGGGAGTGGGGATGGGAGTGGGGGAGGGGGAGATCGGCAGGAATTCCGGCCATGTCTGACAGTCATCAGGGAAGCTTCCAAATTCTGCAGTGATCAATAAACCTGAAACTCCCATTGCCGCTCTGTGGGCTTCTGCAGATGTTTCCAAAAACGACCGTTCCAGAATGGCTGATGGTGGCTTGGAGAGTGTGGTTCCTTACAATGACTTCAAGTTTTTAGTCTAAATTACGCATAGAGTTCATGATTTGAGCATTTAATTAACGTTGAGAACATTGAGAATTTCTGACAAAAAAAAGGAATCAGATTTAAAAGAACATCTGCACCATACACGCGAAACAATGCCTTGATCGTGTGAACACATTTTAAACAACATTGCGACATTTGATGAATTTGTTTAATTTCAACAACGACCTTTTGCTTGCAGAAAATAAATTGCAAAGTGAGAATACAGACCTTGGATGCAAATATTCATGAGGTCATTTTTCTTACGGATATCAGATTATTTTGGACACAACACGATGAAAATGAAACTCATCTCCAATGAAGTTCATGTCACATTTTTTGCATACACTGAGTTCGCGTGGAATTGCATGAATTATCCCCGTCTCAATTGATCGATGATGATAGCTTCATCTAAACCTAAATAATGAAATCATGTTTGCATAATGTAAAATGTTTTCCCCGTTGTAACTGGTTTTTCTTTTTAATAATGTCCATAAAACATCACATTTATTACTTTGTTCTAATGCTTCTCTCTACAAATTTTTTAAAATCATTTTCCAAAGAATGAGTAAGATTTTGAAATCAGTAATCTTCATCTAGAAACATTAGCAATTCCCAAACGTAATCAAATCCGGATTCAACTGAAATTTGTCGAATGTTACTGATACATTCTGATCATTAAACCCTTTTGTATTGTATGTAAATATTAAAACAGACTACACATTTTTGAAGAGCGTTTTTTCTGGATTAAGAGACATGCACAAAACCGGTTTACAATCGGATTAATCTTGATTGAATACTGTCTTACAACGGGGAACATTTTAGTTTCACTGTCGATTAAATTATCCGTTGTATTCCTTTTTACTCAAAATCAATGTTTGAGAAATTTTAGTTGATCTCTCTCTCTCTCTCTCTCTCTCTCTCTCTCTCTCTCTCTCTCTCTCTCTCTCTCTCTCTCTCCTCTCGACACACACATGCGCGCACGCACTCGCTCACACACACACACACACGCGCGCGCGCGCGCGCGCGCGCGCGCGGTTGTGCACCCTGTGTGAGTGTGTGTGTGTGGAGAGAGAGAGAGAGAGAGAGAGAGAGAGAGAGAGAACATGCACGCATCATTTAGTATTATTTTTACTCAAAATTGAAAATGAAATGAGGCAGGGAACAGTAAACAATAAACAATAAACAAGTAGGGTAACTCTTCCTCTCATAAGAAAACCTAACACAGAGTAACTTTTATTCAAGACTGGCACAGAGGGGTAGTTGGCCTGCGATTGTTTTCCCCCACTATTAGATTGTTCGTCTATGTATTTGTCTGACTTTATTCAAGTTTAAAAGGCTGTGCCAGTCTTGAATAAAAGTTACTCTGTGTTAGGTTTTCTTATGGGAGCAAGAGTTGCCCTACTTGTTTAGTGTTTATTTTTACTCAGTCGTTTGAAATCAGGCTGGCTGAAATCAGGCTCATAGCTTTTGTTTGAAAAGCACTGTGTCATAATGATCTAATAGTCAAGCTGTTCAAGATTTAACCAAGAGTCATGTGGGCTGTTTACTTTGTTTAAACTTATCTCAAACTTTAATTGAAG
>CM065714.1:50290915-50305915 GCA_033310375.1 Conus canariensis
ATTTTATTCTGTTCAGTTTTGTTAGCAGACTTTGTGACAAATGCTATCGAAGGCTTTCTGAAAATCGACAAAGCAGCTATACGATCTACCCTTTCTGTAATCAAAACGTGGTCACTTGTTCTTGTCATTTTTCTCAACCCCGCTTGTTCTTGGGCTAAGGGATTATTGTCTTCGAAGCAGTTAGATATTCTTTTATTTAATATTTGGCAGAAAAAGTTTCCCAGTGTATTGTTTATTGTTATCCCTCTATAGGTGTTTGGTTTAAGGGGTCGCCGTTTTATTGTATATGGGTATATTGATTCCTGTATTCCAATCTCCCGGTATATACCCGATTGTAGAACTCTCTTGATAATTTCTGAATGATAGGAGAAGTTAGCGGGAGACAGCTTTTATGACCTCGTTTCGTAATTTTGTAAATACCCGGCGATTTTTTATTTTTAAAGAATTTCGAAGCGTTCCATATCTTTTTAATTTCTTCATTGCATATCCAGGCAATTGTGTGCATGCGTGCGTGCGTAGTGCGTGCGTGGATGCGTGCGTGCGTGCGTCCGTGTGTGTGTATGTGTATATGTGTGTGTGTGTGTGTGTGTGTGTTGTGTGTGTGTGTGTGTGTGTGTGTGTGTGTGTGTGCAGACGTGCTTGGGGTCTGGACTTAAAAAGAAAGAGAAAAAAGGCAGATTCGGGTTCCTTATCTCCTCAGCGGAAGCTATCGCCTTCCGAGCACTTTTGCAGAATAGTTAGTTGTTGATAGCAAATACCCACTGAAACTAGACGTAAAGAAAGGACGAAAAAAAAAACACGCATTGCTTGTTATATGTCTTTAACTTCTCAAAAGTAGAGGTCAAAGCTCGAGACAAAAAGAAAAATACAAATGAAGCAGAAAAAGAGAGGTTGTTTTTTTTTTTTTAAGAGATTAAAGAGAAAGCAAATTTTTTTTAATCAAAATAAATAAAGAAAACTGGGAAATGTAAACAGACACTAAGCAGATCTGGTTAAAAAGTACTGAGAAATTTCTTTTACGAAAAGATATAAGTAAAGGAACAAATCAAACAATATAAGATTTTTAAAGAAAAAATACAAGTCGCAACAGTGCTTTTGTCATAGAATCGGATGGGGCGGAGAGGGGGGAGGGGAAGGAGGGAAAGGAGGGAGGACAAAACTAAGCAGATTTAATCGAAAACTTTTCGAAACTTTCTTTTTTAAACAAAAGCCTTTTTTTTTTTTGGTACTTGTATGTTTGTCTGTCTGTTGTCTGTTTCTCATGATCAAATTAGGTTTGTCTACTTAAACACGTTTAAGAATGTTGAATATTTTAACGAAAACTATGGAACAATATTTCAGTTTTAAACGTAAGCCTTGTGGCACTTACCAACAGCGGGTTTAAGATATAAAGTAATAACAATTCTATCTTTTGTTCAAAATGACTCCAAAATCCTTTTTTTTTAATCGCAACAGGCCTTTGTTGAGTGTGTGTGTTTTGTGTGTGTGTGTGTGTGTGTGTGTGTGTGTGTGTGTGTGTGTGTGTGTGTGTGTGTGTGTGCTTGGGTGCGCATGTGTGCGTGCTTTTGCATGTGTGTGTGCACATGTGTGTGTGTGCATGTGTAGAGATGTTGCTACAGATACAACACGGCAACCCAACACCATTCAAAATGCATATGACAAAACAGTAAAAGAAAGAGCTAACTTCATTACATATCCAGGCAATTTAAGAAACTATTTCATTGCTTATTAATTTGTTCGATTGTGGTTGAAATTCCACAGTTTTAGAGGACTAAATGCACTAATGATCGACAAAATCCGTAAAATTTCGGTGGAAGTGAAATTAACATAAATGGAGCTTCGATCATTTACATAGAGAACAGGTGTCTTTGTATCCACAAAGTAAAGCAAAGGTTTAAGGAGAGAAAAATATATTGAAAAGAAACCTCGAGTGGCTCTAAGACAGGCAATATCAGCACTTCAAAATGGATCAGACTATATCATTTCCCTTCTGCCTGTGGCACATACAAGCATACTCGAATACTTGTCTTCTCTATTAAACACAGTCAAGACTGCAATATTCGTTTTACATTATAACATCGTATAGAAGGAAGAGAAGAAAAACTTGAACACGCATTACTCGCCAGCAGGTCTTCCAATATTCAAAGAAATGGCGACAGAAAAAAAACTGCAGAGGAACCTTCTTGTTGCAAACTCTAAATGGGAAAGTTTGACTCTGGAGCTGTCTCAGTCATTCTCTTTACGCCAAGAGAGTTTAGACAGGCGAACGACGACCTCTGGTGATCCGATTTTCAGTCTAGTGACAGGCAGACAGCAGTCCACACAGGAAAGGAGTTATTGATGCATTTGTTATCTTGCTTTTGGTCTTTCCTCATGACTTCCTTGTAGACCCCCCTTTTTTTTTTCTCTACAGGAATGTCTTTTTAGGGGAAGAGGCTACTCGTGAGACTACTTAAAATTTACTTTTTCCCCCCGTTCCGCCCCTCCCCCCCTCCCCCCTCCCCTTCCCCTTCCCCATTCTTCCCCATTCTTTTCTTCCTTTCTCGGTGTGTGCACTCCCTGCAGCGCCCTTGCCTTTTTTTCGCCTTTCGGTTCAAGGAAAACTCTGTGGGGATGTACGGATCATCTTCTGGAAGGGGGGGGGGGAGGGGGTAGGTGAAATCTAACCTCCTTGGTATCGACTGCACACACACACACACACACACACACACACACACACACACACAAAGACATCTACATTTGTAGCTGTCCTATAATTATTGTATAATGCAGAACACACTTGTGGTGTCATTAAATCTACAACTATATGTGCTCTACGTTGTATTGTATCATATGATACCGTATTATGCTGTACTGTGTTTGATTGTTTTGTGCTGCATTGTATTGTTCGTACTAATTGTATTGTATTGCATTGTACTACTTCTATTGTATTGTACCAGCCTTGATCTAGCCCTAAATGCTCGGTCTATAATCAACTTGACTTGATCGTATTGTTTTACACTGCTCTTATTTACAACATGGTTTTCCCTGTGGTCTGCAATGCTCTATAGTTTTCACAGATGTTTCATGTGGTTTGCGTTGCTCTATAGTTGTAACAATTTTCTATGCGATTTGCAAACTGTATTGTTAAAACAGAGTTATTCTGTACACGATTTGCGTTGGTCTGTAGTTCTCGGTAATTTGCAACTCTACAGTTACGACAGTTTTCTGTGTGGTTTGCATTGCCCTGTAATTATGACAGTTAACATGTGAAGGCAAGGGTAATTGTTGGCAGGTGAAGGCAACGGTAATTGACATGTGAAGGCAAGGGTAATTGTTGACATGTGAAAGCAGGGTAATTGTTGTGCGAAGACAAGATAATTGTTGATGTGTAAAGACGAGGATGATTGTTGCTGTGCTGATGTGTGAAGATAAGGGTGATTGTTGCTGTATAAAAACGAGGATGATTGTTGCTGTGCTGATGTGTAAAGATAAAGGTGATTGTTGACGTGTAAAGACGAAAAAAAAAGTTAAAATGTTAAAAAATAATAATAAAGTAATTCAAAGACAGCAAAAATCATGATCTGATGTGAAAGGCACGCAGTTTGTGAAGGGAGAAGATGGAAGCGCGAGACTGCCATGAAATGTTTCCTGCTTGTGATTGTAGTTGTTTATTATAAGTGATTAATGTTCAAAACTACTACAAATGTTACTAGCTCCATGAGTCCATGTGTGTAAACAAGGCTGTCATGACGTGATGTGAAGCTCAGAGGCCAAGTGAAATCACATTACCACTTTCATTGAAGAAAAATTAGAGCAATTAAAGAAAGATCTTTTAGAGTATGATTCATTTTTCCCCCGAACATTCCTCGCTGCTTTTTTTTTTTTTAAGTAAATGTTGACAGAGGAACATTGATAGTATATAGGCAGCTGTGTGTTCAGCGTTTTATCTTTAGAGCAAAACAAGCTACATTTTCTTGTGAAAAGTAGAAAATATAAAAAAAATAATCTCTTAAGACACAAGTGCTGAGGGCCAGTTCTTGGAATGAATCCGCAAGGGACTAAATTACAATAAACTAATTAATTCCAAGGATAAGTACCGAGCACCATTCCAGCAACTTACAGAGCAGCTTGGTGTTGCAATAACTGCAAGAAATATTTAATTATAAACAAAGCTTGCTCTTATGTCTTAGACTGAAGAAATAGGGGCCCTCAGCACTTGTGTCTTAAGAGGTTATTTTTTTATATTTTCTACTTTTCACAAGAAAATGTAGCTTGTTTTGCTCTGTCATGATATTCTTTTGCTTCTTAGGTGGCACTTTTGGTTGGTTTTTTGAAAACTCAACAAACATACTACGGTATTGCATACCAGCCTTTTTCTGGGATGGCATTCTTCTTAAAACCGAAAAGGCAGAGGAGTCAAAATACCACTTTCCGCGGTCACTGAGGAGAAACAATCAGATTTCGAAATACCGGTATCTGACCAGGAGTTATATGTTAGTGAGTTTCCTCCCCATTGGAGATTGCCTCCCCCTTGGAGACTATAAGCTTGCTGAAGGCTCATTTTGAGAAGCATTTTCTATTTCCCATTCACCCACTCAAGCACATACTGTTAGGCAGAATTATCTACCACTGCAGATATGAATGCTTATCTCCCCCTATTTCTTCAGTCTAAGACATAAGAGCAAGCTTTGTTTATAATTGAATATTTCTTGCAGTCATTGCAACAGCAAGCTGCTCTGTAAGTTGCTGGAATGGTGCTCGGTACTTATCCTTGGAATTTATTAGTATATATATATATATATATTATTATAAATCTTGGGGACGTTGAGCAGCAGAAACTCTCATCAGGTCACCTTTGCACGCTTTGCGCTCGGGCACACGCACATAGCCATGCACACAAACATACACACCTTTAAACAAAAAGAAACATGTAAAAATGCGCGTGTGTCCACAAACACCCTTACAGTAAACCGCACCCCACCACCCACCCACCCCCACAGACAAGCACACCAGCGCACAGACATATCACACACAGAAAGCTCTCTCTCTCTCTCTCACAGACTGAAGCGTCTCTCTCAGACTAGTATTTTATTTAGCTAAATTGATTACTCAAGAGATGTGCGTGTAACCAGATCATCGCCTATGGGTTTTTTTTCTTCCTTTTTTGCCTTGTCAGTTGTGCACAACCCATGGGGCACCTTTTTCTTATCTTTTAGCACTGCACACGCCTCCTTCAATAGAAAAAAAAACAACCAACGCTTTTATTCGACCCCCTCTTCCCCCTCACTTCTATGTCCGTCCGTCTCTCTCTCTCTCTCTTCTCTCTCTCTCTCTCTCTCTCCTCACTCACATCCGCCACCTCTCTCACTCTCTCTTGTCTGTCTGCTGCTGTGTGTCTGTCTGTCTCTGTCTCTCTCTCTCTCTCTTCCACTCTCTCTCTCTCTCTCTTTTTATCCCTGTCTTTCTGTCTGTCCGTCCGTCCGTTCGTCTGTCTGTCTGTTTCTCTCTCTCTCTCTCTCTCTCTCTCTCTGTCCGTCTGTCTCTGTCACTGTCTCTCTCTGGCTCTTTCTCTCTATCTCTTTCTCTGTCCCTGTCTCTGTTTCTGTGCCCGTCTGTCTTGTCTCTCTCTCTCTCTCTCTCTCTCTCTGTCTGTCTGTCTTTACCCTTCTCTCTGTCGCTGTCTTTCTACGTCTCTCTGTCTCTGTCACCACCACCCTCTCTCTCTCTCTCTCTCTCTCTCTCTCTCTCTCTCTCCCTCTCTCTCTTCTCCAGTTGTATACAAATCCCTGTCTTCTGTAATAGATGGACATTGTCGCGAGTGGTGCATACGGCCACAGTTTTGTTGTCTTTGCCGTAATGTTGGTGGCACGAACGCTGTTCGAATACATTCGTCTCCTTGTTGTATATCACGCTCCAAACACGAGTCAAAAAGCGGAAAACATCTTGTTCTCCTTCCCCTTCATTTCACCAACAAAAATGTTCTGGCAGAGGGATCTTTTACATGGTTCCGTTGACATTTGAGGTTTACCAAACATCACGCTGACTGCAGTTTCCCTTAGTCATGCAGGTTTGTCAGATGGGAGGACGCAGGTAGGGGCGGGGGGGGGGGGGGGGGGGAGGAGCAACTGGAGAGCTGCAGGGGTGGTGGAGGCTTAGAGGGAGGAGGGGGTAGGGCGAGGGGGGGGGGGGGATTTGAATTCCAAACCCAAGAGTGCTTTCTGTAGACAGCGGTTGAACAGGCTGTCCCAGAGTCTGAATGTTCAAGCAGACGTCACAAACTGTCCGACACGCAGCAGTTTAATATGCTGGTGATTTACATAGAGGGGTTTACGTCTTTAGACAGAGAGAGAGAGACAGCGAGAGAGAGAGAGAGAGAGAGAGAGAGAGAGAGAGGAGAGAGAGAGAGAGAGAGAGAGAGAACAGAGACAGAATCAGAGACAGAGACAGAGATAGAGGCAGACTGAGAAAGGAAGAGAGAGAGAGAGAAAACAGACAGACAAACAAACAGACAGACAAGCAAACAAACAGACAGACAGACACAGACAGACAAAGAGACAAGCAGACAGGCAGACAGAGAAAGAGAGCATTAGAGTGAGAGTGAGAGACAGACAGACATGCAGACATACAGACAGGGAACGAATGCTTGCGTGCTCCTGGCTTCTTTTGTTTGTTTGTTTGTTTGTTTTTTTATTCATTTTCAGACTGATTGTCTAAAAGCCCCATGGAACACAACATAGAACGCAACAAGAGCATTCCCTCTAAACCATTTACACACGGTTACACTCGTTCAAAAGCCTCTCCTTGGCGAAATCATGACATCCCAAACAGCGCAGTTTCATGCCAATCGCTCCCTGTGTGCCAGCATGCTCTCTTGTCGGCAGCCTGATGTCTGTCCCCTGAAACAGAACCTTTGGAGTTGTGGATGAGGCGAGGAGGAAGGGAAGCAGGGATGACGTGGGAATGAGAGAGGAGGCGGAGGGATGTGAGGAGGATGGGGAGGAGAAGGGAAAGCGTGTTGCGGGGTGGAGACAAATGAGGTCTTCTCCATCGTCGAATGTTCAGAAAGGGACGTAGCCCGCTCTCATAAAATTCGCTGTCTGTTGTTTAGACTCTGGTGGGTCCTTTCTCGAAAATAGAAGCTTTTCTTCAGATTGGGGATTTGATGAGAGAAGATTGAGGAGGAGGTGGAGGAGGAGGACGGGGTGGAAAAACAAGGAGGAAAAGGGGGATGGGAGGGTGGAGCATGGAGGGACGGAAGAGAAAAGGAAGTAGGAACAAATCAGATCAAAACGAATCAAGCTGGTCGTGGCCCAGCCAGTTAAGCAGACCGTGTAAGATGACTTCCAAATTAAGATGGGCACTTGGCTCCGTACAAGGCCTACCAAGGTTGGACGGTGATACTGGATCTGCTATTTAGATCAGGATCCGTGCCAAGTATGTGACGCAAAGCTGATTAGTTTCGTTCTGGACCCACAATCCATTTTGCACCAGTTCCACTGACATCGTTTTAGTATCATCATCATCATCATCATCATCATCATCATCATCATCATCATCATCAGTCATCATCAACATCATCATCATCATCATCGGATCATCATCATCATCATCATCATCATCATCATCATCATCATCAACATCATCATCATCATCATCGGATTATCATCATCATCATCATCATCATCATCATCATCATCATCATCATCGTCATCAATCCGATGATGATGATGATGATGATGATGATGATGATGATGATGATGATGATGATGATGAATGATGATATGATCATTATCATTATTATTGTTTATCTACTTATTGACTTGTATACTTATTGATCTATTATTGATGTATTTATATAGCGCTAATCGTGGGGCAGAGACCAAACTGTATGTCCATTAATTTACAATCCATGTTCTCATTCACACAACGGGCTACCTACCTGCGCAGAGCCAGCTGAAGAGCTGCTTGCTGGCGCTGCGTTCAGTTTTTTTTTAAACAAATGTTAGCGAACCGCCAAGAGAAACGTGGACAAACGAGTCACAAGACAAAACACGACGCGTTTTCGACCTCTTAGGTCTTCTTCAGGCAAGACACAAACAAATAGGACAACGAAAATGAACGAGTTTGTCACTTAGCTCTGATCTCTTCAGCGCAAGGTAGGTTCGTTGTCCTATTTATTTGTGTCTTGCCTGAAGAAGACCTAAGAGGTCGAAACGCGTCGTGTTTTGTCTTGTGACTCGTTTGTCCACGTTTCTCTTGGCGGTTCGCTAACATTTATTTAAGATTTGTTTAGATTTCCGCCTGCAGTCGTCTCACTTTGCAACTAGCTGCGTTCAGTTGTTTTCCGTGTCATTCAGTCTGTCAGTCAGTCAATTTTTCAGTCTTATTTTTTTCAGTTGTATGTTTTGTGACTCCGTGTCTTTCATAGCAGGCCAAAACTACTCAGTTTTCCATTCTTTCATGTTTTTCCTGAGGAGGATATATGCTATGTTACGGTATCATAAATACCAACAACCAAACTGAACAAGGTGTTATGTATGCGTTCACACAGGGAACCTCGGCATGCGGTCTCATTTGAAAGGCTTTTTCATAAAAAGGAGTCAAAGCGGATGATATCCAAGAAGAAAAATCGCCATGAATTGAAACAGGACACAGTGTCGCAGATATTTGAACCTGCAATCCCATGATCGCCAGAATCACGAGTCTGGCACTCTATCAACTGAGCTGTTAGAGTACCCAGTGGTCTTTGCGTTGTGTTGGTGACCAACAGTCCAAGAGATCATTACAGAGACCATTGAAACCAATGGCTCACTTGGTGGAGGGAATTCTTGTTTGGAACAGTTTATATTTCAATATTCTCCCAGTGATCTCCCGCAGACGAGACGTTCCAGGGCTGAGTGAGTAAGGAGGTGGTCTGGGGTGCCCAGAACCCTTCACTTCCGCCCTCTCCCATCCCTCCTGGCTTGCAAAGATTGCAGTTTTGCCATGGTGCCTCCAGACATCATTTTTTCATGCAACTGATCTGGCTCTGCACTGCATTCCAGAAGCATAAATTTTGTGTGATAAGAGCAGCAATTATTGTCTTGCTGTTTCGGTCTAATGCGATGCCATAAATATTACTTCCCTTATCTACTTACTAGATGCGTGTTTACTATTCTTCTGCATCGGTGTAAGCCGATGATTGAAAGATGGCGCCGACTGCTAGAAGGAGAGAATGTTACATTCGCCTGGCTGCAGATGCCTTTCTGGTGGCAGAAGGTTTAGGATTCGTATCTTTTAGTTGCTTCTTGTAATACAGTGTACAATGAAAAAATGGTGTCAAAAGAAATCAACTGGAAACATTTCACGTCGAAAGTTCAAAACATTCTACAAACACAACTACACACCTCACAACAAAGCACAGTTTTTGAGTAATATTTCTATTCATGTTGTGTGGTTCTTTTGAAACTTATACATTTACCCATGGATCATTTGTGTCTTTAAAAAAAGAAAATCTGATATTGTGTAACGCAGCATAATTTTCAGATATGAGATATCTACTAAAGAGGGACACTATTCCCAGCGTAATGAAAATGACACAAAACCAGATCATGAAATTTTAAACTCTTCTGGCACCAGTACGCCTAACCCAATAACATCAAACGATGTGGTCATCCAGATGACGTCATGACGTGGGACGTCATTCCTAAGACAGTTGAAAGCTTCAACGTTGAAGAACAATGTGTTTATACACACTCTTAGATTGAATATTACAAAACTGCTTCCGGTTCAGATTTTTTCTCTTTTTTAAACGCTACAACAAGTATGTGGTGAGCAAGCACTTTATCGTACAGCAGTTTTTAGTGGATTTGGGGTTACTTCTAAAGGTGGCAGAAATAGCTTAATGTTGAATTGAATACAAGCCAGACTCTCAGACTGACACAACACATGAAGCGCACGTCGTAGTTGTAAAGGAAATATTAGACAATGGTTAAAGACTTACGTGTCCCATTATGTTGTGATAAGCCATGGATCATTCATACGATTACGAGACGAGAGCTAAACATGAGACATGTCGCTGGAAGATAATCACATTGTGCACTTACCACAGGGCAAAGTCGTGCATGAGTGGAGCCTGCAAATTTGTTGCAAAACGGATATAAAAATGAGGGGAAAACATTTTTAGATAGGATTGTAGCTACAGAATGAACCTGGATTCGACGTCATGAACCAGATTTGAAGCAATACTTTTCAACGTAGCAGACTGTAGTATCTCCAAAGCCAATAAAAGACAAACGAAAACAGGGGAATTGAAGAAGATGATGATTTTTCTTTTAATATGACATATTAACAGCGAAGAACGTTCCAGAGACGCAGACTGTGAACTAGGATTGCTACAGAAAATTCGGTATGGAAACTTTGTAACCTGCAATACATAAGAAGCATCAACGGGTACTATAAACCTATTGACTGATCCTTCATGATAATGTTGCATGCAGCAAGGATGGAAGAGTGACGTAGATTATGATGACATGAGATGAAAACTACTGGCGCGCCCAGCAAATTGCCTAATACAAGTCCACCTGACTTTGACCTTTTTTACAAAGTTCAACAAATCTTTCCGCGTTTTCAAATCTGAGCGCTTAGAAAACCTTAAAAAAATGAGTGGCTTGGCAAGTTTTGCGTACCAGCTCTGGTTGCCTTGCAACGAGCATTCAAGATCTTTCACAGAGATTGAGACTGTTTTTTTGGCGGCAAGGATGTTACATTGAAAGAATGTGGATAGATATGTGACATTTCTTGTACACGTTTTGCGTAATCAGTCCAATCTATTGAATGAAGGTATGTGACATTTTTAAATACATTTTTTGCGTAATCAGTTCGATCGATTTTGTTTAATGAAGGTACGTGACAACCTTTTTAAATAGCCTACATTTTTTGCGTAATCAGTCCAATCGATTTTGTCGAATGAACGTTAAAAAATCAGCAGCCTAGGGACACTTCCCTATGGAATTAGTAACAATAGCCTGTAAATATTATTTCATGAGTGTACGCTTCAATAAATTAAAAGATAAAAAAATTCTTCATAGTGTTTATCATATATGTATATTATGTGTATATATATATTATATATATATATATATATATATATATATATATATTATATATATATATAAAATATATATTGCGAACAAGTTCTCTATATTTCTTTGTTTCATATGCTCTTTCTCTCTGTTCTTGTCCGTTAGCATATGAAATAATTACCCACCCCCACCCCCCACCCCCACCCCCTCCTCCAGCAAAATCTACATCCTCTCTCGGAAAAAGAAAAGAAAAAAGAAATTGACCATGTCCTTTTCGCAACTGGATCGCAAGAAATGAGATGGATGCTGTCAACACATTCTATGGACGTCTTAGAGTAATAGGAGAGAGGGCATTGGGGTGAGAAGTGGGCGGAAAGTGATGCAGAGTGCCGAGAGGGTGAGTTATGACATCTTCGTCCTTGAACGCTCAGGCAGTGGACTACTGTTGACTCTTCTGAAGCTCGCCATTTGCTGCAGAGCTTTTGCGTTTGAGAGTAAAAGGTGGAGGTTGGGGAAGCCAGGGAGGAGGGACAGTGAGGTAGAGAGGGGGGTTGGAATGAGTGGGTTGATGAACGGGGACACTCTGCCTGCCCTCACGTGATAAAACACGAGAGAAACAAACTTGCGTGCTCAGCACACAACACACAACAAACCACACACACACACACACACACACACACACACACACACACACACACACACACATACACACGCGCGCGAGGGGCGCACACACACACACGCGCACACACACGCATCACACACACACAACACACACACACACACACACACACACACACACACACACACACCAGTACGCCCGCGCGTGCGCGCGCGCTCACACACACACACACACACACACACACACACACACACACACACACACACACACTCACACACACACACACACACACACACACACACACACACACACACACACATCCTGTAAATGTAATTTCCGTCAGGCAGTCTACTGTTTCAGTGGGTGTTCCATGCCTGACCAGACCAGAAGCGCTGATTTATTTGGGGGCAGAAGCGGAGGAGACGTGTGGGGGAAAGCTGTGGACATTATGGGGGAGCAGGAGGCAGGGGGAGAAAGGAGACAGGGGATAACATGGCTTCCCGCTGGGAAAATGTCAGCAAAATCCATGCGTAGGGGGCCATCCTTTCTTGTTTCCATTTCTTGTTTCTTGGGGGAAAAGGGAAAATAGTGTCTCCCTCTCCGTCTGTCTGTCTGTCTGTCTTGTCTCTCTCTCTCTCTCTCTCTCTCTCTCTCTCTCTCTCTCTCTCTCTCTCTCTGGTCTGTCTGTCTGTCTGTCTGTCTGTCTCTCTCTCTCTTCTTCTCTCTCTCTCTCTCTCTCTCTCTCTCTCTCAACAATAAGAAGAACAGCAACGACAACAATAATAGTAATGAGAAGTAATGGGAATGATAATATTATCACCATCATCAACATTTTGATGATCGGCATCATCATCATCATTCATCATCATCATCATCATCATCATCATCATCATTATTGTGATCATTATTATTATCATCATCATTATTGTTGTTGTTGTTACATAATGATATTGTTATTATCATAACATAAGAACAATGTTATCGTTGTTAGAGATAATAATAATTCTGGTCATTATAACAGTAATAAGTGTTCCAGTTTTGGTACAAATACGGTATTCAATGTACTTTCTACAGGACACATACTTTACAAAGAACATAGAAAAACAAATACGGGAAGAATTGAGCTATCAGTGCATGTTTTCATTAAATAATTCAAGATCTAGGGGAGTTACTATTTTGCTTAGTAATACCTTTGATTTCAAAGTTAAGAATATATTTACGGGTAAACAAGTTAACATCATACCTATTCTGAACATCCCGAAAACAGAAATTTTAGTTGTTAAACTGCGATAGTCCACTATTCTTTCTTTAAAGAAACTCAAACCAAAATCAAAGAGACTGACATTTCCAACATTCTAATCAGCGGAGACGGGAATCTGTTGATTAATCCTAACCGAGACTGTTACAACTATACATCTATAAACAATGCAAAAGCCACAGAAATTATATTAGACATGATCACCGAACTGGTCGATATCTGGTGAGAATTAAATCCTGAAATTCTGAGATACACCTGGAGAAGACCCAATCCCATGCAACAAAGTCAATTGGATTTCGTTTTAATCTCAGAAACAGTGGCGACATTAATGACGCAGAAATCCTTTGGGATTACAGAAATGACTTTTCATTAAACAAACTAAACATAGCTTTAAACATCGAGCAGGAAAAGAAAAGAAAAAAAAGCAAAATTTAGACAGAGAGGGTGTTAGTTACCGCCAATGACATTGACAAACAAAGCACATGACAAGACACGATGCATTTCAACCTCTTGGGTCTTCTTCAGGCGAAAAAATAAATCACATTTAACATTTAAGACAGTACAAACAAACAAAGAACGAAAAATGACTCATCTGTTGTCCTTGTGGTGGGGAAAATCAGTCACTCCATTTTGAAGAAAAAAAAAAGCAGTCTGGAAATTTACGGCTTCTCTACTTAGGGACGTCACATACGTAGACTTAGTGAAACAAACTGCACGTAATGTCAAGGAAGAATATGCAACATCACTGTCAATAGATAGAAGTTAAGCCAGATACCTAACAATGAAAAGCATTTTACAATAAGTGATAGTTTATTTTCAGATGTTCTGATTATGGACATACGCTTCAAATAGTGGGAGGTAGGGAATGGGGGTGGGGGGGGGGAATGCTGTTCCCACGCCCACCCCCACCCCCCACTCTAATACTTTCACAGAGCCACCCCCCCCCCCCTCCCCGCCTCCGATCCTCTTGGTTCAAATGCCACAGTCTGTGCTTCAGACTGAGCCCACGTGCAGTGATGACCTACAAGACAGCTAAATCTAATTTCGAGATTAGATTTGCGTGATCGGGTCAAGGTTGCATGAATGGAATTTTCTGGACAATAATCGTAGGACGTCAGGAACACATGATTTCAGGTGTTGAAATTCAGCAGTTTGTTTCCAGTTAACCTACTCTGCGTCAATGTCACATTAAAACAAAACTACGTACGTCTGAAAACCCTTTGATTTTACCACTGACCCTCACCACCCTCACCGCTGCCCCCCCCCCCCCCCTTTTTTTTTTTTATTTTGTTAGCATGAGTTGAAAAGCTGATTCTTTAATATTTTGAAATGCTATCTGATCATTTGAATAAATGATACTCACTCATTCACTGAATTTTGGTTTTGTGAAAAGCAGGTGTGGATTTTGGATGGTTTAGTCCCCAAAGATTGCGTACGGAAACGAAAGTGCCTTTCGACAGGATTATTTCAGGCACTCAGTACCCTCAAAGAATCACCCCCTCACCACCCTCACCGCTGCCCCCCCCCCCCTTTTTTTTTTATTTTCTTAGCATGAGTTGAAAAGCTGATTCTTTGACATTTTGTGTGTATGTAAAATTAAAGCTCCAAACTGTGAAACATCGCAGACCTGTGAACAAGTGTGCAACTGTTCCAATGTCTAATTTTCAGGCGTCATTTTGATTTTACACTTCGATGAATAAGTAAGTTTACAAAACGCACAAACACAATGCAGTGTGCACACATGTTTTATTTCACGGAGCAAACGTATCCCACTTCACATCAAACCATCAGGTCGACCCAGATTGTATGGGTAAGTTGGCAGGTCATTGAGTTTGGTAACCAATAAACACTCCTCCAGTTTCCCAATGCCACGCTCGTTCACAAATCATCAATGCAAGAAAACAACTGTCAATGTGAAAAATGAACAAAACAAACAAAAGCAAAAACCACCTATGAGGAATGCGCACTCACAAGCCCTCGACATACGATGCCGTTGATCAGTCTGTGCTGCCAGACAACAGACCATCTTCCAGGTGATAAGCCAATCACCTTGTCTTACTCGTTCATTTCATTCAATG
>CM065714.1:50325915-50330915 GCA_033310375.1 Conus canariensis
TCAGTTCCGTTCTTTCGTGTCAATATTACAACACTTTGAACTGCTCTGTTTTATAGGTATTACGTTCAGCGCATCTTTCTACCATCATATGGGTCAGTTATGGCCTTGCTCACCGGATTTATGTCAAGACAGAAAATGGGTCTCTTCCTTTTGGCTGATCTTACCTTCCATACCTCCTCTCTCTAAACTGTTGATCTAGCTGGACATCCAGACCTTCTTTTCACGTTCCCACGTCAGTGTACTGGATGGATGATGGAGTTTGTTTGCAAAGGTAAGGGTCTTGTTAGAAATGGAGCAATGAAAGCCCGGTTGACACAAACATGTCCGCACTTACACGCACGCACGCACGCATACACACACACGCACGCGCGCGCGCACGCACACACACACACACACACACACACACACACACACACACACACACACACATACACTTATATATACATATATATATATATATATATATATATATATATATATGCATATATACATTTATATGTGTGTACATACATTTTATATATATATATATATATATATATATATATATACACACATATATGTGCATATACATACATATTTATATGTACATATTTGTATATGTACATGCCCCATTATGTGCATGCCTATATACACTCAGACACAAATATATAAACAGACGGGGATATACACACGTACACGCACATATATGCACACACACACACACACACACACACACACTACCACACACACCACACACACTCTCTCTCTCTCTCTCTCTCTCTCTCTCTCTCTCTCTCTCATACAGACACACTCACGTCACACACGCGCGCTCACACACACACACACCACACACACACACACACACAACACACACACACACAGATGGTACAAAGGGGGGAGGGAGAGAGAGAGAGAGAGAGAGAGAGGAGAGAGGGGAGAAGAGAGAACGAACGAACGAACGAATGAACGAACAAACGAAATTTTACTTTACCAGGGTAATGAGATAAGCAAATTAGACATGCTTTTTTCCTTCCAGCCCTGGGGACAAAAAAAAAAAAAAAAAAAATCAGAATGCACATAGAAAACACGCGAGTCAATGTAGCAGAAACAAGGAAAGAAAACGAAAAACACAAGTCGACATGCAAAGTATCAAAAGGGAGACTACTACTACAAACTGATGTCAGAGAGAGAGAGAGAGAGGAGGAGAGAGAGAGAGAGAGAGAGAGAGGAGAGAGGGGGACAGAGAGACAGAGAGAGAGGGAATACGGAGTAAGAATACGGATAATTTATTGGCTGATGTCTCCGTTCCTCATGAAAATGTAAGTGAACGGATCATCATATACGAAGATTATTAATTAAAAACAGACTGAGTGAGGACGTCAACAGATGACGTAATTAGAAGTGACGTCATCATGAGCACTATGGCCAGGTATTATCTGAACCAAATAAGACGCCACTAAAGTTTATGATGGTAAACTGCAGCTGTATTTTGATTGGTTTCGTTCTGCAAAGAGCGACAATAAATTTCAGACGAAAGAAATGGAATTTGAAGGTGATGATGATGAGGAGGAGGAGGAGGTGGAGGAGGAGGAGGAGGATAAGATGATGATGATGATTTTGTATATGATGATCACGGCATATTGACGTCACATCTTCTTCCAGTAGGAAAGACTCTTCCCAAAGGGTATTACAAAAGTTCCGTACGGAAATCTTGCGAGCTGTGGTACGAAAGAAGCGTCAGAAGTAGGCTACTTAAATCTCCATTGATCTTTCATGATGATGTTGAATGTCCCAAAGCTGGAATGACGCTGTCGCTCATGACACCATTCAGGTGGGACACAGATACACACCTAGCATATTCTCTTGATATGAATCTCCCTCACCTTGCCCATTTCTCCAAACTAGAGGAACTCCTCCGTGATGTCAGATTTGATGAGTTAAACATTTAAGGTGGCTAGACAAGTTAGACTCATGAACTCTGGTTGCCTACCAGCCGCCGTGGCGAAGTGGTTAGCGTCGCGGACTCTCGGCTGGGAGGTCGTGGGGTCGATTCCCTTCAGAGTCATGTGGGATTTTTCTACACCGACCGGCTCCTACCAGAGCTGAGTCTGCTACAGGCTCAGCTGGGAAGACTGGGACCACATAGTCAAGTTTCATCTACTTAATGTATGCGTCTCGGAGAGTGTTCCTCAAGTTTCCTGGCCAACACTGCAGGTGTCTGTATCTTTCGGGCCTGGTTGTCGCCCGGAAACATTATGAAAGTAAGCGTATAAGCCCTGTCATGCAGTCTCAGATCAGAATGGAATCCCGTAGCATCATCTTCATCATCGTTATTCTCACTGATAAGAATTTTTTTTTAAGTTTCAAATTATGTGACCTTTCACACCCTGTTTTCACGGTGGCCTCAGTTTCAATGTCATCGCCACGTCTATGGCCTTGGTTTGATTCCATCAGGGTCACCGGTATCAGCAATCTTCATCGGAAGGGGGGGTTGTCGTTGGGCGGACGTGGTGGTGCCCTCCAGATGGGGAGCACAATCACACTGGCTCCGCGACTTCGCAATTACTGTCGTTAGTGAGGGGGTGGGGTGTTTAGTTGGTGGTGTCCTGCGTTTTGATCATCTGAAACGCAAAGACCATAACACGTATAATACTGACTTACCTAGCAGAATTCTAGATATTTGAGCAATCAAATCACATGATTCAAGAAAGAAAAAGACGGTGCAATTTCTCTAAACCTGAATGCTTTGTACGGGAAAACCGACACGTTCCCTATATCAATGCTCTTTTTGGGAAGATAAAGGCAAAGTTGATTTTAAAGCACTAGGATGTCGATGAATTTCAATGGAATAGTGGAAACAGTTCTGTAGGTGTGGTTAATTCAAAACGAATGCATCTCATCTTAATATCATTCACATAAGAGAACTGCAAGGATTTTGTATGAGAGAGAGAGAATGCGAATGTGAATGCGAACGTTTAATGCATAAAGGCCATAGGCATCTTGCACAATGGTAGTGGGAAATATTGGGGATGCGGATGGTGAAGGAGTGGGTAGATGGCGGGAACATAACAGCACGTACATACAAAATCACACCTTCTGATATACGCATATACTTTCAAAGTAGATAACCTCAGCTCAGATATGATCTCACTCAATCAATATAACTACCCTGATCAACAAGTTCATCATAACTCCGATTATGAGCGAACTGACTTGGAAAAAAGAAAATACACCACACTTCTACAGCTAATCAAATTACAGAAGCTATATCTACTGAAGACCATTACGTATGTCAAAGGCAGTTAACTATTTTTTGTCTACGCTTAAGTGAGTGAAATATGTATTTTGCCACTGCACGAGATAGTTGTTTATCTACACCATTCAAAAGAATTTCTAACAGAACATTAAGATAGAGACCAAGAAACCTGTCTCTTAAATCAGTATACAAAGGACATACATATATATAAGAAATTTTTCATCCTCATCCGCATTCAAACAATATGGGCAAAATCTTGCGACGGGATTTTCAGAGAATCTCTCGGTATTGTTTCTTATAGGTAGTACCCCAAGTCTTGTCTGTGTCAAAGCCACTCTAAGGCAAAAGATGTCCAGAAACTCAAAGTAATGACTAATTCCGAAACCACACAATAAAGATTTGTACAAGACATATCTGTTTTTATCCCTAATTGATGCCAACTATTCTTGAACATACATGTCAACTAGCCTTTGTTTGAAAATTGGTAAAAACACTCTTACGTCATCCACACCTTGCTGTAGCCAAACTTAATCAAATCTGGTGTTGCCTAGAATTTCTCTGATCCCTGTCACACAGCACCTTATGCCCTGATCATCAAGATTTACTTGCGTAAGATAAGCCTGTTTAGGTAATCTATTCAAGCCCATGTCTAATAACCTAAGCCAATATTTGTATGCTTTCATGTATGAATTTGTGTATAAGGGATGCCTGCTTAATTCTGAATATACAAGTTTATTACGTGTTTTAAGTGGAACGCCAAGGAATCTTTTGCAGGCTATTAAGTGTACTTTCTCAATGTGCTCTAAACGTTGCAGACCCCATATTTCCGCTGAGTACAATAAAATTGGCTAGATTTTGGAATCAAAGATTTTGAAGAAGACTTCCCGAGACATTTACTTGCAATTGTTAAACGCACGGCACAGAAGATAAAGTGCTTTCTTTGCCTTTGTTACCATGTGCTCTATTCCAAGATTCATACTAAGCGTGGTAGTAAATGTGAAACCCAAGTAACAGTAGCTGTTGACTGTCTCGATTTCTTCACCATCATAATACCATTTTTCTCGTCTGCCTAAATAGCCTCCCTTCCTGAACACCATGACTTTAGTCTTAGATTTGATAACATCTAATCTTAACCTCCAACAACATGTTTTCAATGAGTTTAGTTGTGCTTGTAGACCACCTGGTGTAGTAGAAATTAGAGCTACATCATCAGCAAAGAGCAAAATGAAGATCTCAATAAAACTAGGAAGCAGTTGCACTCCATGGACCCCCGTTTCATTGATGTGGTTGGCCAATTGGTTAATGAAGAGTGAAAACAGTGTTGGACTTAGTCTACATCCTTGTCTTACACCAACAGGGCAATCAAAAAACTCCGAAAAATCTCCATTGCATCGTACACCTGAAATGAGAGAATCATACACGGACTTCAGGCAACATAAAAATTTCCCCTGTATCCCTTCATTATACAGAGTTTGTAGTAATTTGTCATGGTGAACCGAATCAAATGCTTTTCTGAAATCCACAAAGGCAACATAAAGTTTTCGACCTTTTGAACATAATCATCTCTGGATAATAGTGTATAAATTGAATATTTGATCAACCGTTGAATAATTGTTTCTAAAACCAGCTTGATTTTCAACAATTTCAGCAAGCAAGCAAGCGCGCAAGCGCACACACACACACACACACACACACACACACACACACACACACACACACACCAACACACACACATGCCTGCACGCGTGCGCGTGAAACAGAGAGG
>CM065714.1:50335915-50338415 GCA_033310375.1 Conus canariensis
TCTGACTCTTCAAGTTCGTTCAAAAAACAATCTGTAAATTTTGATCTTGAAAAGATTTTAATGTATCTTGAAAATCTCTCAGTGAAATGTCTGACCATCCTAACAAAAATTTCTGATGTCATGACTTCGTCAATCATTGAATTGAAAACAATTCTGTCCAATGCCTGTCTGAACTCCAAATGAACGTACAAAGAGAAGTTCTGTCAAACGTTATCCGTTTTTGGTGTTCTCTGTTGCTGGTATTCTCAGTTATAGTCCTTTTCCTTACGAATAACATGATGTGTATGAGGCCTGAACAAGTCAAACCTACTGGTATTTGCTCGTTTCTTCAATTGATTGTAGAAGTAAGTGCAATTTTGTATATTTGGAAAATTTTTGCAGAAGCGTTCTTTTGACGTAGTTGTGCTTCAGTCATTGAATTGCCACAAAAATGACTTACCCAAGTTAAACGGATTCTTCTACCCACCTGTTATAGATGAGGTAAAAGCCAACGTTAAAATAAAAGTTGCTACATATGTAGCTTGCAATCTTATGTATCAACCATGCAAAACACCGTGTTCTTCAATAGATAAACGTTTATATTCTTGCTGTATAGAAATTAAGGTTGATGGTAAATATTTCAACATTTTGAACTGTTATTATCCGGATGGAGTGTCTAAAGGTGAAGCTGACTGGATAATGGATTTAGACTGCTCTAGACAATGGGTTATTCTTGGCGATTTTAATTCCCACCACGCTTTGTGGTCCGAAAATCCCAATAATATTGTTAACAACAACGAATACCTTGCCAGTACAATAATCAACGCCAACTTAACCATTTTAAATGACGGCTCTATAACAAGAATTGCTGATCGATCAGATCAGCGTTGCTCATCGATAGATTTGTCTTTAGTTTCCCCAGACATAAACCCTTTGTGTACTTGGCAGGTTCATCAAATACCGTTAGGCAGTGATCATCTCCCTATTGAAATCCAACTTCTATTGAGCCCTGAAAAAAAATCTACAATTCTGAATGCACTAAATATAATGAAGATAAGGCTAATTGGGCGCTTTTCAATCACATTTTGACAGCAGGTTCGTCTTTTCTAAATTTCAATCAAAATACAGTGTTAGAGAAAGGTTTGGAAAATTGTTATTTTGAATTAAGAAAACTTATACTTAAGGCTGCAGATTCTGCAATCCCAAAAGTCAAATTAAAGAATCATCCAAAGAAAGCGTCAAACCCTTGGTGGAATATTGCGTGTGAAGTCGCCGTGGGTGCGAAAACTAAGGCCTTCAAAAGCTGGATGATAAGCCGTCATACGCAGCCTAAAATTTAGAGTGGAACAGTTACACGCTGAATACAAAAAAGCTAACACCAATAGTAACAAAGTTGTTGCTTTTGCAAAGCAGCAATATTACAAAAACTTAGTCATCAACTGTTCCAAACACCCAAACGATAGCGCTTTACTTTGGAAAGAAATTAGAAAATCTAAAGGTTCTTTTCATCTCCCAGATCCTGTTTTGATTGAAAACGATAAAATCTATAAAACAAACGAGGAGAAAGTTGAATTATTTGTGACACTTTCGCAGCAATGAGTCAGACTGAACATCTGCCTAGAGAAGAGCAAGAACGAAGAAGAACTATTGAAAACGAAGGGAGAAACATTGAACCCATGACAATGACAACACGTTATATATTAATAAAAATCTAACAATGGAGGAACTTCTGTACTCACTTCGCCGTCTAAAATCTGGTAAAATTGCGACAGGATTTGATCCCATTTCTTACAACATGATAAAGCATTTTCCACAATGCTTTTTGAAAAAATTATTAGAGTTCTTCCAATTATGCTGGAATTCTGGAAAGCTGCCAATGGCTTGGAAGAAAGCAACAGTTGTACCTATCCATAAACAAGGAAAATCAAAAAGAAAATCTTCTAATTTTCGACCCATTTCTTTGACTCCTCACATTGGAAAACTTTTTGAGAGGATAATGAAATTCAGATTTAGAACATTTCCTTGAAAAGAATGGGATTTTGCCAATATTTCAAGCTGGTTTCAGAAAAGGGAGGGGTGTCACTGATCATGTTAGTCTTTTTAGCTTCACACGTCAAAAAAGCCTTGGCTAAGCGACACTCTACTTTAGCCACGTTTTTTGATATTCATAGAGCGTACGATTCTGTTTGGCATTTTAAATTATTGTCCAAGGCTCATGAAATTGGGATTAAAGGTCGTTTCCACATGTTTTTACAATCATTTTTATTGGAAGAACGCTACAAGTAAAACTAAATGGTGTGCTGTCAAGTACAAGATATGTTAACATGGGTGTCCCTCAAGGAAGTGTCATTTCTCCAATCCTCTTCTCACTGATGCTTTATGATCTTAATCAGATTGACACGAAAGGGGCAACTTTAGCTGCTTATGCAGATGATATTGCAATGTGGAAAAAATGTAAATTGTAATTTTACAAAAAACAAAATCAAGCGTAATAAAATTGTTGAAACAGTTTCAATTTGCG
>CM065714.1:50353415-50355915 GCA_033310375.1 Conus canariensis
TTGCGTAGGGAGACGAGTATACATAGATAGGCACATTGATAATGTTTTGAGACTTTGTATCGTGTATGAAAGTTGATTAACTTTCTTTTTTTTTTTTCATGTGTCCATCAAGTTTCATGCCAGGCGGTTCCTAGCAGACAGATTGAAATGAAAGAAATGGGACTATTTTGGGGAAACCACCTGGCGCAATGATAGACTGAGTGCAAAGGCCGGAAATGTGACGTCAGGTGAGGGGGAGCTCGTGCATTTCCAGATATTTCTAGACTGTGAATGATTTCATCAGCAGAAATCCCTAAAACAAGTGAAATGATTGGTTGAGGGTTATTGATTTGATTTATTATCAGTCTGATATCATTTTTTTGTTTTTGTTTTTGTTTTTGCTTGAATTTATTCTATGCCTCAAAACGCTCACATGGGTTATAAATTGATGTAGTGCAAAATCCTAACTCTCTCTCTCTCTCTCTCCTCTCTCTCTCTCTCTCTCTCTCTCTCTCTCTCTCTCTCTTTCGCGCGCGCGCGCACGCACACACACACACACACACACACACACACACACACACACACACACAACGCACGCACACACACACACACACACACACGCACGCACACACACACACACACACACACACACACACACACACACACACACACACACACACACGCCAATAAGATTGGTGCCGACCATGCTAGTCAGTCACTCAGGTCCAAACCACCGCAAGACGTCAGTGCCTAGGTCAGGCATCAGGCACACATATCAGGCTTCTACCAGCCGGAAGAAACACCAGGGAGAGCTTGACGTCAGGTCCTCACAGAAGATGCCCCCCCCCCCCCTCCACCCCGCAACCACCCCCACCACCTTCTCGGACAAGCGTTTCAGCCCTGAATTTCTTACACTCTAAGGGGCCAGGCCGCATACAGTCATGGCTCCCAGATGCCTTTCTGCTGCCCGAACTTTATTTTCCCTCAGACGCCGGCGGTACTCGAACCAGCATCTACTAAATGGATAGGTGTCTCAAGTGTCCTTACACGGATTGGGCCAGAATATCTCAGTTAAGTTGGTACAGCGCCGGACGCGTAATCTTGATGATCCTGAGGTTGCGAGTTTGAATCTTTGCCGGGTTGTTTCGGTACAGTGGTATTATTCTCTCAGAGTTAACATTGGTTCCGACGCCATTTCAAAACAAACAAAAAAAAAGAAAAAAAGTCCTTCAAATAAAACTGTAAACTGAGGTTCCATTTGTGAACGCATGCAAAAAATCTTGCAAAAAAAAAAGTAAAATCTTATCACCAACTTTCGGAGGTGAAGGTCAGTTTGGCCGTCGGTATGGATGACATGTTACAAACAGCATGCACCTAGCGTGAAAAAGAAATGAAATCGAAAGATTGATGTAAGAATGTTGAGTGAATAGTATATTGACCCAATGACATGGGGAACGACTGAATGAAGCGCTGGCAGGCAGCTCTGCAGTCGGCTCTACCCAGATAGACAGCCCATTGTGTAAATGGATGTGGATTGTGAAGCGTTTACAGCTTGGTCTCTTACCAGTGCTAGGCGCTATGCAAGTACTCTTGATAATGATGATTATGATGCTGCTGCTGCTGCTGTTGATAATAATGATAATAATAATAACAACAACAATGTTTGACCCACATTACCATCAGACGCCTGTTCAACGGTGGCAAACTAAAGCCTCGTGAAGTTCACCTTGTCATCAAGCCCTTGTGCCCCTCCTCCCAGGTCTTAAAAATTGTCTGCAATTCCTGCGCCTTGTGGCTTAGCAGACGTGCAGTAAGTAGCGCATATGCACACTCTGAAACACACTGGATGCGAGCCAGTGCGAATGAACCGGTGACGGCTGAGCTGTCGTCTGATCAGGTAGGACCTGACTGTCCGTGTTGGCTTCACCGAGACACTTGAGAGGATTGCAAAACCTCAATGCGACAAGCAGGACGTGATGACGTATTATCCCAGCGTCCACGAATCATGCTTTCGCCCGTAATAAATCCTGTTCTGATCGGGAGCGCTTGGTTTCGCCTGGAGTCGTTTCGCCTACCTTCATTTCGCCTGAAGTCGTTTCGCCTATGATCACTGTCTTTGCCTAGGCATTTTTGTTGCACTAGTTGAATGGTTTTCTTTTCGCCTACAATTTTTGGTGTGTGTGTGTGTGTGTGTGTGTGTGTGTGTGTGTGTGTGTGTGTGTGTGTGTGTGTATGTGTGCGCGCGTGTATGTGTGTGTATGTGCATGTGTGTGTGTGTGTGTGTCTGTGTCTGTGTCTGTGAACGGAATTCAGACACATGTTGCGTACAATGAGTATCGACTTAATGAGTCAAGGCTTGTGAATTAGGCGAAATGAACCCAATCCTGTAGGCAAATGGAGAGTAAATAACACTTAATCGGCGAGGAGGATTGACGTCGCTAAGATCAAAGGATCGGCGAAAGAGCGTTAGGCGAAACGACAGGCATCCCCCAGACCGACAGTCCACGAGATTGTCTCTACA
>CM065714.1:50368415-50373415 GCA_033310375.1 Conus canariensis
CCCCAGAATCACCAAGATTACGAGTCCGGCGCTCTACCACTAAGCTATTCCGACCCCATGCTCTATAATAAGAACTCAACCAATCACCACCAGCAGATTTGCGCAGTGCCACGACAGGAGAGCTAACCTGGTGTTTCGCTTAAAAGTTTCACCAAAAGTATTTTAGTGTTGATGTTGTCGTTTATTTGCTGTTGATGGCATGGATGGTGTTGATATCGGTGACGGTGGTGGTGGTGGTGGAAAAGTTTCATTATATGTAGTCTTTCAGGTAAAGATTCTGATGAAAGAGAGAAACAGACAGACAGACAGACAGACAGGGGACAGGCAGACAGACAGACAGACAAGCAGAGAGGCAAACAGACAGCCAAACGGACGGTCAGACAGAGTGCAACAGTACGTTTTCATTTGTATTCAACAGACTACTTCAAGATCCATGTCATTTAAGCTGTTGATTCTTTGTTGTTGATTGTTTGTTCGTTTGTTTGTCTTCCCCAGGTCAAGACTCTAGGAGTTATCTGGTACATGTTCCCTTAAAGGCAGTTGCATAGAATGCATGATGTAGGGTAAAAGAATGGTCGGTGTGGCTGTTCCGTTTTATTTATCATCCCTCCCGCACAGATGGCTGCGGTACTCCGTCTTCGGAGCGTTTCATTACCTTTGAGGAAAGTGGAGATTTTGTCGTTCATTCTTCCAGCTTGCTATGGCTGAGGTGGAGCGACTCAAGGCCAGATGGTTAGAGCACTCTGCTGCGGAGCTGAAGGTTGTAGAGTTTGAACTACTGGTCAGATTGCAAGCCACTCTGCTCACCTAGCAATGAATGGGTACCTGATTTAGATCAGGGAAGGTGACAGCGGTGGAAGTATAAGGTGTAACTCCACCTTCCATGATGTCTTGCCCTATAAACGACCAATCTCAGTTCACTGCCCCCCCCCCTCCCCCCCCCCCCTCCCCCATTCCCCTTGCCTTCCTCCACGGCCGTTAGGCTATGGAATTATAAACTCTGACATTGTCTGCCGGCCGTCTACTACTCACAATACTGAACAGCCTATCCACCAGTTTCATGTGAGCTTCATGGTTCAGCTTGCATCGCGCGCTGCCAAAGCCTTAGGCTGGGGCCAGGCTGCACAGAATCAATATTGTTTTCCCTTACTTTGTCCCCAGGGGTATTCACCAAGCGTCTCAGACCTGGTGCTCATCTACCAAACCACCCACGGAGTCTGCGACTGCGCAGTCCAAGGAGAAGCCGCCTTCCGGTTGGTGGAGATAGGCGGCCGAAGTCTGACGACACCGAAGTTGCTGCACTTTTTCGACAACGTCACTGCCGTCATTTTCATGGCGTCGTGCTGTGACGTAGAGCACACAAACGTGCACGGGACGATCAGCTCCAGCTTCCAGGAAACCTGCGACTTCTTCGCTCTGGTGGCCAATGACAAATCCCTCCTGAAGCTTCCGGTCATCCTGCTCATCACCAAGCTGGACATCCTGATGGAGCTGACCGGGAGGATCGACCTTCGGACGGTTTTCCCCGAGTTCAAGGGAGACCCACGTGAGGAGAAAGACGTGCAGAAGTTTCTTCTAGGGGTGTTCCGAGGCATTTGTGGGCCCCGTCCTTTCTATCATCACTTCATCCAGTGCACGGACCTTGCCAGCGTGCAGCAGGTCTTCGTGGAGATGAAGCGAGACATCCGAGACAGTCTTCTGAGGAAGCTCCTGCCACAGTAGACTGTCAGATGGTGATCAAATGATGAGGAGTCCGAGACAATTCTGCGACGTCATCGCAGGTGTTTCGTGTATTTTCTTTTGTTTTCATTCGAGGGAGCCTTACACACACACACACACACACACACACACACACACACACACACACACACACACACACACATACACACACACACACATGCGCGCGCGCGCGCACACACACACACACACACACACACACACACACACACACACACACACACACACACACACACACACACACAACACCATATTCACTCACCCACTCACTCATTCACTCACTCACTCCACACGCGAACACACACACACACACACACACACACACACACACACACACACACACACACACACACACACACACACGCCTTGTCACCCACGGCGGGCAAGTTTGGGTACGTACACATACACACTCCAAGAGGTGTTTCTGGACCAGGCCCCAAATCACTCACTGGGCCGTGGTGGACTGGATGTGGAACCAGGCCCCAAATCACTCACCGGGCCGTGGTGGACTGGGTGTGGCACATGAGGGGAGGGAAGGACATATTCTGGCTCAGTTGTAGAATCACTCCCCTGTTCAAAAAGTGGACGCAATATGCTATGGTTGATACATTTCGTCGTTTGAGACTCGGGAGAATTTGAAAGCTGTGAGTGATCGGGAGTAAAGTGGAAGGTGGGTCTGAATCTGTTCCCCGGTGAGTGAGATTGAGCACGTGTCCTTTCTCACCCGCACGGGGGGTGATTTTTGGTGAGGAATGATTACGGAACGTTTACGCCGGTATTTGAGGCAAACATGTGCCTGTCTTCGAGTAATATGATATTGATGTGGTTTTAAAACCGTTTACTTGATGCTTTAAGCGTTGAATGTGACGTTTAAACGTTCCACATGTATCTGCCTAGGAGAATGAAATGAGGTGATTTCAGTTATAAACTAAATATTACGAAACATTACAACGCAGTGAATGTATGTCTGTGTTGATGTACACACACACACACACACACACACACACACACACACACACACACACACACGTCTATAAGTATGTGTGTGTGTGTGTGTGTGTGTGTGTGTGTGTGTGTGTGTGTGTGTGTGTGTGTGTATGTGGTCTGTGTGTGCGTGACCATCGTCATATAAGGAATACAACGTTAATGCTACAAGCACAGTATTACCATTAGGTTTGATAAAGAGTATGCCTCTTCAGAAGCGTCGGATAAACGTACATACGCATTCAATTCCTAAGAGAATGCTGCACGGTTTGTTTTTTTCTATTGATATACAGGAAGTTTGTTTGTTTCTCTTTCTTAATTTTCCTTACTTTGTGCTTTGTGTTTTATCGTGTATTTCATTTCATGTCAGAAAATCGGACGAACTGCACAAAGTTCCTTTTTCTAAACACACCAAGATGTATATGTGGAATAATAAAGATTATTGTGCTGTATTATTTTGTGTTGGTTTATATTGCATTGTTATATTGTTTTACGTTCTTGTATTCATACCTGAATTCTCTTCTTCATAAAACCGCAACTATATCGGGACGAACGTTCCACTAATTTTAATGCACGATCAAAATTGGTTGGTTTCTGATTGAAAGTAGCAGTTTTAATGGTGATGGTAAGGTGCCTGTAAAGATGGAGAAGAGTTTTCATATCAGCGCCCCGATCCGTACGTGAAACAATTCTGAAGAATTTTCATTGCTTTCTGATAGGAAAATGTCAAGTGCTGGATGTGGTTTTTAAACGCACAGTACTGTTGAAAGTTGTGAAAGTGGATTGAGTTTTGGTAGCTGATAAAGTAAATCCATTTTCCTCGGCCCACTATCGAAACTTATCCAGGCAAAGTTGGAGTCGACATGTATGCCAGCACAGGTGGCTCATACTGCATAGAGCGCAAAGTCATCAACAGAGTGAACTCAGAGCCTTGATTTACAGAACTGACAATATCATTAATTTTGATGCCTAACAGAGCATGAGAAGGGGTGCTCCCATGGGTGACACTCAACTCCTGTTCGTCAGAGAGCGTGGTGCTAGCACGGAGTTACAAACTGCCAATCAGTCAGACAAAGAAAAAGAGGAACATGACCTCAAAAACCAAGAGTCGGAAGATCCGCGAGAATACCAAATTTTCCATGTGGTCGTGAGCCTTCTCCAGGTCAATAAAGATAATGAATTTCATGGTCGTGTCAGATTTTTAATCAGCTCTTGTCGACTGACAGATACGGATGGAGGTAAATATAAAGAGTTACTGCTTTATGCGAAGTAATCCTGGTAACTAAAGCGTGGAGAGAAGAAGTAAGACTTACCGGACTCGACAGAAGAGACTTGTGGATAAGTAACGAAACTCCTCCTCAGAGGGTTGAAAACACATTGAAGCTATAAAGAGTAAGCAATTTCTTCCTATGGATTTGTGTCTACTGGAGAACAATGACCACAGGCTTTAGGTGTTGACAGAGGAGCTGTAACATCTCAAAATTTGAATTAAGACCCCGGATATTCCAGTATAAAAAGGTGTTATCTACACTGACAGGACAGCGCTAGACATTATCAGTCCATCACCCCGTCCTCACCTCTACCACGGAAAATGAGCTGGAAACTGCACTGGCTGCTAATTTTGATAGGGTCTCCAGTCCCATCGGCCGACCGACCAGCAGGCGGAGACCCAATGAGAAATTATGGAGGCTTGTGGGACATCGTCACCACTTGAACATTACCTCTGCTCTGGGTATCGAGCTCAGATGGTCGAGGGGTTGGGGGTGGGGTGGAGGGCTTGAACTGATGGCTGGTCTGGGAGGTGATATTACCTCCCCCACCCCCACCCCCCTCCCGCCATGGGCGCGCTGATCAGGTGAAAGAGCGTATTGAACGCCGTTCGAAGCTACAGCTTTAGTTTGTACAGACTTAGTCGGCGGGAAGGATGGGTCTGTCTGGCAGCGCACAGACACGTCGACACCTTCTGGACAGTCGCTGAGCAGGACATAGTGAAAACAGTCTGACTTCTGACGACCAGTGCCGTTGATTCATAATTGGGTATTTTCTTTCCGGTTTTTTTGCTTTCTGGACAGACTTTTATCAGATGCTACTTCGGGCAGTTCCGTAAGGAGGAAGGGTGGCTGCTACCGCAATTCGTACAAAGGGCTGGTCCCTGGCAAGGCCCTCGTGAACGGCTCTGCAGCATTAACCACAAATCTCCTTCCCAGAGCATCTACCGCAAAAGTGGCCAAATTTCTGTCCATGGAAGCAGCTCATCGGAGATGGGACGTAGAGGTCTA
>CM065714.1:50390915-50413415 GCA_033310375.1 Conus canariensis
TGCCATTTTTGGCTCCTCACGTCCTTATCTGCAACACACCACCAAGAGATTCGTCTCAGCTTAGAGGCGTTCAATTCCACTCCCATGTACAGTCTTCATCCAGAGGTGGTGGAGGGGGGGGGGGGGGGGCTATCCCTCGCCGACCACAGAGTAAAAGTCACATTAAACTAGTTTTGAGGCTGCAGTCTGACCCTAACAATCCTGCTTATGGCTGCGTCTTTTCACCCAAAACTCCAGAAGAGGTTTGAAGAAATCCCGGTTCTATTCCATCCGTAGAAATACGTCCTCTTCCCTACTTTCAAAACAATAGCATTTGGTTTGGAATTGTTTGTGATCTCTCAAAAATTCCAAACCATTCACCATGGACCTTTTTAAACACAGGAGATCCATGTAGATCTCACGTCTTTACATAAGGACTTTTCCAGATCTCGTGCATACGAGACATTACTGCCGAGTTTTGTTTTAAAGAAAAATTAATCCTTTCAAACGATTTTTTACCGACTGATACAAGGTTGAAGGAGTTGTTTCTGCTGCTTATTGCTCAACGGCTCTAGTTAGGGAACTTTAACAGCACAATCCCCTATGACAGTTCCGTCAATGCTGCTCAACTGACAGCCCTGGTCCAGGCACTGACGTTGACCCATCAGACCAAACATAGGAACTTTCTCAATCTCTCTGACTCCCTTTCAGCGCTGATCGCCATAGTCGGTTGTGACATTTTAAAACATTACACTTCTCTACAATCTGATGGTTACATCATTGTTCTTGCTAGGGTTCCGGTAATGCTGGCATTCGAGGCGATGAGTTTGCCGATCATCTTGCCAAAAATGCCACAAATAAAGAATTGTCCAGATCATTTATCATTACACCTATACAGATGTGATCCTAAAATTCATACTTAGTCAGAGTCGTCTGGCAGGACTAGAACACACAGCTGAATAGTAAACATTTGGTCAGATTCGCCCAGTGCCTGAAGACATTCTATCACCTGCCAGTGGTGTCCTCAAAGAAGAAACAGTGTCGTGCCGATGAAACACAATCCATTCCTTTTACACTGATTTATTTTACAGGGTAATGTGGCTCCGTGGTACACGCCATGTCATGAGCCATTCATTTTTGTAACATGTTCTCACAGAATGGAGGAACTGACACGACGTCAAACATAAGCATTTTTCTTTTTCAGGAGGCTCCATGGTGCACACCATGTGATGAGCCATTATGTTCTCACAGAGTGTGGGAATTCACATGACGCTAAACATAGACACTTTACAGGAGGCTCCATGGCGCACACCATGTCATGAGCCATTATGTTCTCACAGAGTGTAGGAATTCACATGACGCTAAACATAGACACTTTACAGGAGGCTCCACGGCGCACACCATGTGATGAGCCATTATGTTCTCACAGAGTGTGGGAATTCACATGACGCTAAACATAGACACTTTACAGGAGGCTCCATGGCGCACACCATGTCATGAGCCATTATGTTCTCACAGAGTGTAGGAATTCACATGACGCTAAACATAGACACTTTACAGGAAGCTCCACGGCGCACACCATGTCATGAGCCATTATGTTCTCACAGAGTGTAGGAATTCACATGACGCTAAACATAGACACTTTACAGGAGGCTCCATGGCGCACACCATGTGATGAGCCATACACCATGTAACATGTTCTTACAGAGTGTGTGAATGTGCAGGATGTTAAGCAAAAGCACTTTACAGGTAGTTCTATGGTGCATACGATGTGATGAGCCATTCACTAGGAATCATGATCTTACAGAATGTAAGAATGTATATGATTTTAAACATAAACACTTTACCGGCGACTCCATGAAGCAATTGTTCAAAGAAGTTTCTACTAAACGTAACAGTTCAACTTCTAATAGAGTTAGACATCTTTTATTTCTTTGAAGATTTTGTAACAAACAGACCCGGCTTTTCTCCATTTTCAACATGTTTAAAATGGACTGGTTTTGTAGTGACTGTCGTCGTTAAATTGTTTACTTTAATTTTTTTCTTTTTTTTTTCTTCTTTTTTTTCTTTCTCTTTAAACGTTTGTTTGTTTGTTTGTTTGCTTGTTTGCTTGCTTGCTTGCTTGCTTGTTTGTTTGTTTAGACATGCATGTATGGAATCGATGTTAACATAGCAACAGCCTTCATGTGGTTCCGTGTTGTCAGCTGGTCTAACAACAACATGAAATGTTTCATAACGGACACAGTCTGACTAAGAGTCCCTTTACTTGGGCACCATCCTAATGACATTCATTGTGAAAGACTGTGACGGATGTGCTGTCATCATCATAACACTGTTGTTTTGTTCTTCTGTTGTAATTAGTGTAGTTTGGTCCGGTTTTGCTTTTGTGGAATAGGCTAGCTAGTGTTGTTTTCATTATCTATGTTTTCATTGGCTGAAATGAGAAACGTTTATGGCTGGCCTGCGAAGTAAAATTGTGGAGTACATGTTGAAAACCAATAAACATAGAAACTCCTCCATACGAAAGGATTTTTGGTTGTTTTTTGTTTGAATGCAGTTTTTTTTTTTCAAACGTAAAAATGTCGAAGATAAACGAATGTAAAATATTGTAATTATTTCCCCATAGCAACATCGGTGTTTAGCCCTGTGGACCAGTGAGAGATCTGGAAAGACAACCAGCATGTACTGGAACTCCGTTGAGTTTTCTCTTTTTCTTTTTTTTTTTTTCAATGGGCAATTCGGAGATCTGACGGCTGATCCAGCGAAGCCTGTTCAAAGTTATGAAACTTCTGAATAAGAAAAAAGGAAGCGTCGAGAAGATGTTGCCCGTTCAGCGACAGTGGGACGACTCACAATGTGCCCTATTCTTAATCTTTTTTATTATTACTAAAAAAAAATGTGAGTGTGACTTGCTTCATACGTGGGGAGCTGTCCGTCTAGTCCGTGAGGGAGCCCCATCCGTAATGGCATCGTATCTGAGGGTGGATGACTGTGTCAACCCTAGTCCTAGTCTGTTGGGGTGCCATTTTTCCTGGTACGGGCGTTTCTTGTTATTGACCAACGGGAGCGTGTCACTGGTCCCAAGGTCCATTGGTCCCAAGGTTCGTTGGTCCCAAGGTTCATTGGTCCGAGCGTGTCACTGGTCCCAAGGTCCGTTGGTCCCAAGGTTCGTTGGTCCCAAGGTTCGTTAGTCCCAAGGTCCGTTGGTCCCAAGGTCCGTTGGTCCCAAGGTCCGTTGGCCCAAGGTCCGTTGGTCCCAAGGTTCGTTGGTCCCAAGGTTCACTGGTCCCAAGGTTCACTGGTCCCAAGGTTCGTTAGTCCCAAGGTCCGTTGGTCCCAAGGTCCGTTGGTCCCAAGGTCCGTTGGCCCAAGGTCCGTTGGTCCCAAGGTTCGTTGGTCCCAAGGTCCGTTAGTCCCAAGGTCCACTGGATCCAGTAAAAAGAAACTGTCCGTCTGTCTATCTGTCTGTCTGTCTGTCTGTCTGTCTGTCTGTCTCTCTCTCTCTCTCTCTCTCTCTCTCTCTCTCTCTCTCTCTCTCTCTCTCTCTCTCTCTCTCTCTCTACTGCGTTTTCAAGATAGCCACATACTACTGTATATTACACAGATTTATTGACCTTGGGACCAACGGACCTTGGGACCAACGGACCTTGGGACCAATGGACCTTGGGACCAACGGACCTTGGGACAATGGACCTTGGGACCAATGGCATGACCCCATTGACGCCCCTATGAATTGTCTTGCTCCGATAATGTGTATTGTTAAGAAACATCTGTTCTGAATTTGAAGAAACCGACCATATGATTTGAATTCATCTGAAGCCAACTGTGAAGAATTCCGTAAGGACTGCCTGGAAGTGGTGACTTTGTGAACAGAGTAAATCCTCTTTACTTTTTATATTATTACTATTATTCCTTTCTAAGACTCAGCTTAATCCCCCTTCTGTAACAAAGACCACGTGAATTACGGTGACATACGGGTATAGTCAACCCAGGAAAGGGATAGAAGATGTATCTTACTGCTTCAGTGTCAGCTTCACTTTCATCCAGGAAAATATAGAAAGAAGAGGGATTAGTAACCGCCGAGGACACAGACAAACGGATTACAGGACAAAACACAAAGCATTTCGACCTCTTGGGTCTTCTTCAGCCAAAGAGAAACAACATTTAGGACAGTGAAAACGAAGAGCGAGAAACTACTTATCTTCTCATATTCGGCGCAAAATGGATGTTGGGTGAAAACGAGGCCACTTTCATCAAGGAGGTGTCATTGCGTGCGCACTCGTCCTTATACGCTACACCACATCCGCAAAGTTTCAAGACCGCACTGCGCACGGTTCACAGCTGATTGATAAATTAATTAAATACTGAGATGAGAAAATTCTAGACGAGAGTCTGATGGATACGACCTAGCTGATGTCTGACCTGCACATTAGCCCAACGCACTGGTCAGACGTTAGGTACCTACCTAACATTGCGTCACTATTATCATTGTATAGATGTGTGTTTGCGTGGGTGGACACGTGTGAGAATATGTGTGTACATGGGTGGGTGGGCACGGGCCCAAATGTGTGTGTATGTGTGCGTGTGTGTGTGTGCGTGTGTGCGTGTGTATGTGTGTGTGTGTGTGTGCGCGCGCGGGCGTGCGCACGCACGCACGCGCATCTGTGTATCTTACACTTCAGCAATACCATTAGAACGTTAGTCTGCAATATTGGTGATGTTTAAGTGAGGTGTTGGCGGGGATTTGAACTCGCAACCCCAGACTGCGTACTCAGTGCTCTGCTACTGAGGCAACTGGGCATCTCATCCTTTGCACAGATAGACAGAGACAAGAGAGAGAGAGAGAGAGAGAGAGAGAGAGAGAGAGAGAGAGAGAGACGGGCTCAGACCGACAGGCCGATAAACAGGCGAGAAATCCTGTTTTCCCCACGGTTCTCCGCAGCGTTGCCATTCCAGATTGGAGATCTCAGGTTTCCGTGAGAAATGTCACCTTGACAGTGATGACGTGACCTGCCCATTAGCCCATTATGGAGACATAACCCCGCGTAAAGTGTTAAGTGGGCAATCATAAAACGGATAATGAGTTAAAACCAAAAAGAGAGAGAGAGAGAGAGAGAGAAGGGGGAGGGGATGGGAGAAAGGGGTGCTTAGTGAGAGAGTGAGATATAAAGAGAGGAAGGAGGTGGAGAGAGAGAGTAAAGGAGAGACTCAGAAAGTCTAACTGACGGAGAGGAAGGAGGTGGAGAGAGAGAGAGTAAAGGAGAGACTCAGAAAGTCTGACTGACGGAGAGGAAGGAGGTGGAGAGAGAGAGTAAAGGAGAGACTCAGAAAGTCTGACTGACGGAGAGGAAGGAGGTGGAGAGAGAGAGAGTAAAGGAGAGACTCAGAAAGTCTGACTGACGGAGAGGAAGGAGGTGGAGAGAGAGAGTAAAGGAGAGACTCAGAAAGTCTGACTGACGGAGAGGAAGGAGGTGGAGAGAGAGAGTAAAGGAGAGACTCAGAAAGTCTGACTGACGGAGAGGAAGGAGGTGGAGAGAGAGAGAGTAAAGGAGAGACTCAGAAAGTCTGACTGACGGAGAGACGGAGGTAATGGGAGAAGAGGTAGCGAGAGACAGACAGACAGACAGATAGACAGAGACAGGGTAGGAGGGGGAGGGAAAGACAGAGACAGACAGACAGATAGACAGAGACAGGGTAGGAGGGGGAGGGAAAGACAGAGACAGACAGACAGATAGACAGAGACAGGGTAGGAGGGGGAGGGAAAGACAGAGACAGACAGACAGATAGACAGAGACAGGGTAGGAGGGGGAGGGAAAGACAGAGACAGACAGACAGATAGACAGAGACAGGGTAGGAGGGGGAGGGAAAGACAGAGACAGACAGACAGATAGACAGAGACAGGGTAGGAGGGGGAGGGAAAGACAGAGACAGACAGACAGATAGACAGAGACAGGGTAGGAGGGGGAGGGAAAGACAGAGACAGACAGACAGATAGACAGAGACAGGGTAGGAGGGGGAGGGAAAGACAGAGACAGACAGACAGATAGACAGAGACAGGGTAGGAGGGGGAGGGAAAGACAGAGACAGACAGACAGACAGAAAGAGAAAAAGAGGAAGACAGACAGACAGACAGATATACAGAGATAGAAAAAGAAAGAGTTACATAAGCAGAGACAGACAGAAACACTAAGACAGACAAGAGAGAGAGAGAAAAAAAATAGACACACGGAAAGAGAAAGGGACAAAGACAAGAAAGAATGAGAGAGACGCAGGCACAGACAGACAGGCCGATAAACAGACAGAGAGAGACACAGGCACAGACAGACAGGCCAATAAACAGACAGAGCCCTCCTCTTTTCCACACAGTTGTGCTCAGAGTTCTGTCAGGACGTCCTGCCGACCCTCCCTGCAGCTTTGCCTTTCCAGTTTGGAGATCTCAGGTTTCCGTGAGAAATGTCACCTTCACAATGATGACATGACCTGCCCATTGACCCCGTTACAGAGGTCAAACACTGCGTAAAGGGGTAAGTGGGCAATGATAAAACGAATGATGAATTAAAGCCAGAGAGAGAGAGAGAGAGAGAGAGAGAGAGAGAGAGAGAGAGAGAGAGAGAGAGAGAGCGGGGAGGGATGGGAGGGAGAGGTGGTTATAGTGAGAATATCAGAGAAGATAAGAAAAAAAGAGGGCGGAAGGCGTGGGGGGGGGGGGGGGGGAGAGAGAGAGAGAGAGAGAGAGAGAGAGAGAGAGAGAGAGAGAGAAAAGGAGAGACACAGTCTGTTTGACTGACAGACACAGGTAGGTGGCGGAAGGGGGGAGGGAGGCAGAGAAAGAGAATGTGACAGACAAAGAGAAAGTCATACAGACAGGCATACAGACAGGGGAGGAATGGGAGAGACAGAGAGTGAGACAGAGACACAGGCAGACAGAAAGACAGACACACAGACACACAGTCAGACAAATGCGGAAAGGCTAACTGACTTGAGGAGAAGGAGAGGGAGGGAGAGAGGGGGGGGGGAGAGGAGAGAGAGATGCAGGCAGAGAGGCAGATAGACAGACCGGCAGAGACAAAGAGAAAGACGGACAGGCAGAGACTGAGAGACAAACAAACACAGGGGAGGAGGAGGTGGAGAGAGAGAGAGAGAGAGAGAGAGAGAGAGAGAGAGAGAGAGAGAGAGAGAGAGAGAGAGAGAGAGACAAAGACAGAGATAGCGAAACAGAGAGACGGAGAGATTGAGACAAGGAAAGAGGGGCAAAAGCGGGAGGGAAGGGGGGGGGGGGGTCATATTATGGTTCACTAAGGAAATTAGACTTTAGACTTAAAAGAAGTGTACAGACAGAATCTGTCACTGCTGTTAAACACCCTCTTAATAATGATAGAACAGATCGTTCATTTCCAACACCTTTGTTTAGCCAGGCGAAACCAAATCCGCAGTTTTGGAGCATATAGCTTATCTTGGATGCCCGACATGATTTTCCATTTTCTTCCATAATGAGTTGCATTGAATAGGCTTGCTTGGGCAGTCTGTTTGTATCAGTATGGAGTGGTTTTAACCAATATTGAGAATTGACGTGTGTAGGATATCTGCCTACCTCTCTATACATACGTTTGTTTGCGGTTTGGTCCGAGACATTAAAAAAAAACAAAAAAAAACCGCTTACACGCCTCGGTGTGCACTTTTTCGACCGCATCTACAGCAGACAGAGCCCAGATTTCTGACCAGTACAACAAGGTTGGTTGTACTCGAGCGTCAAAGATGTCAAAGTATATCTGTCTTGTGATTTCATTGAGTTTGAGAAGTACTCGAGCACAGTCACAGACGATTTTCTCTCCCTTCGTTATTACGGGCCTGACCCCTTGCACGAAACTTAACCTTGCTGTAAACGTAAAACCTCAATAAGTACAACTGTTTACAACTTCCAGCTCTTCTCCATTCGGAAACCATTTTCGTGAATACCATAATCATAGCTTTATCTGTATGAATGTCTAAAAACCGATCCTTGCATAGAGCACAAAGATGGCTTAAAACTGATTTTGTAATCCTGTGGGCGTTCTTGATAAAAGAGCTAAATCATCTGCAGACAAGAAGATGAACAACCACACACACTGCAAAAGAAAGAAAGAAAGGGAACAGACATACAGACCCAGGGAATACTAGATCCTTGCCAGCGATCAGAACCCATTATACAACCAGCCAGCCAGCCAGCCAGCCAGCCAGGCTGCTAAGAGCGGAGCAGGATCCTTTTGTCCCGTTGATTAACAGCGCCCTGGAAATGGCCACTTGTGCCACTTCCTATACACACGTCCGCTAACGTGCCATCTGCTGCGTCGGCGCAAAGTGCGCTGTGTCGCCGAACTGTGTCTGGTAGAACGACAGCAACGATGGGAATAATGATCAAATGTTAGAAATAAACACTGCAGAGCCTGTTTCAAGTCTAATTACTGGGTTTTTGTATGTGTGTGTATACGTGAGAGAGAGAGAGAGAGAGAGAGAGAGAGAGAGAGAGAGAGAGTGTGTGTGTGTGTGTGTGTGTGTGTGTGTGTGTGTGTGGTGTGCGGGAGGGGGGAAGGGCGAGTATGAAGAGAAGATGCGGGAGAGGGGTGCGGGGAAAGGCAAGAGGGGGTGGGTGGGGGTGGGGTTACGTGTCAGGGCTATTATATACCAAAATCGATTTCATACACACATGTTCAAAAATTACGTTAAAACCAAATAAAAAGAAAAAAAAAAACGAAACAAAGTTTGTTCCAAAATTACCGAAAGTACAGCTTAACGCCGCATGTATTTTCCACAGAACCTGAGATCAAAAGAAAAATGTTCGTTTGTCATAGAACCACAAGAAGAACATGTGATGGAACACGCATGAAATGAGGTCTCTAAAGGAATCTGCTGGGAATGATTTTATCGAATGTCATGCTAGTTACAGAGTGGTTATCACCGTGGGCCACAGTACGTGTTCACAGTGTTATGATCTATCTGAACTGGCCATTAGATTGCAAGAGTACAGCTATCACGATGAACTACGGTGCCTGTTTACAGTGTCAATGTCCTTTATACTGTAGCTATCACGATGAACCACGGTACCTGTTCATGGTGTCAATGTCCTTTATACTGTAGCTATCACGATGAACTACGGTACCTGTTCATAGTGTCAATGTCCTTTATACTGTAGCTATCACGATGAACCACGGTACCTGTTTATAGTGTCAATGTCCTTTATACTGCAGCTATCACGGTGAACCACGGTACCTGTTTATAGTGTCAATGTCCTTTATACTGTAGCTACCACTATGAACCACGGTACCTGTTTATAATGTCAATGTCCTTTATACTGTATTTACCATTATGAACCATGCCACCTTTTTACGGGCAATCCGAGTGTAACTGTCATTATGAACCATGGTACCTGTTTACAGTGTTACAGTCCATTAGAATGTAGCTACCACGATGAAACATGTTATGAATGAAACATATACATGTAGACACCCTTTGGTGCAGACTGGTGATCCTGTCGGTGAGGCCGACAGCAGATCGGATGAAGAGAGAAAATAAGAGTGAATGGACCAGTGATTTCAGAACTTAAAAAAGGCCAACGGCTCTGTTTATCAATTAGAAGCCTTTACATTTTTTTTACGCATCGGAGAAATTACAGTGGCTGAACATAATAAGAAAGCATTTCCTATTTGACCTCTAACCCTGAAACACTATAGGCTATTCATTTTGTTTCTTTCGAAGATTACGTGCATTTGAAACCGGGAATGAAGCTGAATTAGATAGTAGTTTGAAAGGAAATCTTGAATGAGGCAACGAACAGCATAACAGTAAACAGCAAACTAGGAGGGTAACTCTTTTTCCTATGCTGAAATGAATACCTGTAACGGCAAACGACTGTTACTTACAACACCGAATCGCCTGACAGAAATGACAACACAGAACACACAGACTAAACAAGGAGACATCCCCCAAAAGAATGTTCCAAGCTTGTCCATATACCCGTATCCCATACATGTAAACAGCAACAACAAAATCAAGGGAGCAAGAGTTAACCTACTTGTTTGTCAACCGAAACTAATTTGTTTAAACCTCGTCCTTGGCTTTCGTCTCAGTCTCCTTGATTTGTAAATGCATCGTTTTGCGACTTCGTGATCGGCTGAATTTTGTAAAATGCCTTGCCATTGGTGGAAAGAACCGCGTGCATTCGCCTGTTGTAATTGCCAAAGGCCGTTCCTGGATGAACAAATTTTTAAATCACGAACCTAGTCAGTCTAGTTCGCGACTGAGCACAGCGAGCCTTTCCTCTGTTCCTATTTGCCTCATCTTTTGCTTTGCGATCTGAGATCGGTAACGTTCGCGAATCTCGCCGATCCGAGATTCGCAGGGAATGAAAAGGATCGCGCGCTCCGCATGTTGTGCGAACTGTTTGTGTTCACGCTAAGGGGAATAACTCTCTTATAACCAGAAATGATTTGTGACTAGTTGACAAATTCTCCTGCGATGAAAATCCGTTTGCGGTTGGCTGACCTGATTTTGCATTCTCGCTTCGTAAGTAAACAATTTCACTCGGTACACCCAAAATATTGAAGTCCACCATGCTCTGGAAATCCAAAAGTTCAATTTCGGAGACAAAGAGATTGCTAACATTTGATTTCAAAGCCTGTTGAAATAATTCCAAGCTGAGTAGGCCTAACTATATGTTTTACTTGAGGGCCAGAGAACAGTGTTTTGCAAGTCGTGTTCCCTCCCTTGAAACAAGATGGTTCCGACGTCAATCAAAAATCGGCCTGCTGTTGGTCGTTTTCAGTGATCTCTGTAAAACTGGATACTGGATCGTGGGTCTCAGTTAACAGACAAACAGTGGTACGTCTGCGAGCCCCTTACGCTAACAGCTGACCGTAAGTTAACAGCAATGTACACTCCCTTGAGGATGTAGCCTGCTCATTTTTACCCACAGCCGTGCGCACGGCACGTGTTATCCATCACAGAGCCAGTTCCAGCCAGTGCGCGCCTTCAGCAACATTCCCACACACGGGAAGATGCTGTTTAGTATACTCGCCAGCATGTGGGCTGTCTCATGGTTTCTTTCTCACACTAAGTGACCAGGGATAGTGCGGACTTCTCAATGAACGCGCGAGAAGCTGACGATATTTTGGTATGCCTTCATTTACCAGATGGGAAGTGTGCGTTACTGTGTTTCATCACAGACATCGTATTTTCTTCAAAGATATCCTTTCTTTGCGGTGGGTTCTGTACTCAGTGCATTATTTACAATACACATATTTGTGATTAATCGGCAAAAGGGCCGAAAGTAAACGCAAAATGCTGTATTTTGGACTGCTGTAAGGATAGGGTTCTGTTGTGAGCGTAAGGAGTCCACAGACGTCTTTCGTTCGCGATCTAGATTCGTTCTGCCATTTAAGAACGGCCTCAAGGGAGAGAATAGGAGATGGCGTGGATCATTGATTCTGCTCGGAGCACCAAATGAAGCAGACCGGAAGGAAGGGGTGGGTGAGAGAGAGGTCAGAGAGTGTGCATGCATTAGAAACGTGAATGTTAATGGGAAAACCAGAAGGCTGTGCAAATCCATGACGCATGATCCCAGCCCAAACTGATATTTGATTCTAACCCGAACCTCACTTGAGCTAACAGCATAAACTCTAATTTAAACAAAAAAAGCCTTCATTAATAAATAAAAATCCTTCGAATGGGACTATAAATCAAGGTTCCGTGTGTAAACGCACGCATAACATCTTGCACACACGTCAAATCCTATCACCAACTTTCGGAAGAGAAAGCCAGTTTGGCCGTTGGTATGGATAACACGTCACACGTAGCATGCACCCTGCATGAGAAATTGAAAGAATGAAGGAAGTAAGGAAACTGAGTGAACGATATTGACTGGATGATACGGGAAATGACTGAATGAAGCTTCGGCAGGCAGCTCTTCAGTCGGTACTACCCAGGTAGGCAGCCCGTTGCGTACAAGAGAGTGTGGATTGTCAGCGCCTAGAACCTTTGGCAAGGCGCTTTATAAATGCTACTTTTATTATTATTATTATTGTTATTATTATTATCATTATCATTATAAATTGTAAGAGTAGTGTGTGGGCAGTGGAGTTTGTCCTCTCCTTTCTCCATCGTGAAAGGAAAGAACTGATCCACCAAAAGAGTTAAAAGAGGAAGGGAGGGTCGGGGGGATGATGGTGTGGAACTCGTGCCTGACAGAAGTGTATTCGCTAAAACCAGGCAGTCCACTGTAAACCTGGTCAGTCAAAACACCGTAACAGAAGACAATAGGAGACGCTGGCTGGTACACACAAAGAAAAACAAATTGCTAGTAACATGGCAAGTAATACCAACATAGTGATAGGAAGTGTTAGGCTTCGAGCCAGACATGAGAGAGAGAGAGAGAGAGAGAGAGAGAGAGAGAGAGTCGGGTCTTTTCTCCACGTTTGCTATATTTGCGAACTCCGCTTCTCCTTCATACAGTATAAAAACAAATGAGAGGGGAAATAACTCATGCAACACTGAGGACGTGGCTCTGATGATACTGTGTGCTCTCTCGCCTCTGCGCCACGCACAACTGTTCCAGTAGCTTGTCACCGAACCGCTGCATGCTGTCGGTATAAGCCTGCTCTGCAGCGGCCCCACCGATACCAGACGTAAACCCTGTCACACGCTGACAATGCGGTCAAGGCCTTGAACTTTTCGAGCGGGTCAACGTGCGCGAGCAAGCTACCTGTCCAGTGAGACGTCCCATTATTCACCAAACCTTATGTGGTGTCTCCTTTCACCCCCTGCTTCCCCCCTCCTCCCCCCCCCCCCCCCGCCCCCGGCCAACCACCAACACACGCCCCTTCCCACCTTCTCCCCCTTCTTCCCATTGAAACGGCGTCCGCAGCGGAGGTCAGGCAGCGATCAAAACGACAGGTCGCACCACTTTCTTGGAAATGCTGACCCAATCCTCGACGGATTTCCTCCTCCCCCTCCCCTACCCCCACCCCCTACACTCCTCCCTGCCCTCTTCCCCCTTCTGTGACTGGAAACTCAGTTAAGGCGTCTTTCCGTTGACAGAATGAGAGGAAATTGGCTGTCGCATAAGTGGCATTGTGTGCGCGCACGTGTGTCCTTGAGTAGTAGGCTCGATTCTGAAAAATGTGTGTGTGTGTGTGTGTGTGTGTGTGTGTGTGTGTGTGTGTGTGCTAGCGCGCGTGCGAGTTTACGTGCTAGCGCGTAAGTGCGTGCGTGCGTGCGTACGTGCGCGTGCGCGTGTAGTGTTTGAGTCACTGAATAGCATGTCTTAGGCTGTGTGTGTGCGAGTGCTTGCGCGTGCGTTCGGTTAATTACTCGCACTTGTGTCACTAAATAGTGTTTGTTTGTTTCAATAATAGTAGGCTTCAGTTCGTATCAATTACGAAAGGCCTAAACTTTGTGCGCGCGCGCGCGTGTACGTGTGTGTGTGCGTGTGTGTGCGAGCGTGCGTGTGTGTTTGTACATTAGCGCCTGTATTTGTGTAACTAGTATGCTGTTAAGTAATTTGATAGGTGTGCGTGTGTGCACGCTTGAATATATAAGCGAACTGGAAACCTGAGAGATAACGTGTCTGTGCTGCGCTGGCATGTGTTTCGCTGTGAATCTGAGTTGAAATCAATTTGAGAATGTGCGCGCATGTTTGTTTGTTTGCTTGTTTGTTTGTTTGTTTCAATAATAGTAGGTCTCAGTTCGTATCAATTACGTAAAGGCCTAAGTTTGCGCGCGCGCGCGCGTGTGTGTATGTGTGTGTGCGTGCGTGCGTGCGTGTGTGTTTCTGTGTGTGTGTGTGTGTGTGTGTGTGTGGTGTGCGTGTGTGCGAGTGTGCGTGTGTGTTTGTGCGTTACCGCGCGCGCGCGCGTGTGTGTGTGTGTGTGTATGTGTGCGTGTGTGTGTATGTGTCTGTATGTGTGTATGTGTGCGTGTGTGTGTGTGTGTGTGTGCGTGAGAGAGAGAGAGAGAGAGAGGTGTGTGTGTGTGTGTGTGTGTGTGTGTGTGTGTGTGTGTGTGTGTGTGTTTCCGTGTTTCCTGGCTGACCAGCATCTGAAGCGGGGAGGGGACAAACAGCCACAACTGACGTACACAGAGAGTAGCACGGACATGTCCGCCATTAAGAAGTGCATGCGTGACGTGTGACTCCAAACCCGACAGGTCCTCGGCCATACACAACACAACACCACACACACACCACACACACACACGCACACACACACACGCGCGCGCGTGCGCGCGCACACACACACACACACACGCGTGCGCGCGCCGCCCACACACACACACAACACACACACACACAACACACACACAGAGGTCAGCAAAGTTTATCTTGAACTAATCACGTGACAAGTCAAGAGAGAGAGAGAGAGAGAGAGAGAGAGATGCAGACAGACAAAGACAGAGAGAGAGGGGGGGGTGAAAGGAGACAGACAGACAGAGGTCAGGAAATGTTTGTATTGAACTAGTCACATGACATGTCAAGGAGAGAGAGAGAGAGAGAGAGGGGGGTGGGAGAAGACAGACAGAGGACAGACAGACAGAAGCAGACAGACAGACAGAGGCTAGCAATTTTGTTGTTTGTATTGAACTTATCACTTTACAAGTCAAGAGAGACAGACAGACAGAGACGGATGGGAGAGAGAGAGAGAGAGGGGGGGGGGGGGGGCAGACAGACAGAATTTCAGCAAATTTTGTTGTTTATATTGAACTAATCACTTTGACAAGTCAAGAGAGAGAGAAGAAGGGGGGGGGGGGTGGGGGGGGGGGGGGGGGGGGGGGGGGGAGCAGACTGATTTCAGCAAATTTTATTGTTTATATAGAACTAGTCACTTGACAAGTCAAAAGAGAGAGAGAGAGAGAGGGGGGGGGGAGGGCAGATAGACAGACAGACAGGCAGAGATCAGTAAATGTTGTTTATATTGAACTAATCACTTGACAAGTCGAGAGAGAGAGAGACTGTAGAGGTCAGCAAAGTTTATTGTTTATATCGAACTAATCACTTGACAAGTCAAGAGAGAGAGAGATAGAGAGAGAGAGAGGTGGATCAGAGGAGACAGACGGACAGACAGACAGAGGTCAACACATTTTGTTGTTTATATTGAACTAGTCACTTAACAAGTGAAGAGAGAGAAAGAGAGAGAGGTGGGTGGGAGGAGACACACGGACAGAGGTCAGCAAATGTTGTCTATATTGAACGACTCACTTGGCAAGGGAGAGAGAGAGAGAGAGAGGGGGGGGGGGGAGGTAGGGGGAGACAGACAGACAAACAGACAGACAGAGTTCAGCATATTTTGTTGTTTATATTGATTAATCACTTGACAAGTCAGGTCTGCAACTGCGTTAACGCTCTTTCCCCTATCCATTTAAATGTTCTGATTCCTGTTTGTATTCCCTGTGGTGAGAGCTGACTCGCTACCCAACCCTCACCCCCATCCCTCTCTCTCCACAACCACCACCACTATAACCGCTGCCACCACAATCACTCCCCCGCCCCCTCCCTTCCCCTAATCCATTAGTGTGATGGATGGGCCAAAAAGCTGATACGTTAGCTGTTATTGATTCATTCAACATCGTCTGTTAGCTACTAACAAAAAGGGGCAAAGAGAAAAAAGAAGAAAAAGAAAAACTGCACTGCTGAAATTGTTCATCAAATTACCTTATGGAAGACGAAGTTTTGCCCGTTTCCATTTAAACTTCATTATGTTGTTTTTGTTATGTTGTTGTTGTTGCTGCTGCTGCTGCTACTGTTGTTGTTGTGGCGGTGGTGGAGGTGGTGGTAGTGGTGGTCGTCGTAGTTGTTTTCGTGGTTGTTGTTGTTGTTGTTGTTGTTGTTGTTCTTCTTCTTCTTCTTCTTCTTCTTCTTCTTCTTCTTGTCGTCGTCGCAATAACTAGAAATGAATTGTTGATCAACCATTAGGAAATATACTTAGTATTGATGATAATGGCAATGAGGAGGAGAAGGAGGAGGAGGAGGAGGAGAAGAAGAAGAAGAAGATAATCATCATCATCATATCATCATCATCACCATCAGCAGCAGCAGCAGCAGCAGCATAACGATTGTGACGAGAGTTTGGGGTGGTAAGTGTGTGGTCATCTAAGGGAAGGACTCAAATGGGTTTTTCAGTTACTGTTACAGAGTAGTTTGCAGACTAAAATTTCACCTCCAAGCCCTCTCTCTTACTAGTGATGGAAGGTGCAACTTTCCAGTTCTAATCATCGAAAGAAAGTTCCATTCTTCTCGGGACAGTCAAAAATACTAAAGAATGCTCAGGAATAATTCTCCGTTGGCCGGTGCACTTAAAAGTGCTTGTGCTCCGAATGACAAACAGAATTAGTTATGTGTTCAAACATGAAATAGTGTATGAACAACGAAGACCGACACAAGTTCAGTGTAATTTCATACAACAGCTTTACTTATGTGTACACGAGTAAAATCTACAAATGGATCAGTCAAATCAGTCTTTCTTTGGACTGACTTTTTTTTACACTTTAACTCATCTTTTCTTTTTACACTTTAACTCATCATAGAGAGAGAGGGGATGCTCTTGATGAGTTGAGTTGGTGTCACTTCGGTTACTTAGCTGGTTAGCTGGAGAGGTATGTGGATATCTCTCTGGCTGTTGGTGACTGGTGTACCTTCACTTTAGGCAGGCTATCTGTTTGGACTCCTTGGCCACGTAGTAGCGTGGAATCTTGGTCCTGTGCTGGGCCAGTAGCAGGAAGACCAGGGACAGGAACAGTGACAGGAATAGGAACCCAGGATCTGGTCACAAGACAGAACCTGGTTTATCGGTCAGTAGCTGAGAGTCCGGTTGGGCGAGTCCTCACACTTGCCCTCTGGCTTTTGGTAAATGTGTGAGATTTCAGCCAGCAAAGGATTGATCTAGGATAAATACATCTGCCATAATTTGCACTCTCCACTTTAAATTCTTCACTCAGCTTTTGAGCGGCTTTAGATAAGTGGTATGAGACAGCAACAGAATGCTAAACAATTAAAGGCAAACAAATCTTCAGTTTAAGTTCTAAACTCAGCTGAAGTAACTTGGAATACACTTAGCCCATGTACACATGCTGATTAGAGTCACTTACTACAAAGCATAAAGACAATCAACAGTAGGCCCTATTCATAAATCACCCCAACAGTTTTCACCCAGTATTGGCATACTGTTTTTCTGCCATTTTAACAGATAGTATTTAATACTGGCAAAAAGTTATATTGTTGAAATAGAATGTTAATCAAGCATCTTAACCGTGTTTACCAAGTTGTAGCAAAAAAATTTGAACTATTACAATGGAATATTCATTTATCATTTGAAAGATGTCACAAGGATTGGCATAAAGGGATGCTGTTAAAACGCTTCAAAACTTAGTTTCCACTTACAGTTCTTCTGAGCTGATCAGTCAAACCTGACGCAGGATCTGACAGTAAGAGAGAAACGTGCCCCTATCTGGAGTACACCCGTGTTACTGGTAAGTTCACCGTTGGTCATCAGTCTTACAGCCTTTGGTGAAGTCAGGAGACTTGCTTTCCCCATTTTGTGTACTAAACTGCACATCCAGTATCTGATGCCCGTCTGATTGACAGGCTGTCAGAGAAACATGACAGCCAATAGCATCACTATAGAAAAGAGAGAGGGGGAGGTTTAGTAAATCGGAGGGGAGGGAGTTTGATCTAATATGGAACAGTCTTCCCCCACCACCTGCAGTGTGAAGAATGTGTAGAAGATTCGGGAAGACAATCTCTCTGATGTTGATGGTATGTTTAGCCCTTATGCAAATGAACAAAACTACGTTGCCGGCACATATGAGACACATGCAGGGCCTCTTTCCTGTGACCACGGTGAGTGGGGAAAGAATGGGAGATGGAGAAGGTTCAGTGGCTTCTCTAAGTAGAGGGGGAGAACGACAGAATCCTACCCCCTCCTTCATCTGTCGCTGTACAGTCAGATAAGGGAAGGGAAGACAGGCGCTGAGTTTTGACAGCTCTCGCCACTGTTACGTCAAAGTTCTCCATTCCATTGTCGTCAGCGCCATATCAAACGCAAGCCTGACAGACGGAGGGAAGCGTGTGTGAAGAACAGGGGTTAGGATCAAGACTGAAAAATGATGTCAACTGCTAACCTTAATTGCAGTTTGTAAGAGAGAGAGAGAGAGAGAGAGGTAAGAAAGGGGGGAGGGAGGTTGAAGAGCATGGTGTGGCTGTCCATAATGATAAGATTGATGGTGATGATGATGATGATGATGATGATAACAGCACTTACTGTCTTTGAGACACTTTATCTTTCCTTGGACGGAGTACCCATCTCCCTACTCACAATCCTCGTTGCATAACATAGGTCAGAGGTGGCATGGGACAGGATCATTACAAATTAATGGATGTGACCTTGATTGGGCAAAGAGTATGAATCATTGTGGCGATACTCACGTATACACAAGCTGTTGTCTTATGGGACTTTGTTATAGGCCTAACTGAAAAAAAGTTCTATAGTTACGTCATCAAGATTTTATACAAAGCTGCAATGTTGAAGGCTCAACCGGCGCACATATGACGTCAAATTGCATGCACGTTCAAAGAAAATGACATAAACAAGTTTACTTTTTGTCACGTCTGTAGAAACTGTGCTTAGCTTCTCTTATGAAGCAAGTTAAAAATGTATGATGCATAACGATCCGTGGTTGACCGTGACCCTAAGCACGAGTCATGCTCTGACTTCTCAGATTTATCCCTGGGCCTCTCTCTCTCTCTCTCTCTCTCTCTCTCTCTCTCTCTGCTTATGCGTGCGTGCGCGCGCTTGTGTGTGTGTGTGTGTGTGTCTGTCTGTCTGTCTGTCTGTCTGTCTGTCTGTCTGTGTGTGCGTGTGTCTGTGTGATGACAGTTCGTTGAAATAGGTTGAATAGTTTTTGCGTAATCCTGCTAAGGGACACCCCCCTCCCCCCCCCCCCCCCCCCCCCCCCCCCCCCCCGAAAAAAATTCAGTAGTTCTTGCGTAATGTTGCTAAGGGCCAAACAAAAAGTTGAGTAGTTTTCACGTAATCCGCTATGGGACATAATAGGTTTTTGCGTCATTCTGCTAAGTTCGGTACTTTTTGCATAATCCTGCAAAGGATCAAATAGGTTTAGTGGTTTTTGCATGACAGGGACAAAGTAGATTCATTGGTCTTGGCGTAATCCTACTAAAAGACTAAACAAGGTTGTTGTTTTTCTCCTTTTTTTTTTCTTCTTTTTTTTCGTAAGTTCGGTAAATTTTATTTATTTTATAATCTTGCAAAGGGACAGAATAGAATTTGTAGATTTTGCCTATTTCTGCTCAGAAACAAATTGTTGAAGAGCGTTTTTTTTTTTTGTTTTTTTTTTTTTTGTTGTTTTTTTTTCGCGTAATCCTGCTGAGGAACAATAATACGTTCCGAAGCTTTTACGTATTTCTGCTGAGAAACGAGTAGGTTTTGTATATCTTGTGTAATCCTGCCAAGGAACAAAACTTACGTAATTCAACTCCCGTCTTATGTATTGGTTGTTTACGTATTGACATCATCTTCGTTGTCTCTCTCTCTCTCTCCCTCTCTCTTTAATTTGTGTGTGTGTGTGTGTGTGTGTGTGTGTGTGTGTGTGTGTTTGTTGTTTTTGTTGTTGTTGTTGTTGTTGTTTTTAGAATGGGATTTTTTGCAACTTGGCCACAGTCCTAAATAGTCAGGTGCGGTCAGCGAGGCTTAAATACGAACAGAAGCAGAGCAAGAGGCAATTAAGAATTTTCGTTGCTGGCGTGCGCGCGTGCGCGCGCGCGCGCGCGAGTGTGTGTGTGTGTGTGTGTGTGTGTGTGTGTGTGTGTGTGTGTGTGTGTGTGTGTGTGTGTGTTTTACATTGTATGCACGGCTTTATAAATGTATGTAACCTTTGCCAGGTGTTGCAAGATGTCATGGCAGATAACTGACAGTGTGTGCTGCGATCAACAGCTACGTCAACCAGCTCAACTCGTCCCTATTCCTACAGATGGTATCTGCTCTAAACATCGCCTGCTTTCGTTTACTGCCGCTTCTGTAACTAATCTAGAAAAAAAAAAAAAAAAAAAAGGGGGGGGGGGGGGGGGGGGGGGCGGAGAGGGGGGCGTGACCGACTGAACGATCAACGACATCAATTTGAGTGTAAGTGCTTTCCAGTCGTGCTGTTTCTGATCATTGATGCAAGAAAACGCCACTCATATGTGTGTGTGTGTGTGTGTGTGTGTGTGTGTGTGTGTGTGTGTGTGTGTGTGTGCGTGCGGGCGTGCGTGCGTGCGTGTGTGTATGTGGGTGTGTGTGCGTGCGTGTGTGTGTGTGTTGTGTTGTGTGTGTTGCGTGCGTGTGTGTGTGTTGTATGTGATGAGAGAGAGAGGAGAGAGAGAGAGAGAGTGTGTGTGTGTGTGTGTGTGTGTGTTGTGTTGTGTGTCTACTCGATCTCTGGTAATATCTGAACAATTTTGATCCACACCTTCATGCCCAACTCCTCATGTCCCCATCTACGCCCGCACACACACCACACACACACACACACACACACACACACACACACACACACACACACACACGTGCGCGCGCGCTCTCCACACACGCACACACACACACACACACACACACACACACACACACCACACACACACACACACACACACACACACACACACTGACTGACTGAAACCATTTACTGTCAGAAACATAGTTGTACTGACATAAAAAAAAAAACCTTAATGAATAATGAGGTAACGAAAAAATACAAAAACACATCTGAAATGACAAAAAATCAAAAGGAAAATTAACAGGGAAACATTTAACATTTCTAAGTAAATAATAATAATTCAGAAATTGTAACAAAAAGCAAATTACTCTTAACTGTACTGAAAACTCTCCTCCCCTCTCCCCACCTCCCCCCTACCTTCAAACCCCTCCCTTCCCACCTCTCTCTCTCCTCCCTCTCTCACTCCTGTCCTTTTTTACTCTACTATCGCTCCTATTCTACTTTCTCCACCTCTCATCACACCAACAACAAAAAAAAAAATTAAAAAAAAGGAAGGACCCGCCCCCCCCCCCCCCCCACCCCCCCCCCCCCCCCCCCCCCCCCCCCCCCAAAACAATGCACACAAACACAACAACCACACAACACACCACACAACACACACAACACGCACCTCCTCCTCCTCTCCCACACACCCCAACACACACATCCCACACACCACATCAACACACACACACACACACACTCACAAAAACCACGCTTCCCCTTCCCCCTACTCACGTGTATGCGAGCACGCACATATATTCACTCACAGACAAACAAATAAAAACCAAAAACTCTCTCTCTCGCACGCGCGCGCGCGCGCGCGCCGCACACACACACACACACAACACACACACACACACACACACACACACACACACACACACACACACATACATACACACAAACCGCCACCTCCCCTACACACACTCAAAAATATCCACACAAAAAACGTATAGACGTACGCACAACATGCTCTCACATATAAACAAAACGAAGTTCTCCCCCCCCCCCCCCTCTCTTTCTCTCTTCTCTCTCTCTTCCTCTCTCTCGTCCTCTCTCTCTCTCTCTCTCTCTCTCTCTCTCTAGCGCGCGCACAACCTGTGCAAAAGTTTCGTAAATGGAATAATGCGACCTAGTACACGTGAGAGTCGGACAGCTATGTCATGTAACAAATTCTTTGCTCTACGTGTACAATCAGACCACTAAACCAAAAAAGAAACAAACATTAAAAAAAAAAAAAAAAAAAAAAAAAAAAAATCCGTTGAAAAATCTGCCAAGTGGATGAGACTTGATCAGATTTACAGCCAAATTGCTAGCCTCCACCCACACACACACTCACACACACACACGCACACACTCACACACTCACACACTCACACACACACCACGCACACACTCCACACACTCACACACACACACACACACACACACACACACACACACACAATGTACACACACACACACACACACACACGCGCGCGCGAACACGCACGCACGCACGCACACACACACACACACCACACACACACACACACACACACACACACACACACACACACATGTACACACACACACACACACACACACACGCGCGCGCGCGAACGCGCACGCACGCAACGCACGCACGCACACACACACACACACAACACACACACACACACACACACCACACACACACACACCACTTAACCTCACCGTTTATTAGTTCGGTCGTGTTTTGTGCGCCAGGCAAGAGACTTTGAGCCTTCACCCCTCACCCCCTCCCCAGTCCCCTACTCCCCAAACTCACCTCTCACTCCACCCCATCTTCCACACCCACCCGATCCCCCCCCCCTACCTTCAGCCCCCCCACCCCCCATCCCCCCCACGCCCAACCCCCCCCCTTCCCCCGCAACCTCTCCTGTCCCTGCCCAAATCTCTTCACTTCCTTGTCCTTTTTTTTTTACATCTAAATGTGTAGTTACAGCTGGC
>CM065714.1:50420915-50430915 GCA_033310375.1 Conus canariensis
TCACTCAGCCATTTTTCATCCACGGAGAGTACATGCTGTGTGTCATCCCTACCAACGGCCAAACTGGCTTTCGCGTACGAAAGTAGATGATGGGATCTTAACGTGTGCAAGATTGCACGTCTGCAGTCACACACGAAACCTCGGTTTATAGTCTCCTTCGAAGGACGCTTTCAGAAATGGAGTCAGAACCAATGTTCACTCCGTAGGAAAAAAATCTCCCTGTTGTCCAAAACGCCTGACGGAGATTCGAACTCGTAACCCCAGGATCGCCAGGATCACGAATGCGGCGCTTTACCAACTGAGCTACTCCGCCCCCCCCCCCCCTCCCCCCCATCCCCCAAATGTCAATTCAGTCATTTTAAAATCACGTGATCCAGTAAAAGGCCTCAACCTCAAGATCATCAGTATCCACCTGGATTTTTAAGAAGTTGCGCACAGTGTTGCGAGAAGTGTTGCCTGCTCTCAAGTTCCTGTGAAAGACAGCCTGTTCCGATACACCGCACGTACTGACGCTTTTTACACTGCATGCACCAGAATGGTATAAATCGCTTCTTCAGAAGATTCCAGGCTAGCTTTTCGACATGCACGCACTTCAATAGTCACAGGAATTCGCGATTTTCGGTTGCGCCCGGTTGGTTAGTCTGCGACCAAGCGCTGAATTCAGTCACGCGAGACTGACGAGGTGACCTCAGTCTGCATTAGTCTGGTTTTTTGTTGTTGTTTTTTTTAACTTTGTCCGTCACTGTCCCGTGGACTTATTGTCGTCGCCTTGCCTTCCTGACCGGTGTCCGCTCCGAACGCCGGTTCTGATGTTCTCCTGTGCTTGTACGTATTGGTACACACACACACACACACACACACACACACACACACACACACACACACACACACACACACACAGGCGCGCGCGTGCGCACACGCGCAAGCACACACACACACACAACACACACACACACACACACACACACACACGCACGCACGCACGCACGCACGCACCCACAAACACGTACGCATACACACACACATACACACACACGCGCGCGCGCGCGAAGGCATGTAGAAAGCAGGCATGCGCTTACACACAGACGCACAGACAGGAACAACAACAACTACTACAACAACAACACCATCCAACAACATTCGCAGTCGTGGTGTAACTCGTGACCAGTCAGCCTAGTCTTTACTCCCAACAGTGCATGTCCCTGTAATTAAAGTTGCCTGTCTGGAATTCCTTATCAAGGAAGACATTAATTTTAAGACCGGGCAGAAGCTTAACCCCACTATCCGGCAAGGGTACTCCAAAGCGACTAGCGCCAAGGATCATGCAGGCTATTGACTGGAGAATGGTTCCATACTTCACCTGGTGTTCGTCAGGGCCGCCTTCATTTTTTTTTTCTCCTGCGTACGCAGGCTGATACTCCTGCGGACACTCCCTGTACAGATAGGCAAGGATTGACTCCATCTACCCGACAAAGTGAGTGAAGTTTTGTGTATAATGACCGTTTTCTTATCCCGCCATGAAGGTAGCCATACTTCAACTTCGGGAAAGGTACAGGCTATGTGTAACGTGTCATCCATACCAACTGCCAAACTGGCCTTCTCTTTCGAAAATTGTTGATGGGATTTTACCTGTGTGCAAGATGTTATGCGTGTGTTCTCGTACGGAACCTCGGTTTATATTCTCATTCAAAGGACTGTATGGGAAATGGAGTCAGAACCAATGTTAATTCTGAGGTGTAAATTCCCGGTACCCTTCTAATTCCCTCTCTTGTCGACATATTTCTGCAGCTCACCGTGACTGATGCACTCGAAAAAAGATCATGTCAGTGCAGGCAGCACGGGTGGAAAGAAGAACCAGCACAAACCTTCCATGGCCTGGCAGACAGTGGAGAAAGAACCTGCTACGCATTTGAACGACCGGTTGAAACGTGAACCAAATAGGGCATAAAAATCAGCATCAAGAAGACCAAGCTTATAGCCAGCCGCAACACTACCACCAGCACTACTATAACTATCCATGGTTCGAAACTAGAATCCGTTCAACAGGTCACATCCCTGTGATCCGTCCTAGCAGTAGGGAATCCAAACGGTCTTTCGAAGGAGACTGTAAACCAAGGTTCCGTGTGTGAACGCACGCATAACATCTTGCACACACGTAAAATCCTATCACCAACTTTCGGAAGACAAGGCCAGTTTGGCCGTTGGTATGGATGACACGTTACACGTAGCATGCACTCTGTGTGAAAAAATCGAAAGAATGAAGAAAGGAAATTGAGTGAAAAATAATGACTGGATGACACGGGAAACGACTGAATGAAGCGCCAGCAGATCGGCAGCCCGCTGTGTGAGAGAGTGTGTTGTAAAGCGCTTAGAGCTTGGTCTGTAGCCGAGGATAGTCGCTATATAAGTACACTTAATATAAATAATAATAATAGTAATGATAATAACAACAACAATAATAATGATAATAATAATGATAATCCTCTCAGGGGCAGCGAAGACATCCACTGCACTATCCAGATTAAACCTGCGGACAAAGCAGAACGTTTCCAGGGAACACGGGGAAATGTTGCAGAGACCCGGGCCTTGGCTCACAACCGACAGATCTGGAGTGGAGGAATGTGGTGAACTGTTCTTCAGTGCACTATCCCATTGACTCCCCCACTGAGTGTTGGGAGGGGGAGGAGGAGGAGGAGGAGGAAGAAGAAGAAGAAGAGGATCTAGAAGGAGGAGGAGGAGGAGGAGAAAGAAGAAGAAGAGGAAAAAGGGGAGGAGGAGGAGGAGGAGGAGGAGGAAGCAGTAGAAGAAGGAGGAGGAGGACGAGAAGAAGAAGAAGAAGAAGAAGAAGAAGAAGAAGAAGAAATACGGACATGCATAGGATCACTTCTGTTCCTGACTATCTTTCTACTGATGCAGTCAAACACTTATGTATGGATTTGTCCTGTTTAGTTGACTGGTATAGTATGTACGTATCCACATATGTCCAGTTTATTAGGTGCGTTTCAGTGTGCATGCGTGTAATATTGCAATGCCTAGGACATCATGTGCATGTTACACACAAGTCACATCAAGCACTTAGAGGAGTTTTCTGAGCAGTGCACTACATAAGTGTCTATTATTAGTGTTGTTGTCGTTATTATTGTTATTAACAACAGTAACAACGATAATAACAAAATGAAATCAGCATGTGAGTGTCCATCTGTAAATATTACACGGACATTGCATAATTATGACATGATGGGCATGAGTCAGTATTAAAAAAAAAAAAGGGGGGGGGGGGGAAGATGGTGGGGGAAAAAACACAGGAGGCTGAAAGTTCCACTTCATTAAACAAAATGGGATAAAAATGAAAGAAAGAACAGAAAAAAAAGGAAACAAAAAAAAAGGTAGGGGAGGGAATATTGAAGGTTCGATTACCCCCCCCCCACCTCCCACCCCAACACACACACACACACACACACACACACACACACACACACACACACACACACACTACACACACCACACAACACAACCAATAATCATAGCACACATGAGCGCGCGCGCGCGCGCGCACCACACACAACACACACACCACACACACACACACACACACATACACACACACGCGCGCGCAGGCTGCAGGCTTTCTCGCGCGCGCGTGTGCGCGTGCACACACACACACACACACACACACACACACACACACACACACACACACACACACACACACACACACACCGCGTTAACGATTTACCTGCTGTGACTTGACGACTGTCAAGCCAGGAAAACCAACGCACCAAGATTGTGTTGCATGCAAATCCCAGTTCGGCCAGTTTTCTCTCTGAACGTCAATCAGCTATTTTAGGCAGTCCAAGGTCATGACTCTACGCAAGCTCTGTCAACATAATGGCGATGACTGGTGTAATGTGATAGTAGGGAGGAAAACGAATTTGCAAGCCGCGTGAATAATGTTACTATACATTTCGCACACAAAGACCTTTGACAGATATTATTTGAAGTGGAAGGGGCAGACTGGTGGATCAAAAGAGGGGAGATAGGGAGAAGGAAAGGGGCTTGAGAATAAAAGAAAGAAATACGACGAATTAGCTGTGTGTAGTTGCTCGAAATCTCCCTCTCCCTTGACGAGACTGTGTGTGCAGCACACATACACACGCTTTCTCTCTCTCTCTCTCTCTCTCTCTCTCTCTCTCTCTCTCTCTCTCTCTCTCTCTCTCTCTCTCTCACCACACACACACACACACACACACACACACACACACACAGGCACAGGCACAGGCACACACACACACACACACACACACACACACACACACACACACACACACACACACACACAGAGGCGCAGGTACAGCCACACACCACACACGGACACACACACACACACACACACACACACACACACACACACACACACACACACACACATACACACACACACACACAAGCTGGGGGAATATGGAACTGGGTGAACATTGAACTGGGGGAGTATCGAACTGGAGGAGTATCGAACTGGGGGGGGGGGGGGTTGTGGAGGGTATCGAATGGAGGGGGGGGGGGGGGGGGGGGGGGGTATCGAACTGGAGGAATATCGAACTGGGAGAGTATGCAACTGGGGGAGTATTGAACTGGGAGAGTATGCAACTGGGGGAGTATTGAACTGGGAGAGTATGCAACTGGGGGAGTATCAAACTGAGGGAATATCGAACTGGGGTTATGTTGAACTGACGGAGTATTGAACTAACGGAGTATTGAACTTGGGGAGTATCGAACTGGAGAGGTATCGAATATCGAACTGGAGGAGTATCGAACTGGGGGAGTATCGAACTTGGAGAGTATTGAACTGGGGAAGTATCGAACTGGGGGAATATCGATTTGGGAAAGTATCGGACTGGCGGAGTATCGAACTTGGGGAGTATTGAACTGGGGGAGTATTGAACTGGAGTGTATTAACCTGGGGGAGTATTGAACCGGGGGAGTATTGAACTGGAGTGTATTAACCTGGGGGAGTATTGAACTGGGTGAGTATCAAACTGATGGAGTATCGAACTAGGGGAGTATCGCACTGGGGAAGTATCGAACTGGGGGAGTATATGAACTAGGGGGATATCAAACTGGGGCAGTATCCAACTTGGGGGGTATTGAACTGGGGGAGTATCGAACTGAGGGAGTATTGAACTGACTCTCTCTCTCTCTCTCTCTCTCTCTCTCTCTCTCTCTCTCTCTCTCTTCTCTCTCTCTCTTTCTCTGTGATTGTCGTAATCAGGCAAAGGAAGATGAAATACATTTTTTACTTTGCTGTCCTGCACTCAGTGACCTTAGAGCTAAATTTGTTAAGGCCAAGTATTATTGTGACCCCTGTAGTTTTAGAGTCAACTTTTGTTAGCAACAAGAAATGAAAATGACCTTTTCGATCTTGCTATGTACATATATGAAGCGCAAAAGCGAATACGAACAGTCTATTCATAATAGTTTGCGTAGTGCATATACGTGTAATAGCTTTTTTCTTTCCATTTTCTTACTGAGAATTCTTCTTGTGTGTTGTATTACGGGTGTCACCCCTTCAGTATGGGCTATGGCCTTTATCTGAATAAATCATTCGCATTCGCATTCGCATTCGCATTCTGTGTGTGTGTGTGTGTGTGTGTGTGTGTGTGTGTGTGGCTGGGCGGGTGGCGCGTGTGTGTGTGTGTGCGTGTGCGCTGTGGGTGTGTGTGTGCGTGTGTGTGGTGTGTGTGTGTGTGTGTGTGTGTGTGTGTGTGTGTGTGTGTGTGTGCTAGCTCATGTTGAGTGTGCCAGCCTGTCTGTGTGACATTTCGTAGATAGACTTTTCTTGTTGAATGCGTTTTTTTTTTTTAAATGGAGTTAAAAAAATAGAAAAAAGGAAAGAAAGAAAGAAAAAACATTCGTAAAAGAATTTCACTGCAACTAAAACCACACAAAAAAGCCGTATTAGCAAACAACACGAACTCTCTCCATCTAATCGCCGGCGCCGCCACTGATTCAAACACAAGACAATAGATATAGCTTGTTATACGTTGTAACAAACCGGGGAAAATGTTTTAAAATCTTTATTGAACAAAGGCAGGCAAAGAGACTACAAAGACCACAAACAAAAAGTTGATAGAAATGAACGACAAAAAAAAAACCTGTTTCCTGGCTCATTTAAGATTTGCTTTCAAAACAAAACGAAGAAAGAAAAGAAAAAAAAAAACGAACAAAAAAGAGTCAGACAGAATGTCTCGAAAGAGGAAATTACATCGTATAGAATTTCCAGCAAGCGGGAATACAGATCATAATGAAAGAACACACCCACTCCTCGAGTCCCTATCGAAGGTGGGGGATGGGGAAGGGGGGGGGGGGGGGGGGGACAAGAGAAGAAGAAGAAGAAGAAGAAGAAGAAGAAGAATTGTGTGCATTCTTTCCTCTAGCTGTTCGGGTGTTTTTGAGAGGAACAGACAAACGCTTAGTCATGTAAACTATAGACGGTGTGTTTGTTTTGTTTTGTTTTGTTTTGTTCTGTTCTGTTTTTTTGTTTTTGGTTGTTTTGTTTTTTGTTGTCGTTGTTTTTGGTTTTTGGTTTGTTTGCTTTATTTCAAGCGCCTGTTTGGGCAAAACAAAGCCCCCTGGATAAACCTGAAGTTGCAGTTTAAACCACCAAAGTGCCCAATCGTCACGACCCTGTCTTTTTTTTGTTGTTGTTTTAAATCACGGACAGGAGCTTTGAGAATGATTCAGTGAGTGTGTGTGTGTGTGTGTGTGTGTGTGTGTGTGTGTGTGTGTGTGTGTGTGTGTGTGTGTGTGTGTGTGTGCGTGCGCGTGCGTGCGTGCGTGCGTGCGTGCGTGCGGGCGCGCGCAAACTTCAAATTTAAAGCCTTAAAGACAAGACTGGTTCTATTAAAACTTAAACCTTTGAAGACGGGAATCAAACTATTGGGAATTAAATGTGTAAGGACAGGAACTATACCAATAGACTTAAATCTGTAGAGACAGGAATCATAATATGAGGAGTTAGATCTGTAAAGACAGGAATCATACCAATAGGACTTAAATCTGTGAAGACACGAATCATACCAATAGGACTTAAATCTGTAAAGACAGGAATAATACCATTAGGACTTAAATCTGTAAAGACACGAATCATACCATCAGGACTTAAATCTGTAAAGACAGGAATCGTACATACTACTAGGACTTAAATCTGTGAAGACAAGAATCATACTCTTGGGACTTAAATGTGTTAAGACAGGAATCATACCATCAGGACTTACATCTATAGAGACAGGAATCATACCGTAAAAAAACTTAAATCTGTAAAGACAGGAATCATACCAAAGGAATCATACCATTAGGACTTAATCTGTAAAGGCACGAATCATACCATTAGGACTTAAATCTGTAAAGACACGAATCATACCATTAGGACTTAAATCTGTAAAGACGCGAATCATACCATTAGGACTTAAATCTGTAAAGACGCGAATCATACCATTAGGACTTAAATCTGTAAAGACGCGAATCATACCATTAAGACTTAAATCTGTAAAGACACGAATCATACCATTAGGACTTAAATCTGTAAAACACGAATCATACCATTAGGACTTAAATCTGTAAAGACACGAATCATACCATTAGGACTTAAATCTGTAAAGACACGAATCGTGCCATTCGGACTTAAATCTGTAGAGACACGAATCATACCATTAGGAGTTAAAGCTGTAAAGACACGAATCGTGCCATTCGGACTTAAATCTGTAGAGACACGAATCGTGCCATCAGGCTTATATCTGTGAAGGCGGCAATCACATCATTAGTACTTAAATCTGTGAAGTCAAGCATCGCGCCATGAGGAGGAATAACACCTGCAAAACAGGAATCATGCCATCAGGATTAACTTGCCATGAGGAGTTAAATCGTAGAGGAAGGTGTTGCAAGCCCTCGTGACAGAAACCTGTATTGACGCAAACAGCGCGAGTAAGATTCAACCCTGCAAACTCGGGAATCGTGCCATTAAGATTTAAACCTGTACAAACAGGAATAGCTCGAGTCGTTAGGATTTAAACCTTTAAAGACAGGAATCTTGCCATGAGAATCTAAATCTTTAGTGATAGTAATCGTGCCATTAGGATTCAAACACGTAAAGACGGGAATCGTGCCACGATTTTTTTTTTTTAAACAGGAATCTGCCGTGCGAATTCAAACCGTGAAAAAAGGAATCTCGCTATGGCAATTTAAAACCTTAAAAACTGCAATCGTGACATTGGGATTCAAATCTGTAAAGACGATAATCGTGTCATCAGCATTTAAACCTGTATAGACAGGAATCGTGCCATTAGGATTTAACCTGTTTAGACAGGAATCGTGCCATTGGGATTTAAACCTGTAAACACAAGAATCGTGCCATTAGCACTCAAATCTTTGATAATGAGAATCTCGCTATGAGAATTTAAAACTGTAAAAACAGCAGTCATACAATTTGCGTTTAAACCTTTATATAGGAATTGTGCCATTAGAATTTAAACCTGTAAATACAAGAATTTAAACCTGTAAATACAAGAATTGTGCCATGAGTATTTAATCTTCAAAAACAGGATTCTTGCCATGAGGATTCAAACCTGTAAAAGAGCAATCGTGCCATAAGATTTAAAACTGTAAAAACAGGAATCGTGTCATGAGAATTAAACATGTAAAGACAGGGATGCTGCCATTAAGATTTCAGCCTGTAAATGCTGGAGTCTTGCTGTGAGAATTTAAACCTGTAAAGAAAACAATCGTGCCACTAAGATTTAAAACCTTTGAAGAAAAAATCGTGCAATTAGAACTTAATCCTGTAAAGACAACAATCGTGCTATCAGGATTTGAGCCTGTAAAGAAAGCAATTATGCCATTTAAACCCGTAAATACAGGAATCGCGCTATTAGGATTTAAACCTGTACAGACAGGAATCATGCCATCATGATTTAACTGGAAAGATAGGAACTATGGAAAAGAATTAACCAGCAATGGAAGAAGTCGTCCCTGAATCTCTTCAATCTACAGAGGTGGGAATGGTACTGTTGGGACATGCGGCTGGAGTGGGGAGAGGGGGGTTGGGGTGGTCATTCGAAACTGGTCTTACTGTAAAGGAGAGAGTTGTGCCGTTGTGGTTTGAAGCTGTAAAAAAAAAAAAGAATCAATACCACTGTGCCTACCACCTTTATAGGTTCAATATGTGAAGGAGAGACGGGGGCGGGGGTGGGGGTGGGGGGAGATCATTCCATCGGCAAGGAAAGAATTACTCTTCTATGGCTTGAACCTGTTCTTAATGAAGTTCTGCATTTTTATATTTCCCGCAGCACGTATCCAGTTCGAGTGTCAGCGCAACAAAGCTGTAATAGATAAACAAACAAACAGGCTGGCGATGAACAGGCTCGAATTCCCTCCAGTAGTAGCCTAAGCAGTGTTATGTGTTACATACTAGAAAAAAAAAAAAAAAAAAAAAAAAAAAAAGCAGACATTCTTACCACGTACATGTCGATCGTAAATATTAAGCCCTCTGTGTTTTGTTTTTCTTTCCTCTGTACTGTCTGCCCTTTCCAACCAAACAAAACTTAACAAATGTATGGAGAATAAAAAGTGAGTGAATAAGCCACAGAACGAGTGGAACGAAGGTATGGGGGAGGTAAATGCGACGCGTTTCGACCCTGGAGGGCTTTACCAACCAGAGTGTACTCGTGTGTTGTAACAGCAAGCCGTCGACGAAAACTCCCTTAAGCTTTAAATCTAAGGTTACATGTTGTATACATCAATAAATGTGTGCAGTATCAAACAAAATAAAACACCTCTTGTAAATCAAGATGGAAGTTTTCTCGATTATAAAACTTTTTCTGAAAAATATGATATCACTGTAAATTATCTCGAATTCATGGGCTGTATATCATCAATAAAAAGGTATTTAAGAAGTAGAATTTTAAAGTAACGAACAATAGCTGTAATCTAAGAACGAAAGCACTACAAA
>CM065714.1:50435915-50448415 GCA_033310375.1 Conus canariensis
GAGTTCAAATTACACCAGTCTGACACTTCATTTAGACTTTCTTTGAGAGATGTTTCTATTATTTGCAAGATCAGTACCATCTGTTTGGAGTGACGAGTCAACAGCGAAGAAAAATTCATCGCAACTCTTTCATCTGATATGGATAATCGTAAATCATTTATGAAGATGCAGAATGAAAGAGGGCTAAGCATTAAACCTCGTAAGACTCACATCAAGCAGCTCATACTGAATCCTGTCACTCAAGTATGATCGGAATAATGAGACTATCGAGGAATGGTTCAAAATAGAAAGACAGTTTCTTTAAAAGAATGCAATGATCAAAGAGTTTGGAGAGAACTGATAGTAAGGATATAGGTATGAATTTCATTATTTGGATCCGACGAATCATTTGATTTTGGAAGGGGGACCATTTTGGCATTTTTGAACGCTTGAGGGGAGACATTAATTTCAAAGGATAAATAATATATTCACGTAAGAGACTCAATAATGTAAGGCACAGTGAGTTTGAGTATATATGCAGGTATGTTATCAGGACCCATGGACTTTTTATTCTGTAAATGCACTGTGGGCGTTCCTACGTTCGTGTACAGCAAGAGGAGGAATATGGAGTGTCACTGAATCCAAGTCTTTTTTTTTTCAAAACGATACTAGGGAAGTCGTACATGTAGGCTATATTCATTAGATTTTCTTATTGTGTGTGAAACTACAGTAAGGGTGTCTGATGATGACAGAGAGTGTGTGTTAAATTTGTCTGGAAGGATTATGTTGTTGAATTTTGTCAATCTGTACTCTGTTGTGCACAGTTTACTGACCTCCAGATGTGCGCTGTGGTTTTTGCATCTGTAATCATATGACTGAAGCGCTCTCTTTTGGCTCTTTCAGGGTCATTTGAAACAAAGTTTCTCTGCTCTTGGTATTCGTCAAATAAATGTGCTGCCTTGAGTTGGTCAAGGAAATCATTTCTTGCAGTGATTCGGGTGTTAACCACGGGTTCATCTGGGAGATGCTACCACTTCGTCTTTTTTTCTATTGTGACGGTGCGCGTTTGCTTATGGGTGGCGAAGACTGGAAATAGCGCTTCATAGACGTCTGAGTAATTATGAGAGAGAGAGAGAGAGAGAGAGAGAGAGAGAGAGAGAGAGAGAGAGAGAGAGAGAGAGAGAGACTAACTGACCGACTGACTGATTGGTTGGTTGCTTGCTTGCTTGCTTGATTGATTGATTGTGATTCATTGATTGATTCATTAATAATCTTTATTCCCAAGGGTAACAGACAACGCTTTATTTTTTTTCATCTTGCTCTTGTCCCTGCGAGGACTAAAGATTCTAACACATTAACAGCATTACACAATATAAAACCGATTTACAAAACAGTGATCCAGATGATTCAAATAATTATAGAAAAAATATGCACACACACTAAATCTGCACGCACGCACGCACACATGCACACACACACACACACACACACACACACACACACACACACACACACACACACACACACACATATATATATATATATATATATATATATATATACACATGCGCGCGCGCATGCGCAGGCACGCATGCACGCACGGACGCATGCTTCCACGCACGCATGCAGCAAACTTTGCGGAATGAGCCTATATGAAACATTAGTCACCTAACAGTATCATCACCACTGACTGGGGGGGAATGAAGAGGGACTCATGGGGCAGTCATGTTCAAATACATAAGAATGTAATCATAATCAAAAGTCTTCTTGTTGTTGTTGTTGTTATTTTTATTTTTTTTTTTTCATCATTTGTTTTACTTTTTTTGTACGTGTCCTTTCTTCCTCTTTCTTTTCGTTTTTCCTTTTACTTGTGCACTCAGGACATAACATGACAACAAACCAGAACTAATGGCCATCGAGAGATGGACTGAGAATTTGCCATTTAAATATCAATAGTGCAGTCAGTGAGATCTCTGATATCTCGACCCTGATATCGAACCACCAAAAGCCATTCCATGTTCTGGGTCTCTCCGAATCAAGACTAAATACCTACATTAGTGATAAAGATGTATCAGTCCCAGGTTATAATATCGTTCGAAAAGACCCTACTAGAGAGAGAGAGAGAGAGAGAGAGAGAGAGAGAGAGAGAGAGAGAGAGAGAGAGAGAGAGAGAGAGAGAGAGAGAGAGAGAGAGAGAGAGAGATTTATAATCGTTATTTCCAAAGGTAACAGATAAGCAAAAATATGCTTTTTTTTCCATCCGGCCCTTTCCCTACTAAGGGACTAAATGTGATTAGCAATTAACTAAACATTACTAACGACTACACCTTACAAAGTTTCCCCAACATACAGATCTTAAAAGATATAACAACAACAATAACAACAAGAACAACAACAACAACATTTGGATGAGTTGTTTCTCCATCAACATTGACACATAGATGAACTTAAAGAAAGAAGATGAAACAGCAAACAAGAATAAATTAACTAATTACGAAAAACAAACAAACAAACAAAAAACATATACAGAGAGACACACAGAAAGCGATTTTCCTATTAGTTATCTAAGGGAGAGAGAGAGAGAGAGAGAGAGAGAGAGAGAGAGAGAGAGAGAGAGAGAGAGAGAGAGAGAGAGAGAGAGAGACAGACAGACAGACAGACAGACAGACAGACAGACAGGCAGACAGACAGACAGATGATTGTACCAGTAATTCTCGACAAGGATTGTACCAGTAATTCTCGACAAGGGCTAGAATCTAAGCTACTGGTAAATTTAAAGTGATTAATTTTTCCCTCAACCACACCTCAATGATTTCTTCATGAGGTTTGAGATAGTTTTGTGCTTTGGGACAACAGCTTTCCTTTTCTGATTTCTGATTGGTCAAAATCTGTGTTTGGCCTGTGAACCCGGAACAAACTGTTGAGTGTTGCAAATAAAACGACGAACCCGTTCTGGCACAATCTCAAACGGTCAATGTGCATGTTCATTCGAAGAACAAAAGAATGGGAAAACACCAAAGTATCTCGTCTTTATGACAGTATAAGGTGATCATCACAATGGGAATTACACTGTTTATTTTAATAGGCCTTCTTCAAAGTTGTGTTGTGGCAAGTCAAGGCTGCAACGGGTTTCGATTCTACAACAGAGACGAAGAGGTAAAACAGTTATAACCTAGGCTAGTCCGTTGTACTCAGTAAGCTACTGTACTGATTACAGATCTTAATTCCATCGGCAGTTCTCCTTTCATCTTCATCTTTCAGGGGTTGTTCACCATCAATATATTCATGTTTTTGACAGCTTGATCCGTCTCGGATAAACTATAGTGGATTCTAGCAATTCTATCAGTAGTTGTACTAGTTCGGAAGTATTCAGTCGCAAGCAGCAAATTGAGCAATGTGTTGCATACATATGACGAGACGCACGCACCAGTATTCAGCGAATTTCAGGATTCAGAACTTGGACTCAGTACGTTGTCTGACAGTCGCTTGCTCAGTGAGTAATGGTGTAAAAAGTCGTTTACAAGTATTTTAGTATAGGTAGCTGTTTTACAAGTATTTTAGTATAGGTAGCAGTATTGTGAATTCAAAAATTAAGTGTTCGCATTATAAAGTTTGTCAACTTTCATGATTGTGACCAGTTAATGCCGTGGCCATATTACATGAATTGATTAACTCTGATAAAAGTAGCACCAGGAGTGGCGGTCAATGTTATGCCATACCTGCATCGAGATTGCCACAAATGCAGTCTCATTTAAAAACCAGACTGATACGACAGTCTTGAGATCTGCATATTGACGACTTTTCTGTTTTAACTTCCCCAGATATTTTATGGTTACCTGGGCCTGAATCTGGCCATTGCTTTTAACTTTTTGAATATCGTGTGCGACCCCTTGTTGCCAAATTTTGCTCCAGGGGCCAACAGACTGAGTCGCACTTTATTTTATTTTATTTTACTTTTTAACATGCGCGCTGGTGACCTACTCGTTTTTGAGTGAACCAGTCTTTTAGGAAGAAGAAGAAGAAGATGTCAGAATTTTTGCCATTCTACAGCTGAGGTGAAATGTTTCCTCAAATTTCAGATTCTACCATAAACACCATTCCGTGAATAATTAACTAACGCTATTGAAATGCCAAGTGGATCAATTCATGTTGTTTATAGCCCAGCCAACCTTGACGGTCATATCAGCGTCGAGCATAATCAAGGTATGGGGGTGGGAATAGCTCAGTTGATAGAACAACTGACTCATAATTCTAACTAGTGATACTGGATTTTCAAATCATAGCTGGGGTTGTTTCGGTATGGAAGGACTTTTCCCTCAAAGTCTGCATTGGTTCTGACTGCATTGTCTAGAAGGCCTTTGAATGAAACTGTAATTATATAGAGAGGTGTAGTGTGTACACGCATTTACACACACTTTGAATCTCACACCATCCTTTGGATGTTCAGTAAGCCCCATTGGCTGATGGATGACATGTAAGTATAGCATGCACCCAATGGGCTGAAGACCGATGAGCGTGGGAGAGGATAATTTCCCCCTACTGGAAGAACTGGGAGATGAGAGATGAAGTATGTTGATATTTTACCTTCTCACTATATCTTTCCCAGCAGTAGTTGCCATTAAATTTTTATAGAAGCCATTATTACTAAGGAACAATTTTCTACATTGAAAATCAAAAAAGAAAGAAGTTTTGAAAGTAGAACTACGTTGAACATTTCTGCAATTCTAACCAAAAAAAGGCTTTAGTTTTTTTTATGTAAGTATCTCCAGTAATATTACAAAAAAGGAAGAAAAAATAAGTATGATGTTGATATACTGATTTTGAAACACCACTTTGCCAAAATCTGCTAAGCATCTTTTTTTTGGTTTGTTTTTTGACTTTGTCGCCTCAGCTCTGTCAGACCTTTCAACCTCACTCAGTCACTGGCAACAAAAATGATGTTGTCTCCCTGAGAGAGTAACTCTCCAGGCAGGTTAAGTCAGTTTGTCTCTCCTGCATTTCATCATTGGTGATGATAAAGTAATAATTCATGATTAACCATTCATATTACGTTGTCTGTATCATATATATAAAAAAAAAAGTTTCAGCATGTTTGTTGCATTAATTGACAGCCTGACTAATGTCAGTGTGATAGAAAACTCAGAAAGTGTTCATATTCAAAATTGAAAGTGAAAGCAAAGTAGCATAGGTCAGGAAGTATGTCAAATAAACAGAAGGGAGAGAGAAGGGGGAGGGCACAGTGGTGGAAAAAAAGTTCATATTCAAAATTGAAAGTGAAAGCAAAGTAGCATAGGTCAGGAAGTATGTCAAATAAACAGAAGGGAGAGAGAAGGGGGAGGGCACAGTGGTGGAAAAAAAGAGCAGGAAGCATTATGACCAAAATTACCGACACACAGACTGACACAGTGACAGAGACAAAGGATAAGGGTGTGATATGAGGGATGATGGTTGGTTGGTAGATGGGAGGGTGGAGATAAAGAAAAAGAAACAAGACTAGAGGAAGTAACAGAAAATGAAAAGAAGATTGATTGATTTGACAAAAATGTGTTTCCTTGAAGTTCCATCATTCTCATCATTAATTATAAGGGAAGGAGGAGGCGGAGGGTGTAAGGAACAAGATGGGAAGGGGTGGGGGGGGGGGGGGGGGCGGGGGGAGGGGGTCTGATTGTGGAACAAGATGGGAAGGGGGGGGGGGGGGGGGTCTGATTTTCTTTTTTTTTCTTCTTTTTTATGTATGTTGCTCATTTCCTATTAATATTACTAAAAAAAAATCATCATCTTTCTTCTGCCATGCTTCCGGCTTCTTGCTGTTCATCATGCTACTCAGCCATAAACTTTTTACAATTTTAGAATAAAACTTCCCTGAAACTAGTGAAGGTAATCTTCTCTTCCAAGAAGTAATGCCTCTTCCCAACCCACCACCCCTACCCCAACCCCTAACCATTTCCAAGAATTTATCCTGTCTGTGTGTCTTGTGTCACTGTCAGGCATGGTAATAATTTATGTGTCTCACTACCTGTAAGTGGTTGCTTTTTGTGCCTTTGATTGAATTTTTTTTTTTATATTGGGTGCATGTGTGTGTGTACGTGCACACTTGAGTGTGCATGTGCTGGCATACATAAGCTTCTAGTTCTACAGGGTTTTTGTTTAGATTATTATGCGCTTGGTAGTTACTACGTACTGTTATAATTGTGAGGTTCAGTTTCCATGTTCTGGTGTTTCTGTTCTGTGTTTCAGGTAACCAACATCACGTGTACTGTATTTACATCAACATGTAAGTAAATAAGACTGGATAAAAGAAATATGATATTGTGTAGCCGGTTTTTAGCTCCTTTGCAACAAAAATCATAAATTCAGCGAGTTATTTGATAATAACTTTATGTTTTTGTTCCTTTGAAGCATGCCAACTTCTATGAAATGATCATCATATAGTCTACTGTGAACAGTTAGAATTTTCATGATCTTATGAATTGAAAGTATTCCTTTAATTAGTTTAAAGTCTGCAGGCAGATGTCAAAACATGAAAATGAATTGTTAAATGTGGAAGCACAGAGCTACCAGCTAAATACAACAGTTAAAACAGAAGGGTGCCATTGATTATGTATGCATGTGCCATTATACAGTGAATAGAACTATATATCATGGACAATGTTTCCACTTGACAAGTACTTTATGTGATGCTAAATAAAAATAACAAACAATGTTTCTCTTGATCTATATGTTAAGCAGTGTTTGTTTCATTCCTTTCTCCCTGTTGGTCTGTCTCCTTCCCTCCCTCCCTCCACCCCTCCCTCCCTGTCTCTCTCTCTGTGCATCTCTATCCCCTTCCATCCCTGTCCCACTCCCACTCCCGTGTCTCTCATCTGGGAAAAAGGAGACAGACAAAGACTGAAAGAGACAGACAAGACAGAGAAGGGGGGGGGGGGGGGGGGGGGCTGGGGATGGGAATGTCAGGGAGTGTAGAATTACAGCTTACTACCCTTTAAACCAGGTATTGTCTGGTCCAGAACCCCACCTCACTGTATCCCTCCCCAGTCCCATCACACCATCCCTGCTCCACCCTCCTGTCTGGCTAAGACACCCTGAGGATCAGTGTCTCTAGCTACAACACTGCCAAAGACTGCACTGATGATCAGAGGAAAGAAAAGGGAGGAAATGGGAGGGCTAAGGGTAACCCAAGACGTGAAACGAGAGAGAGAGGGAGAGAGGAGCTGTATAGTATAGGCTTTTTACCTAGCTAAACATTTTAGGGGGAGAGGGAGTAGGGAGATGCAAGATGTAAATGAGGTGGTGATGGGCCAGGTCCTATGAGAATGGCTGAATAGCTGCAAGAGGTGTAGGCTGAGAACAGTGCGGGAGCAAAAGGGTTGTAAGGGAGTATGAGGGGGCACAACTGCTTCCTCTCAGCTGATGAAAACAATGGAAATTTTTACGCTTTTTGAAACGAAAACTGTTTCTAAATTGTTTTTGGTAAATCAGCTTGTCGTGTTTCTAAGTTGTTTTTGGTAAATCAGTTTGTCGTGGAAATTGTCAGTGTCAGTGGTGACAGTGTATTTTGTTTTCTAAAAAATACACTGATCCACACACACATGCAAAGTCTCTCTCCATCTGTCTGTCTGTCTGTCTGTCTATCTCTCTCTTTGTTTGTCTATCTCTCTCTCAGTCTGTCTGTCTGTCTGTCTGTCTCTCTCTCTCTCTCTCTCTCTCTCTCTCTCTCTCTCTCTCTTTTCATCTGCTAGAAATGTATTGTGTAACGTTATTCTGTGTACATCCCCTTTCTAAGGGGCTATGGCCTTTACGAATAAAAGACTTTGTCTTGCCTTGTCTTCTCTCTCTCTCTCTCTCTCTCTCTCTCTCTTCTCTCTCTCTCTCTCTCTCTCTCTCTCTCTCCCCTGCCCCCCTCCCCCCTCCCATTTCTCTAGTAAAGAAAGATCACATGTACATAATTGCAGGCTGATGGAAACAGCTGTTTGATCTCCACTTTTTACAAAATTCCCCTATTTAAATATTACTAAGAAGAATGGCTAGTAGTCAGGAGTAGATTTTATGATGTAGCATGTGTTTGTATGAGGAAAGAAAAACAAATGGGCGAAAGCTTTACAGCACTGTTTGGTTCTTCCTCTCTTCCCTCCTCCTCTCTCATTCACCTCCCCACCCCCCACCCATATGATCTCCTTTCATGTAAATGTCTTTCCTATGATTTTTGTCCAACCTGCACCTGGGCATTTTGAAGTAAAACAATTAATACTTATGAAATCTATAGAAAAAGGCGGGAATTCACGTTCATAAATGATTTTCGTTTGTTGATATCATAGGGTGATTTTATCTTATGTGTATACACAGACTGCAGAAATGGACCTTCCACATTTCCCAATAACCTGTCTGTTGGCGCTTCTGTTGGGAAACCTCGAAACTTTGAGGTCAGCGTGTTCCGCCGAAACATCACGGTTGGCAGCGATACAGTTTACTTTGCATCTGGTGCGAGATTTACATGGGAACCACCTCTTGAGAGTAAGTTTCTTTTTTTTTCCCTTTTGTGAAAAGATTTGTCGAAGATCTGGAAAATTATATGTGGCTTCTTTTCATTTTGTCATTTAAAAAGTTACAAAGAAAGGAAGGAAGAAAAGAAAGAAACAAAAAGCATGTATTCATAAGCAGATATCACAGTAATTGCCGGCAGCTGAAGGAAGTTTAGAATGTAATGTGCATTACATATATTCTTATAAACAGATAATTTTATTTCAATCATGAATTGTCTTTCCGTCTGCCTGCCTGTCACTGTTTGAGTCATACATTCACTCTAACGCACGCGCACACACACACACACACACTCACACACACACACACACACACACACACACACACACACACACACACACACGCACATACACACACACACACACACACACACACACACACACACACACACACACAAACACACACATGGCGCACACGCACACACACACACACACACACACACACACACACACACACACACACACACACACACACACACTCACTCACATACACACACATACACGCCCAGCTGTGCATCTGATTCTCAGTCATGTTTGACTAGGAACTTGCTAATACTGTTAATGAATTCCATGGTTTGAGGAAGGTAATGATGTGAGCTTGGATTAGAATCAACACAATATTTCACTATATGCATGATGATATATTTTAGAAATTGTTTATTGTCTGTCACTAAAGATCTTAGAAGAATAGTATTTTTTTCTGTTTGTCTTGCCTGTGTTAGCATTTGAAACCAGATAACTGCTTTTTTGTTTTTAGCCAGTATCAGAATTTGATGTTTTTCTAGTTGTGAATAATGAATTGGAGGGGGGAGACTAGAGAGAGGCATGGTATGGGGAAAAATGAGGTTTCATGAAGAAGATTGCGTGCCCGTGTACAAATCTTCAGTAACAGCTTAGGATTTCCATCAAACTTTTTCATTTTTCTTGTTAATGTGTGGACAGAGCCACTTTGTTATGTTTGTCTATGATGAGCTGTGGTGTCCTGATTGAGATGCTGCCTGAATGTGGTGGTCCACCCAAGGTATCTTAACAGAGACATATTCCAAGTTTAAATCTGTTGTATTTTCTGGGGAGAGACTCTGAGACCAGCAGCCTATGATTGAAGATCCAAGTATAATGAAACTTGGCAAGGCAGGTTGAAATCTCCCAACAAGCTGAGCTGTCTGCTTTTTTGTTTAGTGCTGTGACTGAATCAGTGGTTGAAAAGGGATCGCTTTAGTAAAAAAATTTTAACCTGTTAGAACTTGGAGAAGGCAAATGGGTCAAACAAAGTTGATAACCTTGTGATCAAGGCTTAGAGTGGTTCAGACCTGCCTAGTGATAGGATTTGTCATTGTACGTTTAAAACCTGCAAATTACTGTGCTTAGGACAAGTGAAAAAGCTACAGTCTTGCCAACCGCAAAAGCAGCGATTTCATTTCTCATTGTATTGTTCGCCTAAGATCATTTTGCCCACTTTTGGGACTCTCAAGACAAGCAATCATGTGATGCCAGTGGCAGAAATGTCTCAGCTGTGCAGTTGAATGGCATCAAGGAAGCAGAACAAAACTGTTTCTGAATCAGAAGCCAGTGACAAAAAAGAAAGCTAAATGGGAAGGCTGGCACTGGCTCTGTAAACAGGAAAACAAAAACTTAGGCAGTTGCTAGTCAGCAATACCTGTTGGAGTACATGGGAAAAAATCCTGTGCTGCAACCAAGCACAGTGACCTGTATGTGACAGATGTTTCAATCAGGGGTGAAGGGGGGTGAGAAGGGTGGGGTGATGAAGATTGTAGATGAAGAAACTGTTAAACATCTTAAGGCGGACTTCAGAATGATAGCCCAGATAGTGTGTATCTGCTGACTACCCCTTCCCCCCCCCCCCTCCCCCTTCCTTCCCACGCCCTCAGAATCTTTGTGGGCTGACCCTGTTTTTGCTATGAAATTTTTTTGTTCTCCTACCTATCATGGTTTTCTTCTTTTAAACTAAATAGCTACTCAGAATAGTTTATAACAAACAAGTAGGGTAAGTCTTGTCCCCATAGTGACATAAGTCCATGCCCATAACTCCAAATGATTGCTGCTTATGACATTTGCTTAAAGTTGTGGGCGTGTATTTAAGTCGTCATGGGAGCAAGAGTTACCATACTTGTTTGGTATTTACTGTTTAGTGTTCCCTGCCTCACTAAAGATTTTCCATACTACTCTAGTACTCTTTATTTTTCTAACTTTGTAATGATGACAGTCACAAGACATAACAGACTAAGGATCACCTTCTCAGAATGTCTGTCAAATCACTTGTGACTTGGCTTCTTTTTTTTTTTTTTTTTTTTTTTTTAAAGAAGCAGGCATTTGTTAACACTCACACAAAGAGTAAGTCAGTTAACTTAAAACTTTTGGTTCTGTGAAGAAAACTAGGACCTGAGGAGCATGTGTGGAAATACTGCTACATTAACACTGGTGAACACATCCATTATACCTCTGAAAATTATGCTTCTGGTTTTGAGGCCTTGGCAACATCATGGTCAGTTACATTACTCCAAACTTGATCAAAGCAGGGAGTGGAAGGGAGGGCTTGGAGGTGATGGATGTTATCTTCTTATAGCTTCTGAAAAAGGGGCTTTGTAGCTGGATGAAAGGGGAGGGGGGTGAGGGTGTTTGGGGGAAAGGAGAGAATAACAGGGGGAAGGGAGGGAGAGAAGGAGAAGGGGGGGTAGAGGTGGGAGGGCTATTAACTTCGCAAGGAGAGTGACCATTAGTCATGTGTTTGGGAACAATACAACAAGATGCTGTCCTTACCGTATTTTTATATCATAGGGTCCATATATCCAATGTTCTTCAAACACATACTTTTCAAGTGTTAGAAATTTATTACATCTCAAAAAAAGAAAAAGAAAAAAAAGTAGGGGGAAGGGGGGGGGGGGGGGGGGGGGGGGCAGCTGCAGTCAAATAGTTTAGAGCATTTACCTGCGGAGCTGACTTTCTTATGTTCGAATCACTCCTTGGTTCGGATTTTTACGGCTTGAAAATGATCACCACCCAGTAGTAAATGGATACCTGGTTTAGGTCAGGGAAGATTCCAGGCAACAAGAAGAGAGGTTCCACCTTCCATCATGCCATGCCCCTTACACAGTGAATCTCTTGACAGTTCACTGCCCCTATGTCCATCAGGCTATGAGACTGGAACCTTTTTCCTGTTTAACTTCTCAAAGGTGGCACTCAAAGAAAAGAGGCATGCAGATAGTCAGTCGGATTTCCTTTACTCATACAAAAGTTAGTAACTCAGATCATTTACTTCATGCTTCATATCGATCACCATCATAGACAATTCAGAGAACCACATTTGGTTCTTCAGGGGCATTCTTGGAATATTGAAAAATTTGTTCAGGTTGGAATTAATGGGGAGAGGAGGGGGGTGGGGGTATGGGTGTAGAATGTGTTTCTTATGGTAGATTTTAAGCCCTAGGTCAGAAGGATTAGGCAAAGTCAAGTACGATAAATGCGACTACTTTCTGACTGGTCAAATGACAGTCAAATTGGCACAGAAAACCACTGGCCAGTGTTTTCTTTTGTTTGTTTGTTTGTTTTCATTTTAAGGAAGAAACTATGCAGACAGCAGGGAAATGCTTGAGGAATGATTCTAAAAATTGTATCCTTTACTTATGAGTTAGATGTCAGCGGATTTAGAGATTACAGTTGCTGTCATGCGGAAAAATCTGACAGCATGCATGCACATTCTGTCAAGCTGGATTAAAGTGCCCAGCAAGTCAATTGATGGACAATATGCCTGCACCGTCTATGTGGTGCATAGCGAAAGTAAACAATATCATACATCAAAGTCAGAAAATGTCCAAAGAAAAATGAAAGATCAGTTTTGTCAGGTAAAGAAATATGCATCTCATAACCAGGGGTGAAAAAATGCAAAAGATTATAGTAGCAGACTGTTCTCAGGAGAGCTGCTGGAATTTTACATTAAAAAAAAGAAAGAAAATCACTACACCACAC
>CM065714.1:50453415-50503415 GCA_033310375.1 Conus canariensis
CCCTCTCCCTCTCTCTTTCTCTCCCTCACTCTCTTACTGAAAGTGGAATTGGAAGCCCTTGCTCAGAATGAACTAATGCTCAGCCTTCCATTGGAGAAACTCATATGGATGTGCTGCCTGGACATGCTGGAGTGAAAGGAAACGAGAGAGCAGACACACTGGCTGGCAAGGCAACAATAAGAACTGGATTACAGCTTGGCCGATCTGATGTGATAACAAATCTGAAGAATCACTTAAGCAAGCAAGAGCAAAGCCACTATCCCATAGACCATCTTTCAGATCTGAACATCAAGAGATGAAGTGGCTGCACATCAGACTTAACGGAAGAGCAAGAAACATCACCAGCCAAACAAACATTGGAATAATCTCAAGGCTAATACTGCGAAGACTCCTAGAGATTGGGGCAAACTCATACTGGGCCTTTCCAATAACAGACGCAAATGATCAAACACATGTCAACTGAGATAAGACTTTGAATCTCTCAGGGCCCCCAGCGCATACTGTAGATGCGTGTGCGCTGGTGTGTGTTCATCAGTGGGGTGATGCCAGCTTGTTAATTAGAGTCCACGGACATGAGTGTGCAAGCCTTGGTGTATGGGTGTGTGTGTGAGAGAGTGAGTGAGTGAATGTGAGTGTGCATATGTGTGTGTGCGTGGGAGAGGGTGTGAGGGGGAGGAGTTGTTGTTCTTATTGTTGTGTGTGTGTGCGTGCACGTATATGTTGTATTTGATGCTCTTGTTCTTGATCCAAAGTCAACTTCTAAACATTCACACATGCACACACATATGCACACTTACACACGCACACATGCATGCACGCATGCGCACACACACACACACACACACGCACACACACATGCACACACACACGCACACACAAGTGCGCTCACTCCTATGCACACGCATATGCACATGCGTACACGTGCACATTTACTCTCACTTGTGTGCGCACGTACACGCATACACATGAACGCACAAGTGAATGCATACTCACTCACATGTGTACAAGCCCACATACAAAAATACACACATACACATATACATATGCAGGTACATGTGTATGGTCACACAAACCCACAGATTGCACACACACATGCACATACATGCAGGCACACGTGCACACACACACGCACACATGCAGGCACACATGTGCACACACACATGTGCGCGTGCACACACACACACACACACACACACACACACACACACGTGCCCACACATACACACACATGCGCACGCGCGCGCGCACACACACACATGCGCATTTGCACACAGATGGGCCCATGCCCACACATCCATTTACACACATGTGTGCATTCACTACACACACATACAAAAAAAAGAAAAAAAAGACAACCAGTGTTAGTCAGGTACTCAAGGTCTGACCAGCGCATTGGCTAATGCGTAGGTCAGACATCTGCTAAGTCATAGCCACGAGACCCTCTTCTTCAATTCTCTCATCTTAGTTATTGATTCATTTATCCATCAGCTTAAAATCATGTAGTGTGGTCTCAAAACTTAGAGGATGTGGTACAGCATATATATGGACTAGTCCACACGCAGTGACACCTCCTTGATGAAACTGAAACTGAAACTCTCTTTCTTTCTCTCTCTTTTGCTCTCTCTTTTTTTTTTTTTTTTTTGTCCTGATCTGTACTTGAGCGCAAAGTAGGAAAGAGCTAGGCAGGGAGGACAGTATGGAGTTGGACGTTAATGCTTATAAATCTCTTTCCCCTGTTTCCGCTAGGATGTCGTGGAGGCATTGCCACTGTGTTGAGGCAGGAGAGGGACGTGGCTAGCTCCTATGGGAGCGAAAGACATAACACACATGCTTGCCTTGTAGGGTCCCTCACAGCAGAGGGGTAATTTCTAAAAGGATCGGGTGGATGGATACAAGTCGGACAGATGCAGAATTCATGTTTCTGCTCTTTTCCTTTCCTTCTTTCTTTCTATTTTCTTCTGAGTGATTTCTCATCAAAGTTCATTAATGACTGGCTTCTTTCTGGACTTTGCCTCCCACATCCAGATCCAGATGTATACATGTGTGTGTGTCTGCATGTGTCCATGCATTGATGCCTAGCTGCTAACCATTAACTGAATTTCTAAAGTTTTACTTTTTTTTTTTCTTTTACAAATTTTGGAACAGAAGTTGTTGTGGTTTACTAAATGTGTGTAGGGGAAGATGAAGGTTGGGAGAGGTCGGTGGAGGCAACCTTAATTCACCTGGTATCAATTATATCAAGCAGAAGAATTGGTAGTGACATGTTTAGATTTTTTTTTCTGGAGAAGGCCCTTACGACATTTTTAGGGGTAATTTTTTTGTTAATTTGATATGATTTTTCAATTTTATCACCAGCTCAATTAGGCAAGTGAATTGAATTCATTGCCACTTGCAATAAATAACAATTTATCAGTTTCAGACTTCAACTGCCATCATTAGCATTATCAGATCAAAGTTACTGCACTTATTTCAGCTGTGGACACCATTTTGTGCTTTGGGCCAAGTACAGCACATAAGTGCACTTATAAAGTTTAAGATCTTCAAAGCTTTGTCTTTCTTTTTTTTTTTTCTTGTTTTCATTTTTTTCTTTTCATTTTGTTTTATTTTTTTTATTGTTTTGTTTTTGATTTTGCTTTCCGTTTTGTTGTAGGCTTTGTTTTTGACTTAGCTTTCTTTCTGTTTGAAGATTACGCAACCCCACAAGCTGTGGATCCCAATAATTGGAGAACTTGGATCAATCTGAAACTTCATAACTTGAAAGGGATAGTGGAAGTGAGTTTTGGCTACCCTGGAAACGACTCCCAGGCCAAGTTCACTTCCTATGACGTCCAGATTATTGAATTCGGAGTTAGCAATTCCTTGTCTAATGTGGTAGTAACCAAGAAGGTGGGTAATGATATCATAGTAATCATATTAGAGTCGTAATATCAGTTGTTTAGTTTTTATGGATTGATTGATTGGTGATTGATTGATTTTCTGATTGTAGAGTCATGATATCAGTTGTTTAGTTTTTATGGATTGATTGATTGGTGATTGATTGATTTTCTGATTGTTATCATGTTGTTAGTCCTTGTATGACAAGGGATTATACATGTTGTTAGTCCTTGTATGACAAGGGATTATACATATTTTTGTTTGTTTATTTGTTACTTACAGAGCTGGATGCAGTGCATGATTGGTTTCAGCGAGTTTCAAAAATGTGTGTGTGCTTGTTTAAGTGTTAAGTACATGTGTATGTTGTGAGATAGATCAGTGTGGTGGAATGTTGCTGTGAGTTTGTTGTTTTTGTGTGAACATGTGTATGAGACGCCTTGTTTTTACCTGTTCATTCAGGTATTCTGTTATCAAAGAGAATCTATGCAGTCATACTGTCTTGGTGGTCTGTGTGTATCCTGGATAAGCTCTAAGGCTGGCCGAAATTGACAGAACAATGAACATGATGAGGCCTTTCCTCATCCATCCATCCCTTGTGTATGTAAAAATGTCAACTGATGGTAAAGGCAGTAATTAATGTGTGTTTGGGTTGTTTTTTTTTCATGATTATTTTCAATATTGCAAAATGGACATTTTCATAGAAATTGTGATTGGTTACAGTGAATATTTATACATTTATAAAGCATGTGTTCAACAATATTAAAGGAAACATTTTAACAGAAAGTAATGTACATTTTGTTAATATTACACTATTTAATACAGTTTCTGTTAAACTAGGGGCAGATATAGATAATTGCTATTAAAAGATTGAGCTCGTTGCCAAACATAGTAAATGTTAAGCGTATTGTTTCCACAGTGATAATAATGAAATAATTCCAGCACATTAAACATCCGTGTTTGTGACCAGAATCAATCAAAATTTGACAGTCCAATTAAAAGTGGGGAAATCCAAAAAGGATTCATTTAATGAAAGAAATATCATGTTTTGTGTCACTTCAACTCCAAGGTGATGATGACTACTTGGAATAAGTCTGGGCTTAAACATGCACATGACAAACATACATCAAACAAGGACATGATATCCTTCCTTAGAACTACTTTTTAAATAAATTACTGCTGATTTGCTTGCATTGCACATACACTTTTAACCTTCAAGGGAATTTTTTTTTAAAGTAAGGTATGGACAGCACACCCACCACTTGGGACCCCCTCTCCTATTTCACTCCCCAGTCTTACCCCATTCTAGCTTTCTTCATTACTAATAGTGATATTCAACATATACTTGATGTACAGTGCTTGTTAAATTCACTTGTGATGCTTGTGTATGAAATTGTATAAGTGTTTGCATGCATGTGTGTGTCCGTTTGTGCTGTGTGTGTGTGTGTGTGTGTGTGTGTGTGTGTGTGTGTGTGTGTGTTTAAATGCCTGCACATGTTTGTTCGCCTGTGTATGGTGGAGACCTGGATGCATGATAATGTTCATGGAAGGAGATTCAGCTGCGCCAATGTTTGTAGCGCACTTAAGTGCATGTTTATCGTGTATAAATGTAGTGTATATTGGTGCATGTTTATGTGTTCATGCCACACTTCTTTCACCTGCTCTCACCGTTGCTTTTAACACACAGGGTTCTGAAACAGTGGGGCGACATAACTTTACCAATGTGCCATCAGGAAGCTACCAAGTGCAGGTCAGTGATGGAGGAAGGGTCGTCTTGTAAGGGAGCTCACTATCCCACTGAGTGCTAATATTTCACCCTGTGATATTAATGGCACAACTTTTATGAATGATTTTGAAGATGAAGGTTAATATCCAAAAAGTTGGTCTGAATAGCACATGTATAGGGTCCATCAGACACCAAGCAAATTTACAGTGGATATTTTAAAATTCCTGATGCCTTTTTAGTGACCATTAGAAGTGAAAACTCTCAACAAAAAAAAAAAAAAAAAAAAAAAAAAGGGGGGGGGGGGGGGGGGGGTCAGCAGTGTGTGATGTTTGTGTTTCAGTGGTGTGACTCGTCAGTCCAGTTCATTGTCTACAAAACTTGTGACACTGACATCCACAGGACTGTATCAAGGCCAAAATTTTGAATTCAGAGTGTTTGAAACTGAGATCTTGACTTTTTAATCATCATGAGATTCACTGTCTCCAGTATGCAGACGACTTCAAATATTCGACAGTGTTGCAGTTCTTATTTTTGGTATAGTAATAATCCCCATTTACGGTCTTGAAAATTCCACAAAAATGAAAAGGACTTAAGAATGAGGGATCACAACTGGGAAATGGGGGAAGAGGAGCTCATTACACACTTTGCTTGCTTTGCATACTTGCGAACCGGAGGCTCTCCACTCCCCAAACAAGAGAAAATAGGAATGTTTCTCTTGAAAAATGTTTGGATCCAAGTCTTTCCCACTTCGGAGAATTTTGCAATTGAAATTGCAGTCTTACATTAATCACTTCTCTTTAAATCCTTCACCTTTTCTTCCAGGGTTAGAATTAATCTTGTCCTCTGAGATTTCCCAGATATTTTGAACAAAATTGCTTGTCATGAAGCGGTAAGTTGTCAGGTCATGCGCGTTCACTGATTTCTACAAGGGAGGTAGGTTTTGAAATGAGATGACTGCAGGCAGAAATTGAAATAAAATTAAAAGAATTGCTATGCCACTAAACGAAAGAACAAACAAATCACAAAACAAACACTACATGTTTTTCAGCCTTCTTGATCTTCAGGCAAGGCAAACAACATCCAAGACCAACCAACACAGTCACTTACCTCCTCAAATTGGGCGTAAAATGGATGGGGAATTGAAGTGAATTTTCCATGATGGTTCCGCCTTCAAATTTTTGTGTCATGGTCATAAAAGTAGGTAAAGATGACATTGTTAATCTGTTTTGAAGAAGTTATGTGATGGGGAGGCATTTAAAGAATAAAACCACTTGTGAACTACAGGGAGTCGGTTGCTGATCCAGGGATGGGGTGGGGTGGGGAACGAGGAGGGGGGGGAGGAGTTTGCTCTTCGAAGTACTACTGTTTATTGTAACTGATAGGGGACTCAAAATTGTGGATGTACTAGAAATATAGCTGATGTTGATGTGCAGCCAGGAAGCTGCTCAGTACCAGAATCAGAAAATGGTTGGCAGTCAAGGTGGATGAGCTCTTGTGGTATGGGACTTGCATACTTGATTTGGTTTTGTTAATGAACTGATACAAATTCTGTATGCATATTTTGCATCAGCGGACTTGTTGCCAGCATGACACATATCTGCAGTCAAGTGGAATATCTGTGAAAGCTTTCAGAATTTTTTCTTAAAAGTAGTTATCCGAAACAGTTGGCATCCAGTGTAAATGATGAGCACGAACCATCCTCTCACCCCCCCCCCCCCCCCCCCCCACCTTTCTTTCTTTCTGCGTACGCAGGCTGATACTCTTGCAGACACTGCCTGTATAGACAGGCAGTGGAGTTTTGTGTGTATGACCGTTTTTTATCCCGCCATTAAGCAGCCATACTCCATCTTGGGGAAGGTGCATGCTATGTGTAACGTGTCATCCATACTAACGGCCAAACTGGCCTTCTCTTCCAAAAGTTGGTGATGGGATTTTACGTGTGTGCAAGATGTTGTGCGTGCGTTCACACATGGAACCTTGGTTTATAGTCTCATTCGAAGGACTGTATGGGGAATGGAGTCAGAACCAATGTTAACACCGAGGGAAAAATCCCCTGTACCGAAATTCGAACCCGCAAGCCGAGGATCACGAGTCCGGTGCTCTACCAACTGAGCTATTCCGGCCCCCTCCTGCCCTCCTTATTCCATTGTTCCTTCCCTTTAGCTATGTGAGCTGTGTGCTTATGTGAAATGTATGTGCAGACTATGTGTGAAGGCGCATAACAAAAAAACTAAGTATGTATGTCCAATCTTTTAAGGTGATGTTTTGCCCCAAAATAACAAATTTTTTGGCTTATGATATCTCTTCATAGTTTTGGGTGATATTGTCATATTTGGTGTAAAAAAAAAACAAAAAAACCTTTTTAATGCATTTTGATGATATAAAAATTGGTTGTCAGTGGCAATGGCGGCCATATTGAAAATAAACAACATATCTTGTGTGTAGGCTCATTCTCCACAGGATAGAGATATTGATACCAAACAAGTTTTAAACTGTTCTTTACATCTGTGGAACAACTTCACAAAAGGATTTCTTGATATTTTCACTCATTAAAAAGTTACAAATTTTTTTCAGTTTTGACTTTTTTAACAAGTGAAATTTATGTACAATGAGCCTACACACAAGATATGTTGTTTATTTTCAATATGGCCACCGTTGCCACCGACAACCAATTTTTATATCATCAAAATGCATGAAAAAGGTTGTTTTACACCAAATATGACAATATCCCCCAAAACTATGAAGAGATATTATGAGCAAAAAAATGTGTTATTTTGGGGCAAAACATCACCCGTAGTGAAGAGGTGAGTTCAGAATTGTGATAGGAATTTGATGCTTTTGACAGGATTGATTTCAGATGTCATCGCTTCTTAAATAAATCAGTATGCTGTGGATACAACTGTCTTATACTGGTAACAGTTAAACTTGTTTTTCTAAATATATCTTTTGACGCAACTGCCAAATTAATATTCTAGGGCACCAAATGAACTTAAGTTTAACTTTTGATTGTCACAGTAACACCATTAACTGTTGAATCACCAAGGTATCTTTTTTTTCATTCCTTTGCCATACTAAGCTGTCTCTTTTTAGAGTTCCAAATGAACTTAAGGGCGCTTTCGAAACTTGCATACTTAAACCATAATATAAAAATTTGATGGCAGAACCATCATTAAGAATGAAGAAAATTTACCAAATAAATACTGCATGTCTAAATTACAATACTTTTTTTGTAAAAATGTAGAAGTAGATGTGGTTTACTGTTCATATCTCTGTTATTGTGATCTTAATACATAATTGAACTAGGTACTCCAAAGTGATTTTAAAAGTGTTTTTGACTGTTGTTTTCAAGAAGTCAAGGTTATAGAACAACTTAAAACAAAGAAAATTATATAAAATTTATATCTGCAGCTTAATTAGGAGCGAAGTTATGATTTGTTAAGTATTTAATTTTCTTACGACAGTCAGAACTCCCCTTAAGGGCCATGTTTGGAGGCTTGTAACTTGGCCATTTGGCAAGTGACATGTCTGAAACCATGAGTGATTGATGTCAGCTACTTGTTATATACACTGAATTTTTTTCAGACCTGTGGCTCGTATAGAGTCTGAATACCACTCTTTTAAAAATACCAAAATCTTCATTTCAACTTGGTTTTTTTCCATATCGGCAACCAAAACAAGTTATACAATGACATATCTTTGCTTTCAATTTACATACAGGCATGTAACTTATATCAAAATGATCAGGATAACAAGATCTATCTGATAAGAAGACATTTAAGCATGTCCACACAATTGTACACCCCCATCCCACCCCCACCCCCACCCTTTTACCTAACTTCTTGTGTGCCATATAAACATTACGTACACAAATTAAATATCTCTGCTTGGTATGATCTTATGAAGACATATGACTTACATTTGTATCAAAAGTAATGCTCAGAAGATTAAAAAGAAAGAAACTTTGCCTCCCCCCCCCCCTCCCATCCCCACCCTGCTCCTCTCCCATCCCCTTTCCTCCACTCCACCCTAATGCTCCAGTGCCCATGCTTTCCAAATATTAGTGAAATTTATATATATGATTGCCAAGAAATACTGAATATAACAATGTCATTACAGAATGAATACACTCATCCCTTTAGTTTTTACCGTGACCCCACACCCCTTTACCAGCAGGAATTGAACAGACAAACTCAAAAGTTTACTTTGTTGTAGTTGAAAGCCTGAAGAATTGCTTGAGTATATAATTATTTTGGAAATTTAACATGAAAATTTTCAGACTTGTTTTTTACTCTGAACTTTCCAGTCAATACCGACACAAAAACAACATGGGAGTGACTCCTCTTTCTAATTAGCATACTGTTTTTAGAATTGATAAATATCCCGATGAGCACAGTGTAGAAAACCAAAGGAGGGGATAGGAATGAGATGCGCATATGCTGGCCAAGGCTCGCAGCTAATCAGTAAACAGCGCTAACTTTCAACACACGCTGACACACAATCACCATCAAAAATACAAAAGACAGTGTATGGAAATGAAAGATGAATAAAAGATTTTGTCTGGTGTATTTTCATTTTTGATTAATTTTCAAACGTTTGGAGAAAATAATGGCCGAATGTTGGTTACAAGCCCACTGCCTCTTAGTCATGGAGAGAAAGCTTGTGTAGAATTGGCCATTGTTATAGTGGGCTTAATTACCTACACTGGAAATAAATTTTGCTATAGCTTATTGGTGATGATGCAGAGCATCAAGTCTTTCCTGCACACTTGAGTGCCTTGCTTTTTGATTGGTCTGTAATATGTTGACCAGAACAAGGCTCGTTGTAGCAGGCGCTAACTGCACAGTTTGGAGTACCTGAAAAAAAAAGTAAAAATAAATTGAGTTAGGGTTGTCATTAATTGATAAATCATGATGATAACTATTCCATTTCATTCAGTCACACACACGCACGCACGCACCACCACACACACACACACACACACACACACACACACACACACACACACACACACACACACACATATGACATAACATACATATCACCATCACCGCCAATGACAGTGGAGTGCATTAGACAAATGTTATAAAATGGCTGCTCGATTCATTAAATAAAGGAAATATAAAGAAATATAAGCACAAAATTAATATTCTGTGCGTATTCTGACTGCAACTGTGCTAGTTTCAGCTGTTCATTCGACATAGGGCCTCAAAATCATCGTTTGACAAGGTCACATGACTATTAAAATTTGATATTTAAGTCGAACAGGAAAGATCTGGTTAAAAAAAAATCGACAAAAAATAAACCTTGAAGTCACACAAACTACATTTGTAACATATACATAAAATCTAAGCAGGAGTTTTAATTTGGTGTAAAATACTAAACACATACTCCTCTCATCAGCACGACCCCACTATTATCCCGGTCTGATGTTTTGGTCACCAAACAAAAACAAAGTAATCTTCAAAAATTATGACAGTAATATAGTTAAATCATGATATAAGACTGTCGGAAAAGGTTGCAACTTACCATTCAAAAAAGCTGGAACTGCATGGTTTGAAGATGACTCATCGATATTCGAAAGATTCCATTGAGCATTTAGGGGTCGCATGCCGTCTTGTTAATAATAATAATAATAATAATGAATACTTATATAGCGCCTATTCTCGGCTAGAGACCAAGCTCTAAGCGCTTTACAATCAACACTCGTTTACACAACGGGCTGCCTACCTGGGTAGTGCCGACTGAAGAGCTGCCAGCTGGCGCTTCATTCAGTCGTTTCCCGTGTCATCCAGTCAGTATCGTTCAATATCGATCACTCATTTTCCTTACTTCCTTCATTCTTTCCATTTCTCACGCAGGGTGCATGCTATATGTAACGTGTCATCCATACCAACGGCCAAACTGGCCTACTCTTCCGAAAGTTGGTGATGGGATTTTACGTGTGTGCAAGATGTTATGCGTGCGTTCACACACGGAACCTCGGTTTATAGTCTCATTCGAAGGACTGTTGATCCGCCACTTCGATTTTCGAGTTGATATCGAAGCTGCACCACGGCTTGTTTCATAGTTTTGTGCTCCGTGGGAATTGAACGGACAAACTTAAAATTTTTACTCAGTTGTAGTTTAAACCCTGAAGATTTGCATGAGTGTATAAGTATGAATGTCACTCTCGGTTTTATTCCGGAAATTTTACATGAAAAAATTTTTAATGATTTTTTACTCTGAATTTTTCAATCAATGCCTACAACTTGTATGAAACTTAGCGGGGATGACTCCTCTTCCTGTTTAGCATACTATTTTTAGAACTACTAACGGTCCTGCCGAGTGCATAGCAGACAACCAAAGGCAGTGATTGGAGCGAGACATGCGCATGGTGGCCAATGCTCGCGACTACTCGGTAACAGCGTGAACTTTCAACACACGCTTACACACACTCACCATCAAAAATACAAAAGACATTGTATGGAAATCAAAGATAAATAACGGGTGTTGTCAGACATATTTTTATTTCTTGATTAATCAATGAATATTTGTAGAAAATAACAGTTGAATGTGGGCCAACAGCACACTGCCTCTTAGTCATAGAAAGAAGGTTTGGAGTACCTAATTGAACGGAGAGGTCTCTTACATGACTTCAGACATTGTGAAATTCATCCTGTGAAGATAATTTCATGACGTGTTATTTTGGCAATATTTTTCAGATTCAACAGGCTTACACAAAATGACCAAAACTTCCAAGCTGAACATGATTTTAAACTTTCAGCTTTATCATACTTCCTTGCAAAAGTTCAAAGCAATTATTGCAAGAATCGATTTTACAGGTTGTAGGCAGCAAAGCAGGGATTTTGTGCTGCATGGTTTTTTGGGCTGCAGAAATGAAGGCTAAGGATTCCTGCAAACTGGAAAACCAGGCTGTAGGTATGAAAGAATTGAAAGTAATGTTTGCTGCACTGTCCCAGTAAATGCACAGGAAAGAATTGGATGATTTTCCCATTAGTGTAAGGTTTCCTTTAGTCGTATAAATACAAATAGTGCAGTACCTTTCCCAATCACAAGTTAGATTGCCTTTTTTAATTTTAGTGTAAAGTGTTCGTGTGCATAAACAAAAAAATTCTTCATTCCATCGGTCTTAATTTTGATAAATGTCATAGTGTGTGTGGGTTGCTGAAGCTTAGCTATGGAATATCATCACAAAGTTATTTGGACTTTTCATAGTGGTGCTGAGGGTTGGTAGTGTATGTGATCAGGGCTATATTTTGAACCTGTAGACTATCAACATCCCATTGTAGGATCACCTATATCTCTGAGTATGCCTCTTTGGTCTGCAGCATACATCAGCCTCAACAGAATTGTATTTGTAACACTTAAACATCTCACCTCCATGTGTCAGTGAAGTTAAGTTAGTGAATTGCCAGTTAAAGGGGCCACACATCAAATGGTTAGATTGATTGCCTGCAGAACTGATAGTTGTGAAATTGAACCACATGTATGTGATGTTGAAGTTGTAATTGTGCTTAAAAAACCTCTTTGTTCACCCTGTAAATGGCTGTCTGATTCAGTTCAGGGAAGATTTAAAGGCAGTGGAAGGAGAGAGGCAGGGCCTGCCTTCCATCATGCTGTACACAAGACTGTGAATCTGTGACAGTTGGAGTTTCCTCCTAAGCTGTGTGAACTTAAGCCTTTTTTCTTTTTTAAAGTTAGTGTGAGGTCAGAACCGGACTACACTGTGTCTGCTACAATGATGTGAAATAACATGATATGAAAAGTATTGAAACATATGTTTTAAGATAACTTTAAATGTGTGGATGACTGAAAACAGTTCCAGCAAGAACAATTTTCCATCATTGTAATATAGATTGTTTTGTGTGTTATTAAAACTACAGCGCATGATAATTAAAGGAAATAATCAACAGGAAAATGTACAGGATGAATAAGTGTTACAGGGGGTATGAAACCTTTGTTTTTCTGGTGTTGAGAGGAGAAATGTCAGTTCAAATGAAAGTGATTCGGCATGTTGAACCAGTGGTCATCCCAATGTATTTGAACATCTTTCATGGCTTTTACGTGCTGGTATGTATTCCCTTGATTGACCCTTCTTTTTCTGGCTACTGTCATCCACCAGGGTTACTTTTTTTCTGGCTGTTCAAATACTCATCACCTACTAGTCTACTCCATGGAGGTGGTTGGTGTATCACAGATGATTTCCTGACAGTATCTGTTGGCCTGAAGTGGTTCACTTGACTCTCTGAGAGGTGGTGAAGGACAAGGCTTCTGCTCCCTGATGGTGTCCTCCCGCCTCTTCTGACTGCCTCTTCTTTGTGACCCTCCCCCCCTCACCCCCCAAACTCTGTCACCCCCATCTGTCCATGGCTTTGAGTGCTCTAGGTTGGTGTTTGCCATACTACCTTTCTTTGACACATGCCCGTACAGTAACTTGCAACTTCAGCAATGATGACTACAGACCGCCAGTGTAACATGTTGTTGCTTCTTGCTTTTGCATCTTCAGGTGCATCCTAAGGACCCTCACTACCAAGTTGATGGGCAGTGCTATTGCTGGGAGCTGCGTGATGTCCAAGGCAAAGAGTGTGGCACCTGCAAAGTTTCTACCACAGAGTACTTCAATTTCACAAGTATGTATATTTTGTCACTGCCTCAGAATGTTATATTGGGGTTATCTCATAGTTACCTGTCCAAACAGTTGTGTTCCAGTATATCAGAATAGTGTATCAGAATACTCCTGAATTTTTGTTTGTTTCTTTCTTTCTTGAGAGAAGGGAGATAAATTCATCATGAGGACTTAATTTTGCTGTTTGTGTGATGCAGACAAAGACTTTTCTAAAGATATTAGATTTGAAATCTTTCGAAAGTTATTAAATTTAAATCTTACATTGCATACCAACCTAGGTGCCAAAACAGAATAAGTGCCACAGCATGAAGTCATGAACAAATCGCCCTTTTATAGGCATTTTTGGCTCTTAAATTTCTATCTGAAGTTGGAACTAAAGAAAGATTGTTTACGTATCAATTGATGTGGTTACACTTTTTGTTACATTTGTGGACTGTCTGACACTTTGCCCGCTAACAAGACTTTGCATAAAGAAAGATTTTTTTGTGACTGTTTTGAAATTGTGTGCTATCTTGTAACCTTTTCGCTACGCGCCATGCGATAGTGACGGCAACACAGTCAACCCGTTCACAATGAGCTGTTCCGTGATGACAGCAATGCTGCTGTACTCCCTGGACGTGCTGTGCCTCCATGACGGCACAGCTGTAAAAAAAAATCCCTGTTCTTCCGCCTATGGTCTAAGGGATGCAGCTGCCCTAAATATTTAGAACAAGGTTATAGCCACTGGAAGGGTAAGTTTACATGCACTAGCGATGACCTTTGTGACCACGGAGTAGTCTGAACAAAGAGACCCGTCTGGCACTGGGAATTTTTGTAAAAGGCTCGTGTGGAATTTCCTGCCTTGCCAACATATTGGGCAGAAGAAGAATGACATGGGGTGTTAGAACTGGCTCAGCAAAGTGGTTCAGAGGATGAGGGGGGAAAGGTGTACAAGTTTATTGAAAAGAATCTGAGCTTGATTTATTTGCTCTGTGTATTTAATAGTTTTATACAGTGTATCTTCAGAATCCAAAACAGTGAAAAGTGTGTACAGTGTGCAATGATTTATTTTCCTTTCTTTAAAACAAATTTCAATTAGAGTACATATATTGAATACCTCAGGCTTTTTTCTGCATGTATTCAAAGTAAGAGCGAAATTTTATGCCCCTTTTCTTCCTCATTTGCTGTTGTCATACACGCCAAACAAACGTACACAAGATTGTGTTCTCCTACATTTTACTTATGTTGTTTCCGTATCTGTAGTGTTGCTAGTTTACCCGAAATGTATTTAAGTGTATGCTCATTGCAAAGTCCGCGTTTTATCCTTTCCGTTGATATATAACAACTGCGTGCTAGGTTTATATTAGGGTACGTAAAATAAAATCAAAAAGTGCAAAAATCGCGTGTCTGCAACAGTTATAAGCATGTGCGGTGCACACGTCTGCAGGGAAGTGACGTTGCTCTGCCACACCCGTTGTGAAAGTATTAAAGCCATTTGCAATTTCCTGAGTGTTTCGCTCTTTATTGTAAGGAATTGTTTAGTGGGGCATAGAACATACTTTGCTTATTTTTATTTTGTATTTTCATTTGGGTATAGTCAGTGTTTTTTTTTTTATTCTGTAACTATTTACAAATTAGGTACTACTTTTTTTTATCTGTTTCTGAGCTCAGTCAGTGAAAATCATAAGAATTGTTTGCAGTTGTGAAATAATCTTTGATATTGTGTGTCTTTTTTCCCCAAAAAATAAACTACAAACAACAAAAACAAAGGTAGGAACATGTAAACATGCAAACGTTTGAAAGGGAAAAATGATGAAAAAGACAAATTTTCTGCTGGTTAGAGGAGCAAGATAAAAATTGGTTAATAAGTGAGGGACATCTAGGTGAAATATGAGATAGGATTTTTTTTTCAGAGTGGAGAGATTAGCAAAAAAGCCAAAGAAATGGAACACAGCCTGTATAGTAGCACATCACGTTTCAAACAAAGGTATATACACAAGCCGTTTGATTCCATGTTGCGTTCATGTGATCTCATGATAATAGCTTATTGCTCTACAAACAAACCTGTGTACGAACTATTTATCATGAAACTAGTTCCAGGTCATACTGATGCAGGCTACTTGTTTTTCCATATTGTAGCAATACTTTTCAATATTGATTTTGGGGTATTTAGTTGTTTGCTTTACATTTATGTTAGCAAAATTTTGGCCAAAACAACACAAGATCAGATATCTTATTTGACAGGAAATTAAAGTCATGACCAGACAAGAAAATTCATTCATTCAGGTGCAAAGGCACAGCATGAATAATACAGTCTTTAGCAACAGCTTCCTGGAATCATTCCCCAAAAGTTCTATCATGCTCACAGTACCAAAACATCTGCTGTCCACTGTAATGTTCAGTATTACAAAAAGAGGAACATTCATCTCTGGCAATACTCACCTTGGAAAAAATCACATTTGTTTCAAGTACAAGTTTTACCGTCCTGATCTGAAACCAGCTTATTTTATCTTTGTGATTTGACTAATTTTCTGATAAATTTCACCCCTGTTAATTTCTCAGTTTCATTCAGAATGCCATTAACCCGTAGAGTGCCTTTAAGCCGTCAGCTGACGCCGCATTAAAAATGCTTTCCCAGTGCCTATGGGCCGTCCACTGACGTCATGCATTTTTCTTGAATTTTCATTCGTTACTATTTCTATCAACGGACTTAAATAGAGTGTGCGTAGTAAGCCTTATATGTCTGTAGTATTAAAATGATATGTAAATGACCACACGTGAGGGGAAAGCCCATTTATTCTCATCACTGACTGGATGACCAGCCAGCACTTCGTCTCGCTTGCAAAGATGGCGGCACAACCTTCGACAAGCGCAGCGACCAAATCAACGTATTTACACAGCTGAGCAGGCTCTGCTAATGATTTTTGACAAAGATAATAATCTTTTATTCAACGACTCACTCGAGCATGAAGGTGAGATGATGATAGTGATGGAATTGCCGACCGTATTCGTCAGTTATTGTGTCGGGCTGTGTGACCTCAGTGTGTGTTCAGCTGACTGGTTTGCCAGCGTCGAACGAGCTCGCCTAGTGTGTACTCTGCACTGCGTGCCAGTGGTCAGTGACGTGATAGTCAGCGCAAGAGGGGAGCGCAGCCTGCTCGCGGCGTGGCACGGGGCAGAGGGAAAGGTAGGGGAAGAGGAGCAGTGAAAGAGAGGGTTGAAGTCCAGCAAGGGGGCGTGGTGGGGAGAGGGGGGCGTGGTCGTGGACTGACCTGTCTGCATAGAGTGTGAGCGTCTTGATAGACTTCTAAACTGTTTTACTTTCATTTACAGGTGTAGTGTGACAATACAAACTTTATTTTCAACTTTTTTGCTTTGTGTTCTTGTTTGGATGTGAAGATGTAGTGGTAAATACATATGCTTTTGAACGTGCAAAAAAATCTATCCAAATCTAATTGCCTAAATACTTTTTTATTATCAAAATTAAAACAAAAGAAGCCCAGATTCAAAATCTTCATTCAATTTCCTTCAAAAATCATATATATTTCATTGTTATATCTTTTGTAGTTTCTGAGCTAGAATTTTTTGTTAATTATTACCCCCCAAATCATTAGATTTCCCTGGCACTGGGAAAGCCTTTGTTTGTAACATTTTCAAGCAGCGAACGGGTTAAATGCAACATTCTGGTACAGATTTTGTTTTGATCAGTACATCATATTAAATCCACCTTTATGGGCAGGCAAGATGATTTTCCACGTGTTTGTTTCAGTTGCTCTGTTGCTCTCAGTTTTTATCCCACCCTTACTGGTATAGCTCTTTGAAAGATTGAATAAGAAATAGAATGAAATGGCAAGTCAAAAGCAGTGTTAAAGTATTCATGTGATGAAAACTTCCTGTCTGCATGCAAGAAATGCCATATGTAGTATATATTCTGCTATCAAACCATTTTTTTGTTCAAGAAAGTTTTCTTTTCCTCCCTTGTGTTATCATTATGAAAGACTGGTTCTGCTTCAGTTTCCTGTTCTTAATGAATGGAAGCTTTCCTCACAAATTCTTTGAAAGCTTGAAGTAATCAAAACAAAAATTGTCTATTTTTCTACTTATAATTATTTTTCTGTTCCAGAAAAAATATGTGTTTTTGATTCATACTAATATCATCAACAGGAAGATTAGAAAGCAATACCAGAAATGAGCTGCTTTCGAAAGAAAGTGATTTTATTACTGCAGATTGGCCAAGGGGTGTAATGTCTTTACATCCAAATTTTATACACAGCTTTTACTTCAGTAAATTTTTCATCCGTACTAACAATTCACAGTATCTGTTATGTTATGGAAAAACCAAAAGCCATAAATTTAAGGTGTTCAGGATTTCATCGTGTGCCCAAAATGGTAAATATTTGTTAAATTGCCGAGCGTTTCTTGCTTCCTAACCAATGAAAAGAGATCAGATTTCCCCCTCAGGTACATTGATGGTTTCAGTGGTGTCTTCACATGATTTGCTGTCCCTCTCCAACATTATTACTGTGTTATCACCACACTATGCTATTTTTTTCTTCTCATTAATAATTTTAATACCCTTAGTATTTTCATTTTCCAAATCATGCTAGCTGGAATTCCTGAAGTATTGTGTGTGTTTGTTTCTTAGAACTAAGGTCTGTATATCTGACACACTTGTCTGCAGAGTAATATTTAGTTAGAAGGGAAGGGGAGTGGCCCCTGATCTCCTGCTGTTCACCGAGGAGAGGCAAGAGGAAAGCGGTAGAAGCGGCAGCATTTTGACTGAACAGCGCACCGTCGCACATTGCTGCCATCTGCTTCACGCTAACCTTCTACAAGCTTTCCTCCCTACTCGTAATGTGATAGTTGCCGTCTGGCTGATAGTGTGTCGGAAATAGGGTGCTGTGTTTCTTCATAAACACTTTGTGCCAGAAAGTAGCGAACTGTGTGCGACTGATGTCACTGGATCGTTGGGTTTTTGACTGACAGAACGATACCAAACATGAATGGGTGTTCTTTCATATGCATTACTGGCAAGCAGCGCAAAGAGTTGCTGACAAAAAACAATTGAAACAGACTAACGAATACACACAAAGTGAAATGAAAGTTCAACTCAGTGGAGAGCATGCATCTTAAATTCAATCATGCTCAAACTCAAACATATTGAACATGCATATCTTTCCTTTACAACTGACAGATAATTATTCACAGGACACTTACCTGACAGGTGGTAGACAGCCCCAACAACAGTCACTGTTGGCACTGGTCAGCTTCACTGGGAACACGGCAGCAGTTTCCCTACCATGGCCTAGGCATGTTTTGCTTGTTTATCTGTGTGCTCTACTTGCTTGTGAAGCATGCTGATACTAATTCTATCACAGCTTTTAGTAAAGCAAGATTTTAGCATGCTACACATGCAAGTGTCAGTCATAAACAATGAAATGCTTCCTACCAGACCTTGTACTTCCTCCGTTCGAATCACTGAATATAATCCATTTGAAACTGATGTCAGATGTATCAACACACGCCAGTGCAAATTGTTGTCACACTTACTACATTTTCATGGTAAGCCTACTCAGTGATTTGGTCACACCATTTTGTAACATCGGTATGAGAGAGAGAGAAAAAAAAAAGAGAGCATGCACGCACGAGCACACACACACACACACACACACACACACACACACACACACACACACACACACACACACACGCACACACACACACAATTGTCATTAACCCACGCACCAACACACATAGACAACGCACACACACACACACACGCAGGCACGCACGCACGCACGCGCGCGCGCACGCTCATTCACACAAATCACAGCTTAACTCAATCAGACGCAAATTTCTGCCACAACCGCAACAGGCTGAGACATACTATTTTGGGTATTTTTACAAAAAATATACAGACAGAACCAAACCGAATACAACAATAATTATATGTTTTTGAAAACTTCAGATCATGTTCTTTTAGAAAAAAAATACTACAATCCTGTGTTCAGTACACACTTCACTCGCCACTGGTTTGAAAAGTGTAGGAAAACAGCTATTAGCAAAAACTTTTTCTCCACGTAGGTATGGATGAAAAATCAGTATGATCATAACTGTAGTATACACATAAAAACAATGTATCTTTCACACACACAGCTGTGTGCATGGTCCAGACTTCAGACAGAGTGCTGCTGTCACATAATTGAAGAAAAAATACAAAAACTTCATCATCATTTGGTATGTACAACTCACCATCGTCACTCATATCCTCTCTGTCTGATTCGGCAAGTTTGGAAAACAGTTCCAGCTCTTCATCTGATCTTTCTTCCATATTTTTTCAATTACTTCTTGAAATGAGATGTTACTGTTTGCTACCACTCGCTGATGCTTGAGTGCCGACACCATGACGAAGACGGGCGGCTAGAGTTATCTCTAGCTATCCCATAATATGAGCGAAAAAGTAGAATTAAACATGATATACACTAAGGGAGAGTACCACCCAATAGAGGAAACCCTCAGCTTTCTGTAGATACCAAGATTGTTTCCCTTAGACCGCACAGCTGCATGTGAAAATTCAAGTAAATCGTCGATCACCTGGCGGGCGACGTGTCAGTGCCAAGCACTCAACCCGTCACCCGCCAGGTGATCGACAAGACGGCAGTGAGTTAAATTTAGCATCTCTCTCTCTCTCTCTCTCTCTCTCTCTCTCTCTCTCTCTCAAATGTAACTGACTGAATTTATTAGTTGGTTTTCCTAGAGATGGGTTAAGGGATTGAACATGGAAGATCAAAGAAAGATCAAGATCAAAAGTTGTCCAGATTTCTAACATTCTCTTAATATCACGAGCAGCATTTTCTTTTGTAGTACAACACTGAGAATGTGCTGACATGAGTCTTGTTTTTTTCAGTTTATGGTAGCATTTTATGCACATACACCTGGACTGTTCGTGCCTTCTTCATCTCCAGAAATACCTAGACTGAAATACTGCAACAAATCATCAGTGAAGCTGACACAAAGTCTAGCGTTTAATCCTTTATGTTTATGCTGTCTGAGCACACGTTCGCCACACACATGAGACAACAAATCTACATGTCTTTTGTGTTCACTGAAGTTGTGTGCAAATGCCTCTGCCATTGTCGGAGCTACAAAGCACACACGTAGCAGATCAGAATGAAGTACACCTACATGAATCACACACACACGCATGCACGCACGCACCCATAGAGAGAGAGAGAGAATATCACCGTTATTATGGCTCTCTCTACAATGAAGGCACGCTTAGGTACTCACTTGCACACACTCACTCTCATGTAGGCAGAGAGAGAGAGAGAGTAAACAAAAAAACCACTTGGTAGATATATGACGCACAGAAAGTAGAAAAACGTGTGCAAAAAGATCTGTCTCAGCACCAGGGTTCCCATGCTATGACGTAGCACGCTCACTGCTGCACTGGGCTATCCACTGACCAGCCAACTGATGAGAACGCACAATTCCCATTGTATAAAACTGAGCGAAACACGGAAAGTGCGTGTTTTATTAAATGGCACAGTGAAGGAGCACGCTAACACAAATCGCACACGACAGTAAATTATATCCAGTGATTATACATGTGTAGCACAAAAAGCATCAAACACCGGAGTAAACATCAGCACAAGAATGACGCATTTCTCGCAGTCTGCAAGTTCCAGAGCGCTGTTCCCATGCTACACGCTTCCCCTACACAGCGTTGAAGGTCACAGCGTGGGGTCAGCAGCAGTGCGTGCAGGCTGTACACTTAAGAGGGTGATATTCATTTGGGCTGAATGGCTGTGCTGAACATTTGTACCTCAATAAGTTGTAAAAATATGGGAAAACTCGACGAAATATAAAATGAAGCGGGTCTGTGATATGCAGTATCCTCAGACCTGTGATCAATTTATTGTTGTTGTTTGCCAGTGCCATTTTTAAAAGGAGGGAAATAAATGCTTTAATATGTAGCTTGAACATAATCTGTGTGCTTCCTATGCCCTCACCCCCCACCCCCCTGCAATGTGTTATTGTTTGTACATCTCAATTAGTTTTATTTTAAATCTTTGCTGAAACAGTCTAAGTACTTCCAAAAGCAGCTTGACTCTTAATTGTTGATTTGAAAAAAAAGATTGTCATAATTTGAAAGTACAGAGAGTCTGTTACATTTTCGTGTTAAACATAAAAGATATATGTGTTAGTAGCATTCATAATTACACCAAAACAGTATTGCACAATGAATGAGTAAATGGGTGTTGCAAAGTTTTGAAAGAAAAAAAAAGATCACTTATAGCGTGCCTGTCAGAAAAAAGGGATAGCTGATCAGATTCATGACCACTAACTTCTTGAATAGATTTATTGGGAACTGTGGCCATTACAGTGCCACAAATCTTGGACAGCCACTATCTTCAGCAAACATATGTTAAAAAGATGAGCGTTTGTGTGTGTGTGTATATGATGGTGTTTTTTTGTTTGTTTGTTTCCCTTTTTTTTTCAGACATGGTAGGCAGTACCATCCCTCCCAGTACCATCCCTCCCAGTACCACTTCCATTCCTGGAGAACCTGGTGACAGTGAGGCCCAGACCCAGACGGGCACTGTGGTAGCGGCTGCTGTGGTTCCAGTGCTCTCTTTGGCTGTAGTGGCAGGGGTGCTGATCGCTCTCTACAGGAGAGGGGTACTGAGCCGTTTTTGTCGAGGTAGGGCTGGCATGCCTCTGAACATGCGGCTTCTGATTTGTTGTTCATGTCACATCCTTGGAGTTTCCCCTGTTAGTTTTCCACCTGTTGGACATGTAGTCAGTCCTGTAACTAATTACATGGCTGAAGGGAGCAGTTTCCACCTGTTGTATGTGTCTAATAGAACAGCTTGTTATATGCTTGTGGTGGCATTCTTGCACATTTATGGTTTGATTGAATAGCAAAGCTCAGAAACTAAGGTGTATTTGTCCTTTTAACAAGCTGTTGGAAAATTATCTATATAATGGTCCCTTATGAATGGCATGATATAATGTATCACTTCATCTGAAGGACGGCACGCACACACACACACACACACACACACACACACACACACACACACACACACACACACACACACACACACACAAGCATGCATGCATACACACATACACACACACACACACACACACACACACACACACACACACACTCACTCATTCGCTCACACGCTCGCACGCTCGCTCTCTTGCACACACACACATACGAGTGCATACGTTCACAGTTGCACGCACATTATCGCAGGTCCTGAGATATTCGTGTGTGTGTGTGTTTGTGTGTGTCTGTAGATAGCTAGAGATAGATAGATTGATAGATTCTATTTGTGTGCTAATCTGTCATGGCAGGTGGCAAAGATCTCAATCAGAACTACAATGCCAACAACAGGCCCACCTTTGTACACATTGTGGCCATCGGTACACATGACAAAGGTAAATGTTCTTCCATCTTTTCTTTGTCTTTCTTTCTTGTATTTTTGTCATGAGAGTAACTATATGGTGATATGTTACAATTAGCCTCCCTTTTTTGACAATTATGTCAGAGCAAATGTATCAAAATTAATTTTGGGATAGTCTTCCTTACTACAGAAACTCAGTTTCTTGGTGAAAATTCATGTAATATGCACACACACATACACAACACACACACACACACACACACACACACACACACACACACACACACACACACACACAGCATGCATGCACATGCATGCATGCACGCTGTCACACACACGCTCGTATGCACACAAGCACACACGATGCGCACACAGACACAGACACACACACACACACACACACACACACACACACACACACACACACACACACACACCAGGAAAAGTCATCAAGACATTTTCAGAAAAAGAAGAAAAAAAAAAGGCTGTAAGAACCAGAGATAAGATGCTACCGACCTTATCTTTCATTTTGACATATATATATAATATATATATACTTGATGTGTGCTGCAGCAAATGCACATGTCAACACAGCTGGTTTTCCACGGATATCAAGAGAATAGTGTTATCATGCTGTGCAGTTTTGATGAGGTTTAATGACTGGGTAAACTCACTTTTGCTCTCAGATTGTACTTTCAAATCTTATGTTACATAGTGTTGGAGGCTGTTGTCATATTCAGGGTTCGTACGCCCCTTGAAGACCCTTGAAAACCCTTTAAATTTCAACTGGGTCAACAAGGCCCTTGAAAACCCATGAAAACTGCAGATATCCCTACCATCCCTTGAAATCCCCTTAAAAATCGTTTTTGGACCAAAACTGACCGTAACATTTAAAGACGAATCGGAGAACAAACGCGAACGAGACTTCGGACATCGATTTTCGCCTCTCGAATCGTTTTGTGTGTCGTCTGCTTTTCAAGCAAAGGGAAGCAATTCAATAGTCGGTTATCATTTGCTCATGCGCAGTTCGACTTCTAACAAAGAGCGCCATGCTCCTTATCTTCGGCGAAGTCCAATACTGTTGCGTCTGTCATCATGCCTAAGGGAAATTGCGCATTTGATCCGTTGTGGCTACAGAAGGAAGAATATTGAAGCTGGATCACTGAATGCAGAGACAACAAACATGCGTTTTTTCTGTAAAGTGTGCAAAAAGACCGTTGATGTTCAGGCAATGGGCGAATCAGTGGTTGCAAGTCACGTAAAGAGGAAAAAATACGTGGAATTGGAAAAAGCGAGTAGGCCGGTCGTTAGTCTTACGGACTTCGTTCGGCAATCATCAAATTCATCAACATCGGGTCAGACCCTTTCCTCAGTATGAATCGTCAGCCAATCCACAATAACAGCAAGTGGGACAGATGTGTTGAAAGCTGAAGTGTTGTGGACGATTCATGCCATCAACAATCATCACAGTTTCCGATCTGCTGAAGACAACGCGAAACTGTTTGCAGCAATGTTTCCATATTCCTCGATTGCGACGAACTATCGGTGTGGGGAAACCAAAAGTAGATATCTTGCAACTTTTGGCATTGCTCCTTTTTTCTGTCAGAACTGAAAAAAGAGTGAAATCACAGACTGAATCTTCAAATCAGTCATCACGTCGTCTCCATAGACTTTAAGTGACTCATGTGTGCGCATTTGTTTTTAAAAAAAAAAAAAAAAAAGAAAAGGAAAAAAATCCTACTTTCTTGTTTAAAAGACAGCATTCATACCACACCCCTCCCCTCGAACTTACCTACCAGCTAGCCTACACACACACACACACACACACACACACACACACAACAAAAAAAAAATCATTTATCTATTTTATTCACTTTTTTTTTTTTATTACAGTTACATTCATTTTATTCATCTACTTATTTATTATGACTACTACCACTATCATCATTATCATTACTATCCCTTCTATATATGTATAAATTATATATATATATATATATATATAATATATATATGTATATATGAATTCCACCCCTACTTAGCATTATTATCAATCCACCTTAACCACAACCGTCACAAATATATCACACCACTCCACTAAACCAGCTACACAACCCCATCATTTCACTCCCCCCCCTCCCCCCCCCCTTTTCCGCCCACGCACACCACCACCCCCCCCCCCCCCCCCCTTTTCCTCTCCCATAATCCCCTCTGTCATTTCCATCTGGCAGCCATTCTTCCTACCACATGGACAGATAAGTCACTCTTTGTTCTTTGTACTGTCCTAAATGTTAAATGTGATCTTTTTTTTTATTTTTTTTTTATTGCCTGAAGAAGACCCAAGAGGTCGAATTGCATCGTGTCTTGTTCTGTGCTTTGTTTGTCAATGTCCTTGGCGGTAACTAACCCCCTCTCTTTCTAAATTTTGCTTCGTTCTCTGCCATCAGTCACTCCATTTTGAAACCAAAAAAAAACAGTTAAGTGTGGAACTGCAGGAAGGCTGCCCACGTTCACCTTTTCAAGAGGGGTTACCCCGCTCCCTATCCAGCCCCAGAACAAGCATTAGGCTAGTCCAGGCCCGCCAACCATTCACACACACTTCCACACGACAACACATACAGTGGCTGTATTTTAAAAGTAAAATTTGCTGAGCTCCCTCCTGAAATGTGCCAGAGAGGGGGCCTTGGCTGCAGCTGCCGGTAGAGAATTAATGAATATGTCATGCTTTTTGATGTATCATTGAATAAGGACTTGAAACAGAAGCAGCTGGACATCCATGTCAGATACTGGTCCGGAAAGCAGATTGAAAGTTTTCTTTTTCTGATTTCTCAGTTTCTGTGTAAAGACTTCATTTTTTATTTTTTGTATATGAAATTGAGTGTGGAAAAGACTACAGAAGTGTAATCACCTTATCATCATGGCTGGATTACATGTGTAAGGTTATTATTCACTCTTTTTTTTCCCAACTGTACGGCTAAATTTGCCCCTTAAAAATTAAAATATCCCCTTTAGAAACCCTTGAAAAACACTTGAATTTTTTTCCTGTGAGGAAGTGGGAACCCTGAATTTATTGGTGTCAAGGCAAAAAGTATGCATTGGTTGTAAAGAGTGCGGGAGGGAGGGGTGAGGTGGGCTATGCCAGGACGTTGGCTTTTCAGATCACACCATGTCACAATTCTTGATAACATTTCGTCAAACATGCCTCTCTGTATCTTGTTACTATCACCAACAGTTGCTTGAAGTCATTGTCAGTACGGGGTGATACCAGCATCAGGTTATGTTTCAACAGTTACTTCAAACATCTACACATCAAAGGAACTCTTTTTTTTCACCTGATTGATCATTGATTTGGAAACTATTTGAAATATATGATTATTGCTTTATTCTCTAATAAACATTGTCTGAGTCTTTATTATATCATTAGAATAGCAAACAAATTAAAACCGTACTAGATTTCTCTTGCTGGCACTTTTGTTCAGGTAAAGGGAGGCGATTATGGTTTCAGTGTGCAAAGCCTGAAAAATGACTCGAAAAAGAAGTACTGAAAATCATGAGAATGTGTCATAAGTTTACTGTAGAGTTATAAATCAGATATGCTTGTTTAAAAAAAAAAAAGAAAAGAAAGAAAAAGAAAGAGCAGAGTGCAACTTAAAGGAAAAGCAAAGATTTGAGGATCTTTCATTCCTTTGAGGCGATCTTTCAGTCGTCTGAGAGGATCTTTCAGTTGTCTCAGAAGATCTCTCTGTTATCTGAGAGGATCTTTTAGTTAACTGAGAGGATCTTTCAGTCTGTCTGAGAGGATCTTTCAGTCTTGTTTATGAGAGATCTGTCAGTTGTTTGAAAAGATCTTTCTGTTGTCTGAGGGGATCTCTTAGTCTGTCTGAGAGGATCTTTCAGTCTGTCTGAGAGGATCTTTCAGTCTGTTTATGAGAGATCTGTCAGTTGTCTGAGAATATCTTTCTGTTGTCTGAGGGGATCTCTTAGTCTGTCTGAGAGGATTTTTCAGTTGTCTGAGAGGATCCTTCAGTCTGAGAGGATCTTTCAGTCATCTGAGAGGATCTTTCAGTCTGTCTGAGAGATCTTTTAGTTGTCTGAGAGGATCTTTCAGTCTGTCTGAGAGGATCCCTCTGTCTGTTTATAAGAGATCTGTCAGTTGTCTGAGAAGATCTTTCAGTCTGTCTGAGAGGATCTTTCAGGCGTCCAAGAGAATCTTTCAGTCTGTCTGAGAGGATCTTTTTAGTCATCTGAGAGGATCATTCAGTCTACCTGAGAGGATCTTTCAGTCTGTTTGTGAGAGATCTGTCAGTTGTCTGAGAATATCTTTCTGTTGTCTGAGGGGATCTCTTAGTCTGTCTGAGAGGATTTTTCAGTTGTCTGAGAGGATCCTTCAGTCTGAGAGGATCTTTCAATCATCTGAGAGGATCTTTCAGTCTGTCTGAGAGATCTTTTAGTTGTCTGAGAGGATCTTTCAGTCTGTCTGAGAGGATCACTCTGTCTGTTTATAAGAGATCTGTCAGTTGTCTGAGAAGATCTTTCAGTCTGTCTGAGAGGATCTTTCAGGCGTCCAAGAGAATCTTTCAGTCTGTCTGAGAGGATCTTTTTAGTCATCTGAGAGGACCTTTCAGTCATCATAGAGGATCTTTCAGTCATCTGAGAGGATCTTTTAGTTATCTGAGAGGACCTTTCAGTCATCTGAGAGGATCTTTCAGTCATCTTAGAGGATCTTTTAGTTATCTGAGAAGATCTTTCAGTCTGTTTGAGAGGATCTTTCAGTCTCTGAGAGGGTCTTTTAGTTATCTGAGAGAATCCTTTAGTCTGTCTGAGAGGATCTTTCAGTTTGAGAAGATCTTTCAGTCTGAGAGGATCTTTCAGTCTGTCTGAAAGGATATTTCAGTTATCTGAGAGGATTTTTCAGTCATCTGAGAGGATCCTTCAGCCTGAGAGGATCTTTCAGTCTGTCTGAGAGGATCTCTCAGTCATCTGAGAGGATTTTTCAGTCATCTGAGAGGATTTTTCGGGCATCTGAGACAATCTTTCAATCTGTCTGAGAGGATCTTTCAGTCACCTGAGACAATCTTTCAGTCACCTGAGAGGATCTTTTCAGGTGTCTGAGAGGATCTTTCAGTCGTCTGTTCAGTCTCCATCCTGCTTCTTATGGTCAAAAACTGCGCCTCTGATTATTTTAATCAATATTTGATTTTTTTATGAGTCTTAGAGTTGAATTGAAGCATTTTTCAGACGGCAGGCAACTTCAGCAACAGCCTTTCACCCTCAGATGGCACATCAGAAGGCATGGCATCCCAACTAACCTACATGCAGAGCTGCCAAGTGCTATGGTTTTGGCATAGCATGCTACAAGTTGGTTGACAGGGCTGCACTTTTGTGAAAAAATGCTATGCCAAACATGAAACTAACCTTTTTAGTTTAAAAAAAAAAAAATTGGCCAGGGTCAGTAAGTGAAAGAAGAAAGAGCAAAAGAAAAAAAAAAATCACTAACGACTGGGGCGATTTTTGCTGCATCATATTTATTGTTTCGTTGTCGGAGATTTTGATTGTCCATAGGTGCAGTTGAAACTATGCAATAACTATCAAGATTTCCCTCATCTTCGCCAGCCATCATGTTGTGTGCGAAACGAAGTGTGACTGAAATGCTGTCGAGGTTGACTTGTGACATGGCATATGGGTGCTCTGCCTAAAATTGGAATGCTACACTTATAATGTCAAAATGCCACTTGTTGTGCTTTCTGAGGCCTTGGCAGCTCTGTATATGGGACCTAAATCTGTCGATAGGCAGTACAGGCTGGAGCAGAAGTTACCTGATGATGGTGGACAGGTGGGGGCTAGGGGAAATGGTACCTAAAAAGTTAACTGCCAAGCTGTTTTGAACAACAGTTCAGTATTAGATTCCTTTTCTTGGGTGATGGACAAACATTTGTACTGATTTTTTTTTTAATGCCGCAACATTTTGCAGACCCAGATCGTGTCAAATGTTGTTTAAAAATGTAGTATTTGATGCAGTGTGATGCGCATGTGTTTGTGTGTGTCGTGTGTTGCTGATGTTTGTAACTGACCATCGTGATAGTTCACCTGCACTTCCAATACTCCACACATCCACATTCCATCATGATCACCTAACTCATAGTCACCTGATATTGAATCCATTTCAGTCCTGTTTGTGTCGTCCAAACTGTGAGTCTACATTGATTCAGCAGTGCATCTTAATTGCCCATTTTCATGCAAAATGTACAGTCTTTATCATTGTTACATGTTGTAGTCAGTCATATTCCATACACAGTGCAAAAAAAATGGCAGTGGCAGGCTGACAAAAATGGTGGGTCATGATGTAAATTAAAGGATGTACAGACACTTTGTTCATGGTTCTCAAAAGTTCCGTTTTCTTTGTAAAATCGTCAGATGGATTTTTTATGTGATATGCACTATGCATCCATGTGAACACTGGATTGGGCAGCGGTAGTGTACATTTTAGTAGTAGTAGTAGTACTTCAGTTTTACGTCTGCTCACATATGTGATATTAGACGAAGAGAGAGAGAGAGATGCAGTGTGTGTGTGTGGTGTGTGTGTGCGTTTCTGCCTCTGTGTGTGTGTATGTTTCTGTGTGTGTGTGTGCTCATTTGTATGTGGATACATGTGTGTGTATGTATGTTCCTGCCAATGTGTGTGTTTCTGCCTCTGTGTGTGTGTGTTTCTGTGTGTGTGTGTGCTCATTTGTATGTGTATACCTATGTGTGTATGTATGTTCCTGCCAATGTGTGTGTGTGTTTCTGCCTCTGTGTGTGTGTGTGTGTGTGTGTGTGTGTGTGTTTCTGCCCATGTGTATGTGCATGTTTCGGCCCATGTGTGTGTGTGTGTTTTCTGCCTCTGTGTGTGTGTGTATGTATGTGTTTCTGCCAGTGGGTGTGGGTGTGCGTTTGTTTCTGCCCATGTGTGTGTGTGTGTGTGTGTGTGTGTAAGAGCATTAGTCTCTGTGTGTGTGTGTGTGTGTGTGTGTGTGTGTGTGTGTTTGCCCATGTGTGTATCTGTGTCATGTGTGTTTGTGAGTACACGTGTCTGCAGTGTATTTTGGGTAACTATCTGGAATGACACACCACAAATAAATTCCACCCTTGACCCTGCAGACATGAAAGCCCCAGATGTCAGCAAAAAGAAGATTCTCCTGCTGGCGTCAGAGGACCACGAGTTCTTCACGCAGGCTGTGGAGAAACTGGCCAGCTTCCTGGAGGTGCACTGCATGTGTGAAGTCACCTTTGCTCCCCAGCAGATGGCCCAGCTCCGCAAAGCGTCCAACAGCTACTGCTGGCTGTCCAAGCAGATTGACAGTGCCGATTTTGTCATCATCGTGACCTCGGAGGTGAGCTGTGGAGGATGGAGGAGAAGGTGGTGTGGTGTACAAAAGGGAAAGATTATTTTGAAGAAAAGCAAACTAATCAGAAGGTGATAAGTGCTTGCTCTCATTTGTCTCATGGAGTGAGTGCTCAAGACAGGTGTTTTTCTAAATCTGTGTGGGTGAGTATTTATTTTTTTTAGTTCCCACTCCCCCACCCCACCCCGCTCCCCCCACCCCCTGCCCATTCACTCTTTACAGATGCTCATAAGTTTTAGTATCTGACTGGAGAGTGCACGAGATCTTGGGGATATCCAAGCATAGCTGCCAACCCTCCCGAAATTTTCGGGAAACTCCCAAAAATGAAAATCTGACAGGAAATCCCGAAAGTTGTCTTTTTTTCCCGAAAAATCATTAAATGGAAAATCAAAAATCACTTCACGTTTCGGTAATTTTTCGCAAGGTGTTGGTAAAAAGACACGTCGGTTTACCAAAACAAATCGTCTTCCGCCCGGTACTTCCGTCCGGTACTTCCATCCGCGCGAAAATGGCTTCAGGAAAGCAGTGCCACATGGACTCGAAAAAAAGGGCAAAAGTCAAGTTTTTGCCGCGATACAAAGTCGACTACGCCTTCATTGATGCGTCCAAGAGAGATGAATATCATGCGTTTCGTACAGAATGCCGTACTGACATCAACATCTCACATGGTGGAAAAAAAGACATCGAACTTCATGCCTCTTCTGCCAAGCACAAGAGCTTGAAGAGGAATGCGGCGATGATGCCATGATGGTGGTACATGGTCAAAGCCAACATGAGTGGGGCTTGCTATGAGCAGCAGTCTCCAATAGAGCTGTTGAAAAAAGCGAAGTCGGCAACATCAGATGCTCTCAAGGACAGAGAACAACTCCAGCCCCCCCCCCCCCCTTCAGCATCCTCGTCCTGTTAGGCTGACAGGTTGTGAAAAAAAAAGTGTAGTTCTGAACAGATATAGGTGTACATTGTAGGAAAGAAATTTTTCCTTAGTGATTCCCCTCCCCTCCCCCCCCCCCCCCCCCCCCCCTCCCCCATTTTTTGTGTGTTCTTTATTACCATGGTGATGATGATTACCAACATCTTGATAGAAACTTTCAGTTTGCTGTTACAAGACTATAGAGAATCAGATATCCAGGATGATGAAACAAGAAATATTGCAGTATTGGTGGTATCCATTGTATACAGACTGAAAAACCAAGACTTCCAAAGCATCTTTCATTGTAGCTAGATAATCTAGGAGCAAAGAGCAACACAGATGGACATTAGTCTGGAGACTTTTCTTCTCTGCGTAACCTGTCAATACACAGTTTACTTGTTGGACTGAAGTGGTAAGTTGAAGTGCTTTCTAATGTTGAGTAATGTGTGATGACTGTAATTTTTGTAATCTGTATGCTTTGCTATCAGTACTGTTCATGTCTAATTCTAGCATGATGAGATGGAAGAAATATCCCCTTTTCAACCCCAGAAAAGCAAATTTTTTTACCTCCAAATGTGCATGTACCCGTCAGCGTCTGGGGGCGTTGCCCCCAGACCCCCAGCAGGGGCGTTGCCCTGCACCCCACTGGGGGCCTACGGCAGCCCCCGGACCACCGCCTTCTCACAGCAATTTCTGTTCCAACAGGTTGGCAGCTATGCTTGGATTACATTCACTCTTTACTAAGTTTTGGATGTGTTTGTGAGTTTTTTTAACCTAGACTCACTCTCACAATCATGCATGCACCTAGGTACGCATATGCATATAGTCACACACACGCACACATGCATGCACACACACACACACACACACACACACACCACACACACACACACACACACACACACACACATGCATGCACATGAATTCACACAGACACAATTATTGTGGCGAAAGAGGTCTTATACTGTAGAACTGGATAGTTTCATTGACAGAGAGGAGTGGAAAACACAGCAAAATCCAGGCGTAAGATTGATCCTTCAACCCTGAAGTTGCTGTAGTTTGATCATTCAACCTGAATCTGCTCTGATTTCAACAGGCAGCCTACTGCCTCTACCTGGCCTTCCAGGAAGGAAAGGGCTACACGAAAGCAGCTTGGGGTCCAGAAGGTGATCTGTTCACGCCGGGAATCCAGCACATCTGTGGCAAGATTGCTAACAGTGAGGATGTTCGCAACATCATCAGGGTCTACTTTGACCACACAGCCCCATCCACCTACCGCCTTCCCATCGCTGCTCTGTCTTCGTTCCACTACCACCTGCCCAACCATCTCAGCACCTTCCTGCACCATATCCATGGCCTGGACAAGGCCAGAATGGATCTGTCTCAGGTTAGCCCACCTTTCTCTCTCTGTCTCTCTGTCTCTCTCTCTCTCCTCTCTCTCTCTCCTCTTTCTTTGTTTTGGCTGTGTGTGTACATGTTTAATGTTGGTGTCATCCATCCCACCTGCAACACAGTGGCCTGCTCTTCCTGAAAAGGTGGCATGGGATTTGGTGTGCTTGCAAGATTTTGTCTTTCCATACTTTCAGGCACAGAAGCTGGGTTAAGTCTCTTGCGAAAGACACTGAGGCGGGGATTGGAATCTGTACTGGTTTGAACTGTGAAGAGATAACGTCTTCCTACCTGATACTCTGAAGTAAGAATAAAACTTGGGACTTTGGAACAAGAGTCCGATGCCTTTCCCACCTGGCAAACCAGGATTAGGAGATATTAGGATCCAGATGGGATGAGGTGACAGAGGAGTGGGGGGGGGGGGGGGGGGGGGGGGGGGGGGGGGGGTCAGTGAAGTTCTGATCACTTCTACAGTTCTAGAAGTAAGATAATGTAAATGATTCACGCATGCAGCTAGAATCTCATAGCTGAGTTTTATCAAAAGAACATACCCCAAACAAAAAAGGAGAAGCCAGCTAGACTGGGGAAAAAATTGAGAAAGCAAGCGAGTGAAACCCATAAGGTTGAAAAGAATCAAAGATTCATAGCTGCCAACCCTCCCGAAATTTTCGGGAAACTCCCGAAAATGAAAATCTGACAGGAAATCCCGGAAGTTGTCTTTTTTTCCCGAAAAATGAAAAATCAAAAATCACTTCACGTTTCGGTAATTTTTCGCAAGGTGTCGGTAAAAAGACACATCGGTTTACCAAAACAAATCGACTTCCGCCCGGTACTTCCGTCCGGTACTTCCATCCGCGCGAAAATGGCTTCAGGAAAGCAGTGCCACATGGACTCGAAAAAAAGGGCAAAAGTCAAGTTTTTGCCACGATACAAAGTCGACTACGCCTTCATTGATGCGTCCAAGAGAGATGAATATCATGCGTTTCGTAAAGAATGCCGTACTGACATCAACATCTCACATGGTGGAAAAAAAGACATCGAACTTCATGCCTCTTCTGCCAAGCACAAGAGCTTGAAGAGGAATGCGGCGATGATGCCATGATGGTGGTACATGGTCAAAGCCAACATGAGTGGGGCTTGCTATGAGCAGCAGTCTCCAATAGAGCTGTTGAAAAAAGCGAAGTCGGCAACATCAGATGCTCTCAAGGACAGAGAACAACTCAGGCCCCCCCACCCCTGCCCCCCCCCCCCCCCCCCCCCCCACTTCAGCATCCTCGTCCTGTTAGGCTGACAGGTTGTGAAAAAAAAAGTGTAGTTCTGAACAGATATAGGTGTACATTGTAGGAAAGAAATTTTTCCTTAGTGATTCCCCTCCCCTCCCCCCCCCCCCCCCCCCCCCCCCCCCCCCCCCCCCATTTTTTGTGTGTTCTTTATTACCATGGTGATGATGATTACCAACATCTTGATAGAAACTTTCAGTTTGCTGTTACAAGACTATAGAGAATCAGATATCCAGGATGATGAAACAAGAAATATTGCAGTATTGGTGGTATCCGTTGTATACAGACTGGAAAACCAAGACTTCCAAAGCATCTTTCATTGTAGCTAGATAATCTAGGAGCAAAGAGCAACACAGATGGACATTAGTCTGGAGACTTTTCTTCTCTGCGTAACCTGTCAATACACAGTTTACTTGTTGGACTGAAGTGGTAAGTTGAAGTGCTTTCTAATGTTGAGTAATGTGTGATGACTGTAATTTTTGTAATCTGTATGCTTTGCTATCAGTACTGTTCATGTCTAATTCTAGCATGATGAGATGGAAGAAATATCCCCTTTTCAACCCCAGAAAAGCAAATTTTTTTACCTCCAAATGTGCATGTACCCGTCAGCGTCTGGGGGCGTTGCCCCCAGACCCCCAGCAGGGGCGTTGCCCCTGCACCCCACTGGGGGCCTACGGCAGCCCCCGGACCACCGCCTTCTCACAGCAATTTCTGTTCCGACAGGTTGGCAGCTATGAAGATTCAACAAACTCAGAAACCACAGTTCTCATCTGAGGAGATCAGAACAAAAATGAAATGGAACAAATCCATGTGCCTGAAGACCAGTCACAGCCAGGATCTCTGGAGAGTCTAGATTGCCTTTAAATAGAGAAGTCTGTCTGAACGAAATCAACATAAGCATAAGGGTCAAGAACAGGGAACACACACAAAAAAAAAGCATATTTTATCCCTAAACATTAGAAACCCTAGAAAATGCTCAAAGAGCACCAGGTTTTTAAGGTCACAGGATATGAAGATGAGGATTAAAACTGCTAGCACAACCAAAAATGTTTCAACATCAGGAACTGAGAACAACTAAATATTGTAGGAGAAATTTCAGGTTTTGCAGCAAAATAAGCAAATTGCTTCCTGCAACATATCAGTCCAGATTCTGTCAGTATGAAAAAAGTCAGTTGGATTGGTTGAGTCTCACAGATGTTAACTTGCTGTAGAAAAAAGTCAGTTGGATTGGTCGAGTCTCACAGATGTTAACTTGCTGTAGAAAAAAGTCAGTTGGATTGGTTGAGTCTTACAGATGTTAACTTGCTGTATGGAAAAAGTCAGTTGGATTGGTTGAGTCTCACAGATGTTAACTTGCTGTAGAAAAAAGTCAGTTGGATTGGTTGAGTCTCACAGATGTTAACTTGCTGTATGAAAAAAGTCAGTTGGGATTGGTTGAGTCTCACAGATGTTAACTTGCTGTATGAAAAAAGTCAGTTGGATTGGTTGAGAGTCTCACAGATGTTAACTTGCTGTATGAAAAAAAAGTCAGTTGGATTGGTTGAGAGTCTCACAGATGTTAACTTGCTGTAGAAAAAAGTCAGTTGGATTGGTTGAGTCTCACAGATGTTAACTTGCTGTATGAAAAAAGTCAGTTGGATTGGTCGAGAGTCTCACAGATGTTAACTTGCTGTATGAAAAAAGTCAGTTGGATTGGTTGAGAGTCTCACAGATGTTAACTTGCTGTAGAAAATCTTTCCAGCCAGGGTGTCTCACATGGGAATCAAACCTCAGACCTTGGAATAACCGTCTGACATGTTACCCTCCTTGTAAGATTTTAGTCATTTGACAGCCTGTAGGAAATGGTGGTTGAGAGTGATATGGTGATCTGAAAACTAAGTGAAGACTTACTCTGTTTTGCAGGTGAACCTTCCACTGCAGGGTAATATCGAAGAACTGGAAGGAGGACAGGAGTGGCTGGATGCAGTGCAGCAGGCAGAGAAGTATGAGCGGCACAATCCTAAATGGTTTGAGCTCAAGTTTGGCAAGCCAGCTGAACTGTACCCATCTTCCAAGACCAAGCCAGACTACAGCAAACAGGAATCTAAAGACTCCGGCTTCACAGAGATGAGGAATTCCAGGGAACTGAAACGCCGTCTGTCCTCAGCCTCAAACACCGCCAAGGCCATGGTGGACGAAGGAGACTTTGGAGTGGACAACGGCAGTTTTATTAAAGATTTCTTCTCTCCTCCTTCCATGATCACCACCAACACTGCCTACACAGTCTACCCCGATGAGGACAAATCCTCAGAAATAGATGACAGATCCATCACTGAAGAATTTCACAAGTTGAATCAGCAGTATGAGGAAGAGCTGCAGCACCAGATGCATTCTTTGCCGGAAGAAGGTTCTGCTTTTGTCAGGCCTTCACATGAACCTCAAACTTACCTAGTGGATGGAAACTATGCCAGTCTTTGCTTGGAAGATGAGGATCGTGACTGCATTAGTGTGTCCTCCGCCCAAAGTGTATAATGATCATTCCTGCTTCACCACCAAACTGTTGTCCATCCAAAGAAAAAACAACAGAGGTGACTAAAAGATTTAAAGCTACTAACAAGATGAACGTTACGAATAATGCTGTATGCAGGCAGTTGCAGTAACTTTGTATGTACATGTTCTGTTGTTGCCATATACAAACTGACTTTGCTGTTGTTGTGTATTTGTGTTACATTCCAAGAAGTCCAGGTGCAGACTGTGGCTTGTGCAGAATGTTTGATTCAAAACGGTGGATCTGACCTCAAAACTGGGATTGCTGGAGCAGCCAGCCCATGGAATAACAGTGCTCTGGAATCTCAAAAATACGCTGTGACAATGGAGTTCAGGAGTTGTCTGTAGTACCACTGATGCCAGTTCTTTTCCTCAACAAAAAGATGTGGAGGTGTCATTGGCTTAACTTCCCGTCTTCACAGTGGAGAGCATTTACAAACGGGCACAGCTCTCTGTGTTGCAGACAGCATTGCTGTTTCAGTTCATCCCTTACGTAAAAAAAACTGGGCAGTGAATGGTGGAACAGTAAAGAATGAGTCACTGTGAGGAAGGGGTCGCAAATATTCATGCATACAAAGCGTGGATGAAGCATAGACTTTGAATGAACCACAGCCTGCATGATGCTTGTTTGAATTGACTGGATATATAGGAAATGATACACACAGCAAGTTTGATATGGTGATACATAGCTCAATTATCAGTACACTTATTATAAAGAGTATTATTTTCGATATCGATAGTTTTCAAAACATAATACAAAACATTATTTGATCTCGCTGCTTTCTTCAGGTATTTGAGACCAGTAAGCATGTCACTGACTGCTTTCACTGAGTATTTGTGGAAAGGAGAAGGAAGTGGGGGGGGGGGGGGGGGGAGTTGAGGGATTGGAGGGTCATGTGGGAGGGTGGGGCAGATTTAATCAGATTTACATTGATGAGTTTGAATCATCTTTTTCCGTAAAAAAAGTCATTCATATATCAAAACAGGAAACAGAACATTCTTTCTATACACATATATTACCAAAAAAAAAAAGAAGAAAAACAAACCAAACCAAAACAAACAAACAAAAAACACACACAAATCCCCCCAAAACACCAACCGACAACACAGCTTTGAACGTATAAGTGACATGAACAATAATGACATTTGGGAAAAATGTAACAAACGACGGAAGAACCAACATAGGTGACAAATATGGTGTTGCATTGAATTGTATTATGCTGCATTGCAGTTTTCTTGTGATAATAGATTCTTGTGTGTGACATCTAGGCTGTTCTCCTTGCACTGAGTGTGATGCCAGTGGGGAAGAAGACAACCACCTTTATTCTATTTTGTTGACACAAGGAAGCATATTTTTTATACTATGTTGTTGACACAAGCAAGCATATTTTTCTACAGAATTTGGAAGATCCTCAAGGTAGTGACGGAAACAGCTGAGAGGTGTTCCAGCTGGATCTGGGCATGGAGGAACGAAAGCAAACTTCATGAAGATTAGATTTCCCAACCGAAACAGGTTTTTGGTTGCCATGTGGTTAAGACATCCATAACAAACGTGGACTTGAGGCACCTAACCATCTTGACATACAGGTTTGAATCTGGGCAGAGCCAGAAAAGAGAAAGGGGCAACAACAAAAGGGAACCCAGAAGTCATGACCTAGATGGGGCTCAGACTCCTTTGTGTGTAAGGAGCTGAAGGCCAAAAAACACCTGCCTGTCGGAGGGAACCATCTTCAGTGAAGAACTGCTGTTCAGCTCTTTCTAGAGTTTCTTCCTACTGACACAAGTGTATACTGTTGAAGGTTTTTTTCTTTTTTTGTTTTGTTTTGTTTTTGATATGTTAGAATGCATGTTGCACGCTGGAGCTCAGTGTGTTGGAGAGACTGGCACCCAAACAGGCTACTTAAGGTTTAAGAGAGGGAGGTGGGGAGAATCCAATTGGAGACTTCCACCTCAAACTGGGGATTTTTCCTCTTCCTACATGCATGCGTTTTCCATAAGCCCCAAACCCCCCCCCCCCCCCCCCCCCCCCCCCCCCCCCCACCCAGTTTACCAGGAGTTAGATTTTCTGTTTAAATAGCCCGTTATTATGCCCACATCTCTAGATTTATATATAGATAATGGATCTACACTCCTGTGTTTGTGTTTTTTTCTCAGATGAAACAATGCTGTCTCCTCATCTGATTCAGTACAGCATCTGTTCGAATGAAATCAGTCTCATGATCTTATTCAATATCATATTGTGGAACTTTCTTTGCATGTACCATATAACCAGAACTCCCCACATGATTTATTTTTAAAGAGTATCTCTACCTCCGCGTTCTAATTACTAAGGTTAGGCTGCTTCCTGTGGGCGGTCTTTGAGGGTAAAGCTCCCCTCTCCCCCATATCCCCCTGACCAGAAAAAAGAGTTGTGGGGATAGAGGAATAGGATGGATGCTGAAAGATCAACTCCTGTAAAATTGAAAAAAAAAAGAAGAAAATTGAAGAGGAAGGTGGGAGAGGAGGGGATGGAGAACAAGAGTGTTGGCCATGGTGTGATATCAGGAGAATACTCTGATGATACTGAGGTATATTACAGGGACATTTCTTTGGGCGTCTGGTTTTCTCCTCCAAAAAATCGTTCTGATTTTGAGCAGTTACAAGGGTTAGCTGTAAAGAAACATACGTTAGTTTGAAGTTCACGCATGGTTGCCTCCATTTCTTGTCCGAGTACATTTCAGTTGATTTTACAGCTTCTGTAATAGGCAGATGGAGAACTTCAGCAGCCCTGTGTGAAATTCATAGGTATACTTACCCCTCCCAATCTCCCCCTCTCTCTTCCCTCCCCTCAGCTTCAGTTCGTCGTCTGTGTGCAGCAGAATGTGGGCGATTACATACGTATATATGTACTGTTACCTCCCCAAAACTGCATAGAACTTGGGGATGTTTTGATTTTCCTGCCATGCCATAAGGCATAGGGCAGTTGGAGGTTTTGAAGTATTTCGAGATGTACAGTTTTGTTATTAGGGGTGGGGGGGGTCGCGTCCGGCTGGAACTTCCATTACATTATTTGTGACAAGTGGCTGTTTAAATTTTAATCAAAGGACGTAAAGCAGTTTGATAGAAAATACTTAAAACCTCATAATTATTCCCCTTTTGACAAGATTGCAGCAAAACAGGCGCAGCACAACATGGCTATAAATAGCACAGCTAACCTTGGCTTTTTACAGAATTTGGTGGTGGCTGGACTTGATTCAGGTTGTTTAGACAGATTTGTGTACAACTACTGGTTTCCATGACGTTTCCTGGCAGCAGGCTCAGGCTGTCTTGGTAAGATAACACACAAGCAGTGCCAGTCATACTAGTATGAAGGATGCTAGTAGTTTATCTGCCTGGAGCTTTTGTTGTCAGCTCGGCTTTTATTGAACTGATATCCAAGGGTTGATGAAAAGCAACAACGGGGAAGAAAAATTACAATCTGATGAATGGACACATTTTCTGCACAAGTAAGCTACATGACAAATAAAAATTACCTCCCATGTTGGATGGTTTCTTTTTTTCTTTAATCAGTAGCCAGCATCTTTTCCTTTGGCATTTTGTAGGTTTCAAAGTTATTACCTTTGAATTTAAGTGTCCAGCAGACAATCTTCAGGATTTTACAAAGATTAATCCAATACTGTATTAATACTATCCAACCGAGAGCGGCACGGACGGCACGATTCCCTGCTGCTGCACGCTCGCGCATAGCACTCATTCCCTGCCGACGCACATATTTGGCCACTTTTTAATTTATTTTTACGGTAGCTAGACAACAACTGACAGTCTTGTGTTAGGTGTCACAGGAAAGAACGAACACTCAACTAATCGAACATAGTAATTTCAAATCATTTACTTTCAATGTGTACACACGACTGTGCGTTGAAAAACATGTCTGACAAGTAGAAAAAATGCTTTGTTTGCATTCTATTCCATTCTTTTACAACACCAAATCAGAAGATGAAGGGATGGCTGCATCTTTAAACAATTCACTTTCCTCTTCTCTTTCAAAGTTTTCTATCTCTCTATCACTCCCCTCATCACCAGATCCACTTTGTAATATGATTTCAAGCGCTTCATTGAGCAAGAAATCGCTACCACCCCTTCGCCTGACCGACATTTTTTCTGGCACAGGAAATACATGCCGAGCGCCGGTGCCGCCAGTTTCTTTGTTTCAAAGCTCCTGGGGTCAGCCAAGTTCACAATAGGCCACTGAAAGTATGGTCTATAACTCGCTCCAACATCCCCAAGACTAGTTACAGAGCTTATTTCCCTTGGATCATTTCATGGAAAGTGTAGGAATTTTTTATGTTCCCGTCATCTGATAGTGGACAACACGGCAGAATGTACTGTCTGTCTGTCATCCAGACTTGGATGACTCGGCTCAAGGGAAAGAAATCCTGTCCTCCACAATTGGATGACTCGGCTGGTAAAGGTTAAGTTATTTGGTGTATGTACACATGCGCGCACACGCACGCACACACACACACATACACACACAAACATTTAACTATACAAACACGCACACACAAATACGCACACATATGCATGTGTGCGCAACACACACACACACACACACACACACACACATACACAAGCGCTTTCACATACACGCACATACATGCACACATGCTTACACTTGCATGCTTGCATGCTTGACTGAAAACAGTAGGCTATTGTGCTGGCTATGTTGAAAGATGGCCTAGTGGGATTAACACATTCATTGAGGAAGGGAAACGTTTTGAGTCTTCAGTTGGAGTTTGTGAGGCTGGTTTTTATTATCCCCCGCTGCACCAGACCTGTACCCTGAGTACTGGTCTTTTGCATGATAAACCAAGGTCCTGTGTGTAACATACAATTGATGCAGGAGAAAAAAACAAACAAATAAAACAAACAAACAAGCAAGCAAAACTCTCACACCTACATGTATTATTCATTAAAGAATTTTTGTGGACAGAAGTCCTTTTTATAGGTAAACAAAAACATGCAGGCAAAAAAGAAAAAGAATGAGTGGGAGCTATGGCGATATGCTCTTCCGTTCCAGGGATAGAGAGCAGTCCAAATTTCACAGAGAGGAGTCTGTTGTGATGAAAATGGTATACAATACAAACTGCAGTGATGTTATATACACTGGGAGCAACAAAGGTTATTTGTATTGTATGTATATATTGCATATGGGTCACTGTGAAACCTTAGTCTGTAACCTGTCTTTCCTCCCCCTGTCCCCTTTTTCTGGACCTTTGTTTCATTCTCCAGCTGTGGTTTCTTCAGGTTCTGCTTTTTCACTCCATTATTAAATGCTAACATCCCCTACCCTTTCCTCCTGCAATGTTTCTAGTTACAAGAACATCATATTAGAGGCTTGACGTGTTAATTTTACTTCTCAGTGGCAGCAGTTGTAGGTGACAAGGAACATAAGGTGCCTTTTTTTTTTATAGTTGGACTTAAGATGGTGTTTCTGGTGTGGATTTAAAATGGTGTTTCAGGTCCATCTCAGTGTAAGAGGTATTCTTGCCTTTTCTTGAAAGCAAGGGGGTAAGTATACCTCCTGCAAGAATTTTCAGGGGTAGGATTGAACTGAATTGAACTGAAACAAACTTTTTTTTTTCTAGTTTGGTTTGTTTGTTGTCATGAAATGCTGGAAGTTTTGCCATCATGGACACTTTCACTCAGTCCAAGTCTGACATGTCAACATGTGAATACCTTTCTTGGTCGTTTGGTGCACTTAGAGTGCAGGCTAAAGGGGTTTTATTGAGCAAGTGTTTGTGGTGGTTCATGATTCATTGACCAACAGTCTTATAGTCTGCAGGAAAAAAAATCAAACAAACAAGTCTGACTGAACTGATTAAATTTTGTTCAGACTGCATGCCTGCATTTACAGACTTGCATGTTTGTATAAGGTAGGTAACGGCTGTTTACAAGATCTGTGTGCTGCTGGACAATAATTCTGGGATTTCATTTTAGGCTTTATGCATTACAGCAGCTTGTGTCTTTACTGCAGATTGTATAGGTCCATCACACCATTTTCACAATTCTTAACACAGTCCAACACTGTTTTCCAGAATGTTGGAATATTGAAATAGACCCTTTTTATTTTTTATTGTTGTTGTTTATTTGTTGGAATAAAATGAGAAAAGAGAGGTGGATTTTTGGTGACAGATAGTGAACAGGTTGATACAGAGAATCAACCAAAACACTGAATGCAGTTTTCCAGCAGCAGAACAGGGTTCTACAAATATCGATGTCGAACACTTTGTGTTAAACTCCACAGACGCAGATTATTATCAGTGGAACATGCATGTTCAGAATGAAACATAAAATGTTTTATTCTCAAACTCTTGAAGAAAAATAAATGAACCTATTGTGAACTATTTCCATTGGAATATAGATGACAAATATTGAAGATATTTATTTTTTAGAATTGAATTGACTTTTTCTTATTTACAAATGTTATATGCAGAACACTGCAAAGTTCTGACTATACCAGATATGTGTGTTTAATTTTGCATTGACTTTTGTTCTTGTGTTATGTGTGTGATACACCTTCATTTAATGAAGGACAATGCTGATTTGTTGTTTATGTGAAACATGTGTGTCATGAGACAGACTAAACTACCATAGACTTTGTTTACCTGTTGTCTGTCTAACCTTTTTATCCACAGCATTTGCTCAGATTAGACATTCTCAGCACCAAAGAACTGATTACTACAAGTTGATGAATGTGTTATGAGTGATGCACATGCAGGAGTGACAGGTGGGTTGGAATGTGAGATATTGTATAAGCTTTATTACACACGTGGTTAATTGAAATTACAGTGACGTTGGTCATGACTTTATGTTACACATGTCCTAATGCTCTTTTTTGCCCCTTTGAGCTTGCCCCAATTGCAGCTGCTTACTTTCTATGCAGACTTTCTTCACATGTCAGTTTTTAGATGAATTGTTTGTTTTTTTTGTTTTTTTTTCTCTCTCTGGATTTGTTTTTGCCCAAGATGTAAATACATCATTAAAGAAAGGACATGTAATGCAAACAGTACATGAAAAGTCTGAAACGAATAGAACACCATCGCTGAACCCCATGTGTGTGTCCAAATTCCTTTTATTAATATACGGAAGACAAGGCACATGTGGCAAAAAAGGCACGTCTGAAAACGGTATAAAAGTAACACACCTCCCCCCCACCCCCCTTTCCCTGCAATACCTCCTGCCATTTTGTTTTATATGTAGACAGAAGGAAGGACCTGTATTACAAAAATGGGAATGAAGTAACTATCCATCTCCTTTCTGTGTTCAGAATGGTTAATTTTTATTCCTTTTTTTTTTTCTTTTTTTTTTTACAGAGAGCACAAGATTGTATAGATAACTGTTGTGATACACATGTAAAAGTATAACATTGATGCACTATATGTAGCACTTGATACTGATAATGCCTGATTGTGTTTTGATGACCATAACCAGAGTCTAATATTTTGTAGCATTCTGACTTCTCCCACAGGTTTAGATAGTTGCCCTTGTGTCACATAGCTGAGATCTAGTATTGTGTAGCTGTGTGTATGTAAAGTAGTAGTGGGAAACCTTAGGTTGACTCAACCCATGTTGAATGATAATGTGGGAGTAGTAGTGGGAAACCCTTAGGTTGACTCAACCCCATGTTGAATGATAATGTGGGAGTAGTAGTGGGAAACCCTTAGGTTGACTCAACCCCATGTTGAATGATAATGTGGGAGTAGTAGTGGGAAACCTTAGGTTGACTCAACCCCATGTTGAATGATAATGTGGGAGTAGTAGTGGGAAACCCTTAGGTTGACTCAACCCCATGTTGAATGATAATGTGGGAGTAGTAGTGGGAAACCCTTAGGTTGACTCAACCCCATGTTGAATGATAATGTGGGAGTAGTAGTGGGAAACCCTTAGGTTGACTCAACCCCATGTTGAATGATAATGTGGGAGTAGTAGTGGGAAACCCTTAGGTTGACTCAACCCCATGTTGAATGATAATGTGGGAGTAGTAGTGGGAAACCCTTAGGTTGACTCAACCCCATGTTGAATGATAATGTGGGAGTAGTAGTGGGAAACCCTTAGGTTGACTCAACCCCATGTTGAATGATAATGTGGGAGTAGTAGTGGGAAACCCTTAGGTTGACTCAACCCCATGTTGAATGATAATGTGGGAGTAGTAGTGGGAAACCCTTAGGTTGACTCAACCCCATGTTGAATGATAATGTGGGAGTAGTAGTGGGAAACCCTTAGGTTGACTCAACCCCATGTTGAATGATAATGTGGGAGTAGTAGTGGGAAACCCTTAGGTTGACTCAACCCCATGTTGAATGATAATGTGGGAGTAGTAGTGGGAAACCCTTAGGTTGACTCAACCCCATGTTGAATGATAATGTGGGAGTAGTAGTGGGAAACCCTTAGGTTGACTCAACCCCATGTTGAATGATAATGTGGGAGTAGTAGTGGGAAACCCTTAGGTTGACTCAACCCCATGTTGAATGATAATGTGGGAGTAGTAGTGGGAAACCCTTAGGTTGACTCAACCCCATGTTGAATGATAATGTGGGAGTAGTAGTGGGAAACCCTTAGGTTGACTCAACCCCATGTTGAATGATAATGTGGGAGTAGTAGTGGGAAACCCTTAGGTTGACTCAACCCCATGTTGAATGATAATGTGGGAGTAGTAGTGGGAAACCCTTAGGTTGACTCAACCCCATGTTGAATGATAATGTGGAGTAGTAGTGTGGGAAACCCTTAGGTTGACTCAACCCCATGTTGAATGATAATGTGGGACACATGAAGAGGGTTGATTTCTTTCTTTAAGGTTTTTGTTAGGCAGAGGTAGTGTGTTACTGAGGCTTTGGACTGTTTTCTTTTGTTGGATGGTCACTAGGGAAGACCAATGTTTTTGTTTGGATGTATGTATGTGTGGCCTCCTGTTCTCCCTCCCCTCCTAGACCCTCTTTCCCCCCCCCCCCCTCCCCTCCCCCCCCCCCCCTCCACCTCTTGCACCATCTTCCTGACTGCTTACATGTTTTAACGATGTGACACACTCCACTTATCCTGACATGTCCTGACACAGCCTCACCCAAACTCAGTTGTGTCATCAAAGGCACAGAATCAGCATTCCAAAGGAAGAGGCAGTGTAGGTCATGGTGGGGCCTGCTCTGGTGCAGCATACACAGGAAATTTTAACTTCAAAGCTGAGAGTGACAACTGCTTTTAGTCATTGGAAGCCAGACTTGGGATGCTTCTATCCCAGCTGCCAAAAATAGAGACATTCTTGCGCATATCATGCACACCATTCAAAGATGTTGACTATTCATCTGATTGTTATGCAGCTCTATGACTATAGAGTTGGAATGAGTTAACAGGGGTATATATCTGTAGAGAAAACAAGACTTTCAAAAATATCCAGCAGTATAATTATATATTAACATCAGCAAAATTAATGAAATCACTTAAAAATTTAGAAAAAGAGAGAAAGAGAGAAGAAGAAATCAAAAAGACAGGTCGTCTTGACACTTGGACAAGAGAAAAGTAGACAAAAAGGGACCACAAGAACGGACAGTTTGTTTCATGTAGAAGGTTAGGGCTTACTCTGAGTTGAAGCTTTTGTTAATATTCAATAGGAATTCGTACTTTGGAAACTGCTTAGTGATTAATTTCTTGTTATCTCTGCCAAGGGGTTTTGCCTTCAGCCACATAAAACATCTTCTTATAGAGTGTTGGGGACTTGCATGCTCTCAAACATAAACCCCTTTACAGCAGACTCCATGAAAATCTTGTTCAGAGGCATCCCAGCTGATATGGTTTTTGAGTTCCTAACAGGGGGGTGGGTGGGGGGATTTGAAAGCAATTCTAAGAAGTTTTTAGAAAGTCCGTTTTAGTGTGCTGACCATGTTTCTTTTTCATTTTTTGTTTATTCGTTTTGTTTTTAACATCTTAGTAGAGAGCTGGTTTCAAAGCGGGTTGACTGCAGGCAGAAACAGAAAGGTAAATGCTAAAATGGAATTAAAGAGCCGCCAAACGAAGGAACAAACAAATGATAAAACGGACAAAGTGCGTTTCAACCTGTTAACTCTTCTTCAGGCAGGATAAACAACATTTAGAAACAGTCGTCCTTTGTTTCCATTGTTTTTAATGTTGTATGTCTTGCCTGAAGAAGAACCAATAGGTTGAAACATTTAGTGTCTGTTTTGTAATTTGTTTTTTTCCTGTGTTTGACAGTTCAGTAATTCCATGTTTTTCTTTTCTTTTTGTAGAGTTGACTTTGATAAGGTGACAGCCCTAACATGGCCGTCCGCTGTTCAGAAGGTAATAAGCAACATGAACTGAAATTGAAGTGAGCCACATCTGTTAGTTTGTGTCTGGTTTGTCAGCAAGTCGACGCCCAAATTATCCAACCAGTTGTCATAAAAATGGAAAAAAGAAGATAAAAATGGGCCTGAGAACAAAGCCATTCAATGCGGGTGCAGAATCATGGTGTAGATATGAATCAAAGGGCAGGTTCAGGATCTTTTTCAGAAAAATTATGCCAACAACAGCACATCACAGACTTCCAGCGAAACATGGGACAGAGATGAACAGTAACCCAAACAGGAAGCTGTCAAATTTGGGCGTATCCAAAATCAGTTCAACCTCAGGTATATTTCATTAGGTTCTGAGTCGGAACACACAGAAACACAACACAGTTCAACCTCAACACAGGCATGAGCTCTTCAGAATGCCCCTCAAGTTGACAGTGTCATTATTACTTGTAATCAACGTTATTTGTGCACAGCTCGAAAGTCGCCATCACTGTGATGATTCAGATCGTGTTTTACAATGCAGAGCCCCCAGTGGAAGGTTTTTCTCTGTTGTCTCCTCCTCTCCAGAAGTGGGACACACAGGCGATAGGTTTGTTGTTGGAAGTATAATTGGAGCAGGAATGTGGGGAAAAGGGGGGTGGGTTGTTCAAGATTATCTTAAGGGATCTAATCCCATAGCCAAACGCTTTAGACATTGTGATAAGGTGTTCCACAACTGTTGAGAGAAGGTGGGAAAGGGAGAGAAGGAGGAGGAGGTAGGGGACGAACGCTTCTGGGCAACCAGCTCACACCTTCCCCTCCAAGCCCTTCCCAAGTTTCCTCCATACCTCTTTAGCTTTGTGACCTTTATTTTTGTTTGTTTGTTTGAGGGTGGGGGGGGGGGGAGGTGTCCTCACCTGGTTTTCCTTGTTTGTCATGCTTGTCATAGGTTGCTTGAACGTGGGAGGGCATCCTTGACTTTTACACAAGACTAACCATGACATGTCTGTTTCCCACTGATGCAGTGAGGGGAGGGAAGGAACATGTCTTTTACTACTACAATTATGTATGTATGTGTATCTATACCCATCTATCTTTATCTATATATATTTATATATGTATGTGTATGGGCAGGTGATATAAATGATTCAGTTTTCAGGACTGTGTCTTTGCTAGTCTCTATATGCCTCTTAATGAAAGGACTTGACATTTACATTCTAAAGCATTCATTTTCATCTCTATGTTCTTTCTCCTATACCTTCCTCTCCACCACCCCACGCTTTTTTCCAGACCTGACACCTCCCCCCCCCCCTCCCCCCCTGTTTTTTTCAATCTTTGCTAATGCTTTTAATGATAAAGGAATTGTCAGCTAGTTCTTGTTTCCTACCCCAACACTTATTTGTTCAGCACACACACACACACACACACACACACATATATATATATATATATATATATATCTGTGTGTATACGTACATAAGTATACGCGTACATGGAAGATAGATAGATATAGAAAGATAGATAGATATACATAGACATATGTCAGTGCACAAACTAGGATGCAGGGCAATTCTCATTACCCCAGAGTAAACTGAGACCCAGGATTCTCCAACGACAACCTCAGATTCTGATTTCACCTGGCTGAACACTACTTGAGAATTCTGATCTACCCCAGGGTCATAACTGTGATATGAACTCTCAATTACAACGCAAGGCACAGTGTGTTTGTGGAGTGTATCAGTGTCACTGTTAGTGGTGGTTTTGAAAACTGACTTCTGAAGAGACTTGGGGTGGAAGCTTATTTTAAGGAGCACATCAAAGATTTGAAATGGGATCAAGACAAACTGTTTAATTCAAAAGTGTGCACCAAAATGTAAGTCTCACCTTTTGGATGAAGGTGAACATTGTCAAGATAGACCCAACTTCAAGGCTCGGGTGCAAGTCTTTGTTCAACCTTCCGCAGATCTGTGCTAGAAACATGGTATTTTAAGCGTAAGCGTCATGCGCGTCATCCCAAAGAAATGGAGATGTTTGAAAGGAAGAGAAATGGGTCACATGCAGGTAAGGCATTCACAGAGACTTGAGAGAGACATGACACACCACGAATGTAAGTCAAATTATACAGGGTGAAATGCTCTGCAATTTGCCTTTTTTTTTTTTTAAACTTTCTCCTCAGTGAAACTTGGAAAACGTGGATTCTGATTTCATCAGGGGAAATCTAGGATAGTCTTTCAGTAAATCAAAATGCTAGAAAATCAGCTCTGACAGCCATTGGTATCCCAGATTCCACCGAGTACATAGAATTTTATTTGTGTGTATGTGTGTGTGTGTGTGTGTGTACATGTACATAGATGTGTATGTATACATACAGATAGGTAGTATATACAGGTAGATAGGTAGATAGATGCAATGTAATATAATGAGGCACCCAGTGTTAGCTGTACCTAAGCTGCTGCTTCAGTGTAATAACTTCCTGAGAGCCACTGAAGAGCACAAGTGGGAATCCTAATGCACTGTTGTTTAAAAACATGGATTTCTATCACAGTCACAGTACTGAAGGAAATGAAGACTGATTTCAGTCGTTCATTGACTTGTTCTTTTTATCCTTTTATCTGCTGGTTTGCTGGGATTGAGTTTTCATGTTGTTATTTTTAAAACAATATATTGATATATCTATTTATCTGTCTATCTATTTCAATGTTAATATCGAAATTATAATAAGTTTTGTGCTTGATACAGCTTGTTGAAAGTGAAATTGCTGCCATGTTAATATCAGGATGGACGAGCAAATGTACAAAACTTCTTTTTTTTTTTTAAGGTTGGTGGGTTTTACTGTGAAAAATGATATCAGTGATGTTCTTATCCAACTTCTTTACCTTTTCTTTTTTTCATTTCTTTAACTGGGAGCAAAATTACACTTTTTGGCAATATCAGAAGGGGTAAAAAATGCAGTGTATTATGGTCTGCTCATGAGAAAACTGATTTTTAACTGGATGTTTATTTCCAGGTGGCAATCTGTTTTTAGCTTCCCTTTTTCTCAGTGATATCAATAAAGAAAATTGAAGCATTTTGCTGTCTTCATTTCTCTCTACATCTCTCATTCTGTGAGAATGTTTGAAAGAGAGACTGTGTGTTGTTGTTTTGTTTCTGGGGGGTTTTTGTGTATTTTTTTTAGTTGGTTGGTTTGTTGTTGTTGTTGTTTTTTTTAATAGAAATTCTTACGACATTTTCATGTAAATCTCATTCATGTTTTGCTTTAATTTTATGCACATTCTTTGTCACTGCATGGTATTGTACGAAAAATTTAAACTTTTTAAAAAACTCTTTTGGTTTACATTATGCAGTTCATGGTCAGTAGTAGCATATATTATTTTCTGAAGTGAAGACTTTATAATGCTCAGTAGACATGGTGAGAAAGGACAACAGTTCTGCTATTCACTGATCCAGACAAAACAGTCTCTGTTTGTGACCTTGGCTAGCCACATTCTGAGCAGTGTATACTGCTACACAGACCACAAGGTCTGTCCAGTTTAACTGATCCAGGCTATGTTTCATACACATTTAACAGATCCGTTGTATGCTTCAATCACA
>CM065714.1:50508415-50530915 GCA_033310375.1 Conus canariensis
CGCTGTTGCTAAAATTAGATTGGAAATCCCGCTGTAGCTAAAATTAGATTAGAAATCCCGCTGTAACTAAATCAAGCTCACAAATGTGCTGCAGCTCAGTTAAGCTCGCATTCATTGGCATTAGCTTACTAGCCTAACTTTTCTTATCCTTTCCTGTTGACATAAATGATTCGCTGGCTAAGTTGTTTGTTCTGGGTCTGCATTTCAGCCAGCGACTTGAGACATGGAAGACGTGTGTGTATTTCTTGAAGACAGTGTTGGCACAGGCAATGGAGGTCAGTATACCAATATGTTACTACTGTAGTTTTAAGTTTCAAAACGGAGTGACTGAGGGCGGAAAATTAAGCAAAATTTGACAAGAGAGGGGGTTAGTTACCGTCAAGGACACATACAAACAGAGTACATATGCTCCTTCCCGAATACTGTATTTAATCAGTGTGGCCTTTCTCTTAATTTGTTTAACTGTAACAAACTTCTTTTTATAAAAAATGGATGCCAAATCGCATTGCCGTTTTCAGGATTTGGCTTTAACAATGTGTAGAATAATCTAAGGAATGCATTTCTATTCATGTACAAAAATGTCCTTTTTGTCAGTCCAAGCGTTGTGTTTGCTTTTGTGATTGTACTGTAGTATTTATGTCAAATTTCAAGTTCTCATAAAAAATAACTCCTTGGTCTTTTTAACCTGCTAATAATGTGCTTCTTATCAGACAACCACATCGTATAGTCCATGCGGGGGTTGTTTCTTCCGATATATAATGTTTTACACATATGTACTTTGAGACAGATTCCATGTATCTGTCCAGACAGTTAACCTGCGTATATCTGACTGCAACACATTATCAAGGCTGCTCAGATTACAATGTTTTGTGTCATCAGCAAAGATGTTTGCAATGACAAACGGAAAACGTTTGGTAAATTGTTGATAAAACATCGTAAACATAATGGCCCGAACACTTTTCCCTGATGGGTACCGCTTAAAACTTCAGTTTCTAAGGAATATGCGTTTGCAACTCTAAAACTGTGTTCAATGTTTAAGAATGTTTGAAATCCATGTGAAAATAATTGCTGATTACTCCATGCGACTGAGTGTTTACAAGAAGCCATCTAAGTGGGACAGAATCGAAAGCCTTTCAAAAGTCCTTGTAGACAACATCAGAAGATTTCCTGTGATCCAGCTTTTCTGTAAAATCTCCCGTCGCCTCAAGGAACTGTGAACTGCATGAACGGCCAGCTCTAACGCTATGCTGGCATCTGGAAAATGAGTCATTGTCGCTTTATGATTAATCATCAAGTCTCTTACAAAAGATTTTATAACTTAGAGTCAGGGGGTTGTAATTTCTTGCTGAGGATTTGTTAAATTGTTGTTATATTGCTGTTACAGTTGCTTTTTTTTCCCCAAGTCCTTAGATATCATATCTTTCTCTTACGTTTTCTCGATTAAAAGTATAGTGGGACAGATAGTTCTTTATGAGCTTCTTTCAATAATCTTAGTGAAGAATAACTTGCCTTATCAGGGTTTAAAATTTCAAGTTTATTTCAACAGCTTCTGGAGTTATGCAGAGTTCTGTTTAAGTTACACCATTTGATCTTCAAGAGTTTTAAAACTGGAACATTATCCATAATTTCCTGTGCGAAAATAAAGAATTCAAGACATCTACCTTTTTTACGTGCTTTACTATAATTTTTCCGCCATCCGCATCTCAAGGGGACTAATGGGTTTACAGTCATATTCGTTTTATTTCTATCACATTTCCAGAAACACTTGAGATTCAGTTTACAATTCTTGGCTTTTTTTTATGTTGTTGATAGTGAACACCACCGTGAGTAGTTAAAATTCGTTTATAGGCATGATAGTTTTCCATCATTTTTTTAAATACTGATTTATTTATCCATTGCCGTGTTACCTCAAAAGTGCCATTACATTTTCTTTTAGGTATATTTGCTTCTGTGATTAATGAAATATGGTTTTGATATGCGCATAACCAACATTTTTCCACTGTCACATCATTTTTCATCTATGGGGCTCCAGCCTATGTCATTAAGATCTTTCTTAATGATATCAAAGTCACATTAACTAAAGTCATATTGAATGTTTGAGCGTAAGTGTGTATCTTTTCTTACGTTGTCAGTCACATTTACCAAAGGAACGCCCTTTCTTTGTGCAATAGTTGATTTGGGCCTCTATTGATTCCACCGCACTAGACCTGATCTCGTTTATCAGTAAATGCTAGAGGACTTTCGGAATCATCCTGATCTGTAGGCACCAGACTTTGTTGTCACCTCTTGCAGTGCAGCTATCTCCTCGCTGGATTTCTGTTTCTAAGAGTAAACCTTTGTGTCCCTAGTTAATATGAATTCTTGTGGATGAACATCTTCCTTCAAGAGGTGTTTTCCCACAAAATAATCTAGGCTTTTTTGTACGGGGTTTTCCGGAATTTTCACAGTTTATTCTAAATGTGTTATGCCCCGCAACTGTAGTAAACACATTTTGCTGCGTTCACTACATTGCTAGCTTGGAAAAATAACGAATTAAATCTTTCAAAGTGATTGTCAACATCAACATACACATTACACGATACTTTTTTCCCCTAAATCTGAGATGATATACATCAATGATGCCATGGCATTAACAATCACCTTCATGTTGGGTCTAACTGTTCAAATGTTGCAGCCAGTGACAAAGCTCCACAGCCGGGGAGCTCATTCTGGCCGGACTACCAGGACAGTCCACCCACCCAAGGTCAGCAGGTTCTTCACCGTGTCCTGTCCTCCCAGCCCCAACCTGCCAGGTAAACTAGCCTGTCAAGTACATACCTTTTCTTTTTTTTCTTCACAAGTAAGGTGCATACTGTCCGATTTGTCGAGTATGCTGTAAATAAGTAAAGCTCTTTATAACCCAGCCAACTGCGAAAAGACCCTATCAGGGCTGTCACCTCGCTGAAGTCAGCTCTACAGTTAAACAAGAAAAACAAAACATATAGATACAACTCATTGTAAACAGGTAGGAATATAGGTTTCTGGATTCTGGATTCGACATTAGAAAAGTGTTTAGTCTCAGAATCAAAAACTTACTTTGAGAATATTTCGACAGGGTCGCCCTGTCTTCTTCAGCTCACTGTTGCTGTTGTGGCAGCGAGGCCTGGTGGGGCGGCTGTTGTGTGGGGTGAATAGTTGTCAGGATCTGATTGTAGATGGGGGAAAGTTCGAAACCTTGATCTCTGTTCAGGCTGGGGCGTCTAGTCTTGATTTCGATGGCTTCTTTAACTTTTCTTTTTGTGAGGAAGGGTTCTGTAGATAAGATCTTGATTGCTTGGGGGCTGAAACTGTGGCCAGTGGCTTGTAGGTGTTCGTGTATGGCAGAAGTAGATCGGTTTTGGTGTTCCTGTAGACGGGTGGTGAGTGGTCTTGCTGTCTCGCCAATGTAGGTATTGGCACAGTCTTGACACCCTACCTGGTACACTACACCACACCTCTTGAAGGGGTCCCTTTTGTCTTTGACATGGGTCAGTTGCTGGCGTAGGAAATTGGTGGGTTTGTGGGACACTTTGCATCCATGTACATGGAGTGTTGTACGCCATGCAGCTACAGACCGAACACAGTGGAGGAGAGACGTCCAAGCCTTATGTGCCTCCTGGCACAGAGAGATTTAAGGTAAGGTTAAGGTTGTTGGAAGGTCCTGGCCAGATGCTCTGAAAGTCCTTTAATGTAAGGGATCCCCACTTTCACACTGTCCGTATCTGTAGAAGAAGAGTAGGGAACTCGAGGGTTGTCCCACATCCATGCAGGGTATCCATTAGCGGAAAGGGCAGTCTTGATGTGTTCTTCTTCTTTCAGCTCTTCCTCCTTAGTGGAACACAGTACAGAGGCTCTGTGCACGAGGGTGTTAACAACAGATCTCTTGTGTTGGAGGGGGTGGTTGGAGTGAAAGTTCAGATATTGGTCAGTGTGGGTGGGTTTCCTATAGACACTGGTCTCCACCCTGTCGTCAGGGGTTCGGGAGATGAGAGTGTCCAGGAACGGGATCTTGCCTTCTGATTCAGTTTCGGAGGTGAACTGGATACTGTCATCGATGGAATTCAAGTGAGTGGTGAAGCTATCAACCTCCGTCTCCTGTATGCGGGTCATGGTGTCATCCATATAGTGGTACCACATGCTGGGAGGGTTGGCAGCGGTCTCAAGGGCTACTTTTTCAAAATGTTCCATGTACAGATTGGCTACCACTGGGGATACTGGCGAACCCATGGCAGCTCCTTGTTTCTGCTGGTAGAACTCATGGTTGAACGAGAAGTAGGTGCTAGTGAGGCATAGTTCCAACAGTTCTAGCACCTGTTCTGTAGAGAGTTCACACCGGTGACGAAGGTGGTAGTCATCCTCAATCTTCTCCCGAATGATTTGGAGAGCCTTGGGTACAGGGATGCTCGTGAAGAGGGCACATACATCATAGGAGACAAGTTTCTCCCCTGGAGCCAGTTGCTGGTTTTCCATCTTCTGTACAAAGTCTGTGGACCAATGCAAAAACGATTGTAATCATCATGATTTCAAAGAGGTGTAATGTTCAAATGCTGCCTGTTGACCTAATTTCTGGACAAAAAGACAATGGAATAGGAGGGGGAAGGGAAAGTTAAGGTGAAAAAGACAGAAAAATACATTTCTGCGACATTTTGAGCATCAGCCACAGGGAAGCATGTTGGCTCTGGCACTATGGCCGGTAGACATGAGGTGAAGCTAAAGATGTATAGTTGGGTCAAATCCAGGAGTTCCGTGACCGTGGAGTGAAGAGGTCCGTTTCTCAGCGGTTTTGACTTCCCTAGGGGTTAGATAAGGAATTTAGCCCCCATGATCCTCGCAAAAGAGTGGGCGTAACTTTTGAGAGCCCAAAATTCAAAATGGCCGCCATTGGCCATTTTGAAAAATAGCTTTTCCCCAGTTTGGATTAGATTGCTGAACAAAACATGCTTTCTGGGGTTTTAGGGCATGAGGTATTCATATTTTGAATTATTTTGATGATTTGGCCTAGCTTTGATGGTCAAATTCAAGATGGCCGCCGATTTTCGGCTCCGAACAGTCAGATTTGCAAAGTCATCAAAGATCCTTCCAGGTAAGCTTTACTGAGAGCTCAAGTTATGCCCAGTTGAATAATGAACTTAAAGAATGAAAAGTTATGATGCAAATGTCATAAAAAATCAATATTTATTACTGAAAAGAAAAGAAATATTCCAACTACAAACAAAGATCTGAAGTAGGATAAAAATCCTATACCATAACTTAACAGAACTTTTTGCTTCCTTTGGACTTCTTACTTGTAATTATATATTACATATTGATAACTGCTCTGCATTGTATAACACCACAATCTATGGAAATCCTGAACAGTTTGTAGGTAATTCGAAATTTACACTGATTCCATTCGTCCTTTACTCTTCCTCAGAGTCTGAATCTGTTGCATCTTCTGACTCGGTGTTCTCATCGTCACTTCCACTTTCCTGTCTGGAGTTAGAAAGCGTAAGCTGCTGGGGTAATGGGGGACGCGTGTACCACACTGGCCGGCACTTCCCATTCACAAGTTCCCAACCATGGCCAACAGGGGAAGGATTGTCGACCATGGCGTAATGACACTGGCAGTACGTGATGTAGTTTGTTCTATGTGCTGGTTCAGTGAGTCATCATCCGGTGGAAGGCGCATGGTGCTCTTTTTCTTCATTTTGTGCCACTTTGCAGCTCTGGCTTCACCACAAGTAGCGTGGTCATTATCACCATACACACAACTGAGAACAATTGTTTTCATGTCAGACTTGATGCTGTCCTCTAGGTCAAGGCTTTCACCTACTCGCTTCAGGAGTTCTTTCGCACCGGAATCTGTGACCACCCTCGCTAACACCTTTTTCTTGCGGTGGCCATAGAAACCAGAGTTGTGGTCACAGCCGCTGATTGCATGGAGGGGCATGATGATGGTTGAAAGCTCTTTAGAGAGCATGGCGCCACAATCAACCAAGGTATTCTTGCGTTTGGTCAACAGAGTTCTGGCGACATGTTGTGACACATATGCTGCTTGGACGTAAACGTCAGTGTCCTCACTGTCAAGCACAACTGGCCCCCTGTAGTTCCCAGAGTTCCTGAGCTTCCAGTACGCAGATATCATGATTGTGTCAGCCTCTGCATGTCTGTAGACGTGGTCTCCGTCTGCTGTGTCTCCTTCACAATAGATGACTTCACATTTGCCAGCAACTAGAGTTTTCATGTGTTCTTTTACGAGTTTCTGCAGTCTGACTTTGTTTCCTGAACTGAGCATGAGCTGCTTGAATTCAGCTGCTCCTGGAAAGGTGTCGTGAGGCTTCGGGAACACATTTGGGATATGTGCATGTTTTCCTGTCCGTCTGTCATGCTCGTCATCCTTGATGCTGAATGGATAGTCATACTTGTCGTTGATAAGGACGATGTAGGGGCTGGCATGTTTGTGACATGAGAAGATGATGGTATAGATCTTATCCAGGTAGCCGCTCCAACAGTAGACCGAGCCGTCTCACTTCCTAGTCTCACGGTCATCTGGTGTTGGGGTTGCGAGCCGCCAGATCATTCCCATGTCAATGATGCTGATGTAGCTCTGTGGTTCCTGAGCAACTGGGTCTAAATTAACCAGTTCCAGCAGGTTGCTGTTCATTGTCTTGCGCATTGACCCATCCAGCATCAACTTTTTTTCTTTTTTTTTTTTATTTGAGGTATCCCATTAAAATTGAAAAATATGTGGTCTGTATTATGTGGCCTGGAATAAGTTATCATAAAATCATCTGTTTGAAAAATATATAAGCTAGGAACAAGAGACCGCAGATTTTCTTTCTAAAAATGATATTTCGTACTCTGCCTCAGCACTCCTGATTTATTGGGATGTTTTATCTTTGCTTACCTAACAAGTGCACCAATAACGTGATTTTCTTTATTTCATTTTTTTTTAATGATATTTGTATGTAGACAAGTTTACATCTTTCTTCTTGGTGCTGTAATTTATCAGTTTGAAATAATGTTTTGTTTTTAACGTGGAATAAATTCTTACATGTTTTTGGTATGGGTATTGCGATTGTAACTGTCATATATAAGAGGAAATTGAATAATACTCCACGTTTGTTCTTCCGTTTCTTAAATAAAAAGGTAAATGGATAACTATCAATGGGGAGATTTTAAGATATGAATATTTGAGCAAAGTATTGATTTATTTTGACAAGTTTTCATTATTTCAATTTTGTGTCCCCCAGAAACGACCGTTTGAATACGAATGTCAACCAAACAAAATTGAATTACCAAACACTCATAGATGAAAAATATTACAAAAACAGTTTAATGATTTTCAGTAAGGAAGAAGAAGCTGGCAGAAAATACATGTGTCTTTTGGAGGTCAGGTCTTCTACAGTAATGTTATATTTTTCTTTCTTTTTTTCAGATGGCGCCGTTTTGGACGCAGTTGATGAAAACGGGAAATTCAACGCCTCCATTACAGCAGCAAAATCCACAGACAACACACTGGACGTGCAAGCAAACAACAGAAAAAGACGTTTTGAACAAACAAAAAAATCACTGAGCCATGATGCAAAACAAAAGAAGAAAATGACCGAGGAAGAGCTGATGGAATCGGCAGGTCAATCCGAAAAGTCTTTAGATGCCTTTCTGTGTCCATGCGGCCTTCAAAGCAAGGACGAAAAACTGTCCATCCTGCAGTGGAACTGCCAAGCTATAAGCACCAAGGTTTATTTCCTTATTAATTATCTGCAGAACCAGCTTAGGGTAGACGTACTGATGCTCCAGTCTTTGGATACAAGACGCGACCCTCCAGTTCTGGAAGGGTTCTACTACCCGCCGGTGGTAGGAAAGGAAGTTGACCGAATCATGGTCGCTACATATGTCAACAGAAGACTTACATACACCGAACCCCAACTGCCTACGGGTGAAGTAGAATGCCGAATCATCACGTGTACGGTAAGTATACATAGGAAAGGAGACAGACAGATCAACCTGGTCAATGTCTATTACCCTGATGGCAGCACAAATGAAGAACAAGTGGCATGGTTGAAACGCCTGGACACAGAAAAAAGTAGCTGGGTGGTGGCTGGCGACTTCAACGTCAGCCACCGACTGTGGGATGCAGGGCAGACCAAGAACACGGGGGTCCACCTGGCCACCACCATCAGGGACTCCGATCTAACCTTACTCAATGATGGGAGAATAACCAGACTTGGATACAAAAACCAACGCAGTAGCGCCATCGACCTTTCACTGGTCACTCCTGACCTCTGCCTCGATGCAAAATGGGAGTCGGGCAATGATTCTCTGCAGTCTGACCATTTACCACTGCACATTGTACTTGGCCATCAGGAGCCTGTCCTTGCAGACCATGATCAGAGCCCAAAATTCCACTTGGAGAAAGCAAACTGGGTGTTGTTTGAGCTCGAGCTGGAAGTAGAAAGCGAGATGAACGACCCTGTAGACCAGTCTATCGATGTGTACTATGAGAACATTAGGGAGATGGTTCTCAGGGCAGCCGATACAGCTATCCCAAAGAAAGCCCCGTGGGCCAGAGGGAAACACAGCTCCACGCCAGAGTGGTGGAACGAAGAGTGTGACAGAGCTACTGCAGCTAGAAAACACGCCTTGAACAATTTCCAAGAAAACAAGTCAGAAAGAATGAAGGCGACCTTGAAAGAGGCCACCCACCACTGCAGACGTGTGGCTGACACTGCTTGCCGAGAACACTGGGAACGCTTCTGCATGGAAGAAGTACGGGAACCAGAAGATGGTTCTGAGATGTGGAGTAAGATCCAGAAATTTTGGAGATGTGCCCGCCCTTCTGAACGACCTCTCCTCGTCAATGGCCAGCTAACTCAAAATGCAAAAGAGAAGGCTGATGCCCTCGCGCAAACCTTTTCCAGAGTGAGTCAGACAGATCATCTCCCGGCTGAAATGATGCAATACAGACTTGAGGACAAGGGAAACTTTACTTTACCTGCGTCGGATGTTGACTCCGCCCCCTTCAATAGTGACCTCACCATTGGGGAGCTGAGGACAGCCATCAGTAGCCTGAAGACAGCCAGTATAGCCACCGGCATGGATCCCATATCCTACCATATGATTCACCGGTTCCACAGATGGTAGAGGTACTCCTTAATTTCTACCAAAGATGTTGGAAATCAGGAACTATACCGAAGGCTTGGAAGGAAACCCTCGTAGTGGCCATCCCAAAAGATGGTAAACCATCAGAGCTCCCAACAAGCTACAGACCGATGGGACTGACTCCTCATCTTGGCAATGTGTACGAGAGGATAGTCCAAAACAGACTTGAATATCACCTTGAAAGACACGACATACTGCCACTATGTCAAGCAGGATTTCGGAAAGGCAGCGACTGTGTGGAACATGTCGTGAGATTGCTTGAGGACGTCAAGAAGGGCCAAAGGCAACGTTTTCCGAAAACGACCGTTGCCACCTTCTTCAAGATCAAGAATGCAGTTGACACATTGTGGCATGCCAGACTGCTGAAAAAACTGCTGTCACTGGGCATCACGGGTCGCCTCTATCATTTATAGAAGCGTTTCTGGATTCCAGACAAATGGCAGTGAAAGTAGGGTCGGCCACATCGAAAATGCACCGCCTGCACATGGGATTACCACAAAGCAGTGTAATTGCGCCCATACTCTTCAGCGTCATGCTGCATGATATTTTCATGGAAATTGATGAAGACCTAAAAATATCCCTGTATGTTGATAATCTAACGATCTGGACAGACCACAGACATGTCGGAAAATCTAAGTCCATGGAGAAGTTCCAAAGAGGCATAGACACAATACAGGCACGCTTGCAAAGAAATGGGTTTCAACTGAACGCCGAAAAAACAGTCTTCATGGTCTTTGCCAAGAAGCAACAACAGCGTGATGAATACTCCATTCGAATTGGAGGTCATCACGTGATACAGCCGAGCAAACAGGTCAAGTTCCTGGCTGTAACCATCACCCAAGATCTGAAGTGGGGTGTCCACATCAGACAGTTAGTAAACGAAGCTATGCCGGCTGTGGAGACAATCAAGTCCCTCACACGAAAAACCTGGGCTACACCCAACAGTCTCATCCACCTGACGAAAGTGCTGGTACGTTCCAGACTTATTTATGGCCACGAGGCCTTTTTCTCTGCCCCACAGTATCTGTGGTCCAAACTCAAAAGTGTTGAGCTGGCAGCTCTCAAACATGCCATGGGCCTGCACCCATGTGCTGTAAATGATCTTGTCTACCAGGAGGCGGGATGGTTGCCACTAGAGGATGAGTGCCGGCTTAGGTGCGCCAGTTTTGAAGCCCGTGCCTCGACAGCTCCAAGAAATGTCATGGCTGCACTCAGTACATACCCCAAGCCCGACGAAATGGCCGTCTGTCGTTATATGGCCGAGAAAAAACCCATGCTATACGAACGTATAAGATCACTGCGCTCCCAGACGACAGAAATTTGGGAAAAAAGCAAGATCACACCCAAACAGGTAGAACCCATGCCTAGCATGGCTTACGCTCCTTGGGAGATGAAAAGGCCACAAATAGTAGCAGACCGTTCCCCCGTTGCCTCCCCGGCAAACGCACAGCTGGAAGAAAGGTACAGCGCCCATCTTGACATCTACATAGATGGCTTTCTTCTGGAGAATGGGGATGCAGGAAGTGCCCTTGAAATCCCAAACCTGGGGATCTTCAGGCGGTACCGTTTGAAGGAAGGGGTCTGTGTCTTCACAGCCAAGCTACACGCCATACTCATGGCGTGCACCATGGTGAAGGACATGCCCCAACCCCCTCCAGAAGTGATCATCCTGTCGGACTCCCGTTTCTTACTACGGGCTCTAACAGGCGCACAAACCAAACTCAGAAAAGAGCTACAGATGGCGATACTCTTATTGGCACACCACATCATGCGTAAAGGCACGGACCTTGCATTCATGTGGATTCCTTCCCATGCTGGCATGCAAAGAAACGCTTCCGACTTGTACGCTATAGAGAACAGCATGCCCGCCGATCTCAAACTATCCCAGACAGACCTCGTGATCAAAGCACGGGCCACGATTCTCGATACGTGGAATGAACGGCTGAAGGATCGTTGTGAGGCACACGGATGGTTTTATTTTCCTCCCCAAGAACTGAAACAAAGGCTAAAACTCTCCAGGAAACATCTCCAGCTGATTCGGAGGATCAGAACACAATGTCAGAGGAGCGTCCTTTTTCGCCTCAAATGCACATGTGGGAGTGATGCCTCACTCGAACATGTCTTCACCGAGTGTGCAGCCCTTGGTGACACAATGAACCGCCTCCTGGAGTTCAGGACAACCCATGACCTTAGCATCCAGGACTTCCTCCAACCGCACCCCTCTCTTGGTATAGAACCCATGAAGCTTCTGTGCGACTGCCTCATAAAGTCCGGTACACACAAGTGGTTTTGACCACCGCTAGCGCTCTTGAAACACGAAAGGCAGACCTATGCCCCAAGAGGACAAGCCTTCACCAGTGTAGTATGCCATTCGACTCTCAGGCAAGATGGTTCCTTTAATGTATTTTGCATACGCAAAAAGTACTCTGTCCGCGCAGAACGTACTCTCTATAAGTACTCAAAAATGTGACTATCTACGTGAAATGCGCTCCATTCGTTGGCACAAAGCAAATCACTTCAAAACGTTGCTGCTTAATCATTTCTGCAGTTTTCTTATTGAAGCTGGTTCTGTACTTGATTCCTTGCTTAAACCAATGATTCGTTTATACTCCATGAATCTGATTTATGTGAATGAAAAAGCTGTTAGATTCCAGAGTGTTTAAGTGTACCCCCCCCCCCCCCTCCCCTACTTTCTCGACCTTCATTCTTTGATAGATGGAGTTACGGAGTAGTTCCATTTACAGTGCATACAAAAGCTACACAAGTGTCCTGCACTTGAAAGCTTGGTCTTGGAATGTAAAATTACCAGAGTTTATGGTTTATGCTTGTTTCAAATTTGTGCACGACTATACATCTTTGTCATTGAGTGAGACATTGAAATATCGAGATGTTTTGCATGTAATGCTCTCTCTCTCTCTCTCTCTCTCTCTCTCTCTCTCTCTCTCTCTCTCTCTCTCCAAAACCAGTTTCGTCTGAACCGTAAATTGTATGTTGCTTGCATCGATTTTGAGAAAGCGTGTGATTCAATTAATAGAACCATACTTTGGCCTATTTTGTTATTAAAAAAAAACAACAAAAAAACAAACAAAAAAAAACGGTATTCATGGAAAGATCTGTAAATGAGTGTGTATGTCTGTAAATGCAAAGGTGCTGTTTTAGATTATATTAATTGTACATCTGCTTTTAAGTAGGGTCATATTTGCAGCCCAGTTTTGTCTTTATTCATTAATGAGCTGACTTTGGAGGTGATAAACTCTGGAAGACATGGTGCCTATTTAATAAATAATGGATATATTAATTCTAGTTCTTGCTGATGACGTTGTATTAATGTATGAGACAATAAGAGGCCTCCAAACTCATTTAAACAATTTGCAAAGGGCAGCTGATTCACTCCAGCTGAAAGTAGATTTGAGTAAAAGTAAAATCATCGTTTTCAGAAAAGGGAGTTATCTCTCCTGTTGGGAAAAATGGACATATGATGGGTAAAGATGCCTGTTGTTAATGTAAATAAGTACTTAGGAATATATTTCTCTACGCGATTAAGTTTCTTTTTCGCTTATAAAGATATTGCTTGCAGAGCCAAAAATGCGTTGCTTCGTTTCATGAGAAAGTTGTCAAAGCTGAACAATGAATCTCTTGCTTTCTTTTTGAATCTGTTTGATGCTCAAATCCAAGCCATGTTACAATACGAGGCTGAACTGTGGGATCTTGATGCTGCCGCTGCACAATGCGAAAACGTTCGTTTATTTGCTTTGGAAAAGTTCTTGGATGTATTGTCACAAACCCCAAATGATCTTGTGTATGGAGAGATATAACAGATAGCCCATATCTATGAACTTCACTGTTGAATGTCTCAAGTACTTAGAATCCCATAAAGCTTATATAAATGCTGCTAGAACTAGATAATAGAGGCAAGACGAACTGGGTGTCACGTGTTGGGGCGAAATTATACGAATGGGGTTTCGGGTGCGTATGGCTTAACCAAGGTGTCGGAGATATTAACTGTTTTGCTCGTGCCTTTAAAGAAAGACTAGTTGACCGTAGGTGGCAAGACTGGAATTTTTACGTTCAAAATAACAGGTTTAGTTTTTATAGAACATTCACTGATCTGCATTCTCTCCCAACGTACATGTCAATGACTATGGACAGACACTTGAAGTTTATAATGACAAAATCTAGTGTTGATGTCTCTGATATTTTTGTTCATTTGCGTTATAGACAAGTAAATGCCTCTGATATGTTGTGTCCATCATGTCTTCAGTTAAGAGACAATGAAATGCATTTTGCATTAACTTGTCCAGAATTACAAGATATGAGAGAAAAATATATTCTCCAGAAATTTTATACAGGACTTTGCTTATTCAAGCTTATTTTGTTAATGTCGTCTGCAAATGACAACACTGTAAAACAGTTCACAGTACAGTTGTACAAAGCTTTCAAATGGCGAAGTATGTGTGCGTTGTAATGATTATCATTAGTTCCGTAATGCGACTGTGCTATGTTTCATGTACATCCCAAGACCTATAAGAATAAACTTCTGAATCTGAATCTTAATCACGGGATTAAAATCTTTGAATGTGTGTGTGTGTTTTGTGGTGTGTGCGTGTGTGTGCGTGTGTGTGTGTGTGTGTGTGTGTGTGTGTGTGTGTGTGTGTGTGTGCGCGCGCGCGCGCGCGCGCGCGCGCGAAATCACATGGATATCCACTGGATAAATGCATTGACGGCTCCATTTAAGGGAACGCTCTCAGAAAGACTACTTGTTGTTTTGATGTGGAGTTTAACTGGCGTGGTGAATCAAATACTGAGTCCTGGATCCAACCCCGCTTAAGCTAGCCCAGTTAGAGGAGATTTGAGATTCTGTGCAGACCTCGATCCCTGCAAAGTCCCAAAGATGAGACTGTAAACCGCAGCAGCGTGCATGAACACATGTGTTCAGAGAGAAAACGAACAACCCATTGGCTGTGTGGTAAATCCCACAGCATCTTTTGTAGAAGAAGCATTATATGCCTGTGGATTGGACCTTACGAACACGTATGCGCACGCGCATTCGCACACACACCACACACACACACACACACACACCACACACACACACACCGCACGCACGCACCGCACGCACGCCACGCACGCACGCACCACACACACACACACACACACACACACACACACACACACACCACACACACACACACACGCACACACAAATACAGACATACAAGCGTGCACCATACGCAGCTTGCATACAGGCATAGAAGCACTCTCTCTCTCTCTCTCTCTCTCTCTCTCTCTCTCTCTCTCTCACACACACACACACACACACACACACACACACACACACACACACACACACACACACACATTAACAAAAGATGTGCATATTGGTATCGTGTTTAAACATCATCTTAGAAGGCGTAACGTAATGACCTTAAATAGGTCGCTAGAACAGCTCAACTGGTACGGTGTCACACTAATTATCCTCGTTATACTGGGGTTGCAGGTTTAAATCTCTGCTGGGTCGTTTCAGTAGAGAAGAATTTTTGTAGGAGTTAACATTGGTTCTGACTGCATTTCCCTCCCTAGGAGTTAACATTGGTTCTGACTGCATTTCCCTCCCTTAAAGTCCTTCGAATGACTCTATAAGCCAAGGTTCCGCGTGTCCGCGCACGTGCAGCATCTTGAACACACATACAGTTCTTCACCAATTTTCGAAGAGGAGGCCAGTTTGGCTATTTATATGGGTGACATAGATACAATAAAACTATGCACCATTCATGAAAAATCTAAAGACTGTGTCAAACATTTAGTGACTGTTGTTCGACTGAATGACACAGGGAGCCGTCAAATGTAGCGCCAGCATGCAGCTCTTCAATCAGGCTCTACCCAGGTAGACAGCCTATTAACCACAATGTGTAAAGGAGAACATGGATTGTATTTTTGCTGTGAGCTAGGTCTCTTATCAAGTATAGGTACTCCTCATCTCATCACTGATGAACCTTCTCCCCTATGAATTCAGTAAAAGGAAAAGAGAAAAGGATGTTGTTGTCAATGAGGGTCATGTCGACCGAGGCATTACAGAGCACCGCTCCAGGTCTCAATAGCTGTGTCAGGTTTACTCAGTTGTAGACACCTCAAAGATAGCTTGAGTGGAGACCGTGACAAAACGAGCCTGGATATACTGATGTAGAGAGCGAGTCTTGTGGCTTAGAGAGAGAGAGAGAGAGAGAGAGAGAGAGAGAGAGAGAGCATGTACTGGACCCAACTTTACGTAAACAAGAATCAGTTAAAGCGCTCTGCGAAAACTATCCCCATATAGCAAAACATATCCATGGCTACATAGGTAAGGAATAGACAATAACTGACACCGTATGCGAGCCAACAGGCTCCCAAATTGCCGTTTAAACATACCATGATCTGTCTGAACATTCTGTTATAAACTAATTTATGTCTAAAGGCCTCTTCAAGGTTAATGCGGCGATTGAAATCTGAGTCTGAATCCGAGTCCGAGTCTGAGTCTGAGTCTCTCTCTCCTGAGTGTGAGTGTGAGTGTGCTGGACAGGCCAATATCTAAAGAGGTTATACATGCCAACAGAAAACTAAAGAATGGTAGAATAATAAAACAGATTTTTGACCGCAGATCTTCAAGTATAGTAAAAATAAATAATAAATGTCTTTGACGATTCTCAGAAGATTTAAAAAAAAAAAAAAAAAAGGAAAACAGAACAAATATCGACTACGTTTCGGTCATAGACCGTCTTCAGGACTTGTGACATATTAAAAAAAAAACGTATAGGAAATGACGTATGAAAACATATAGGCCTACGTAAACGAACGATGACGTGCTTAGATGTGTGTGTGTGTGTGTGTGTGTGTGTGTGTGTGTGTGTGTGTGTGTGTGTACACACACACACGCACACACACAACACACACAATAAACACACGTGTGCGCGCATGCACACACACGTACACACACACACACGCGCGTGCGAGCTTGTGCGCAGGCACTCACGCAATCATGCAGGCACGCGCGCGCGCGCAACACACACACACACACACACACACACGTACACACACACACACACACACACACACAGAGATCTGCTAGGGTGTTGTTTCTACACGATTCCATAGCCAACAAAATCGATAGCAAGTGGTTGGGAAATTCGTACTGCTTCAGAGCAACATCCAAAAAGGCGTATGTAACAGAGGAGCTTCCAAGAATGTTCAAGGCTGAAAGTGATTCTACAAAACCCATGAAATATGACGCTCTAGTCATCCACACAGCAATAAATGACCTGAAAAAGAAGTCCCTGAAGACTGCTGTAGAGACTTTGTTGTAAACATTAAAGCAATTGTTAAGAGTCATCCTGATCTCAAAGTAGTGGTCAGCAAAGTGTGCCCTATCAGAAACAAAGATCTGAACATCAAAGCAGAACTGTTCAATGTTCTCGTCATGCAACAGCTAGCTGATTTCAACAACATCAGTTTCGTGGGGCATTCCAATCTACCAACCAGCCCGCGACATCTTCAGGATGGTCTTCATCCCACCTTCCTCGGAACCAGTAAGATGGCAGCTAACATCGGGCGCCACGTGAGAGACCTGTTCTGGAGGAAGCCCAAGAAAGCAACCAGGTTCCAGCACCACCCACCCAGACCCTTCCCCATGTACTACGACTACCTGTTGTTCGCTCCCAATTCATGGATAAACAGATTTGCTGTGCTGAGTGATTGTTGATCCATTTTCTGGGGATTTCTTCCTGAGAGAGGGTGGAATAATTTTTGCAAAATACCAGCACCTTCTTGACTATTAGTTTTGTTTTGAACAAGGTGCCATCTTGTAATCTCATCACTTTGTAATTAACCTCATTATCATAAGAACAATCCCATAAATTAATTCTTTATTATTGCGAATACCATTATATTAGTTGGCTAATTGACACAGTTTGTTATCTTTGTTATTTGCTATTTTAAATATTATAAAAAGTTCAAAGTTTTGGATTCAGTTATGTGGAGGTTTTTGTTTTGTTTTGTTTTTTTTTTTGGGGGGGGGGGGGGGGGTTGTGGGGTTTTTTTTTTGGTTGTTGTTGCTTTTTTTAATTATTATTTATTTTATGTAGGCCTAATTGCATTATACATACCTACGTACGCCCAAAATCAGCACCAACCGTTCGCATGCATACACCCAAAAACACCACATGCACACACACATAACACTTACATACTGTCTAAGATCATTGTTAGGTGGATAGACGTTAAATTAAAGAACGAACACACACACACACACACACACCACCACACACGCACCACACACACCACACACGCATTTAAGCACGTCATCGTTCGTTTACGTGTATGTTTTCATACGTCATTTCCTATACGTAGTTATTGTTTTTCTGTTCTTTTTATGTCACAAGTTCTGAAGACGGTCTATGTCCGAAACGTTGTCGATATTTGTTCTGTTTTCCTTTTTAAAAAAAAATCTCCTGAGAATCCTCAAAGACATTTATTATTCATAAAGAATGGTAAAGCTGCTGCTCCAGATGGACTTAAATGAGGTTTTTTTGTTGGTTTTTTTTTTTTTTTTTTTTTTTTTGGGTTTGTTTGTGTGTGTGTGTGTGTGTGTGTGTGTGTGTAATTGTGATGATTTGGTTGTTGATTTCTTCGTAATAACACTGTTCAACCATTTCTTTGAAAACGGAATTTATCCGAAAGACTGGACAGAATTCACAATCATTCCTTTATTTTAAAAAGATGATGTAAATGACGTGAACAACTGTAGAGGTATCTCTTTAAATGACGTAAGTAGCAAGTTATATAGTTCAATTATTTATAGCAAATTAGAAAAATGCATTATCCAAAATTATATTGCAAGTGAACACCGAGCCGGATTTAAGAAAAGACATTAAACCATCGACCATATCTTTACTTTGTTTGGTGCTATCCAAATACAATTCGCCTATAACAACAACAACAACAACAACAAATGTATGTTGCCTTTGTGGACTTTGAAAAGGCATTCGACTCTATTTCTAGAAGGCTGCTGTGGCCAGTTTTGGTCAAGAACGGAATCAAGAGTAAGTTTATTGTTGTGTTACAAGTATGTATGAAGAAGCAAAGGCAAGAATAAAGTCTGGGCAACATTGTTTAATACGTTGAAATGTACACGTTGGGTTAAGAAAGGAGGTGTTTGTAGTCCGCTTTTCTTTTCACTTTTTATTAATGAACTGGCTTTGGAAATGAGGGAGAATGGTCTCCACGAATTATATTTGATCTCACAGAACTATATTTCTTCTTTTTGTTGATGATATTATTCTGTTATCTATAACAGAAGTGGGCTTTTTTTTGTTTGTTTAAAAAGCAGTTGAATCACTTACATAATGCTGCAAGTAAATTAGAACTACAACTAAACATGGAGAGAAGTAATATTGTTTTTCGTAAGGGTGGGTGTTAGTCAGCAAGTGAGAAATGGAACTACTTAAATGAGAGAGTTCAGATAGAAAATGTGTACAAGTATCTTGGAATTTACTTCTCAACAAGACGTAGTTTTAGTTTTGCATGTCAAAATTTAGCTAATAAAGGAAAGAATGCGTTTATTCTCTTATTTTGTATTTTGTATTAACTAGACTTTCATATTTTTACTGTCTTTAGTAAACTATTTTACTCTTCAGTTCAGTCAATACTGCAGCACGGTGCGGAAAAATGGGCTTTTGAAAAAACTACAGAGATGGAAGAAGTACATCTTTTGTTTTGTGTTGAACCGCTTTCTTAAAGTCGACAGTTAAACGCCAGATGATCTTGTTTATTGCAAGCTAGGCAGACACCCAATTTATCTCAATTCGTAAGTGAAATGTATTAAATATTGGCTGAAACTGACAAGAATGAGTGACGATAGACTGCCTTTTAAAGCATACAAAATGTTATTTAGCCTAACTTGGATTCCGATGATAAAAAGACGGAGGTTACAAATGTCCGTCACTGTTTCAATTCTTATGGAATATTGTTTGTTTGGGATGATCAGGGTGTACAAAATATACCAGGCTTCTTAACATCTTTTAAGCGAAGAATAATTGATTGTAGATGGCAGGACTGCCATGGCCACATGTATGCTAGCGACAGAATTTCTTGGAACAGGCTGTTAAAACTACTCATTTGAGAGAATTGGATCAGTCTATTTGTTTTTTGTCAGACCATGATTGTTTTCAATGTCTTTGAGCTCCCTAATTCTTTACACTGCGCATGGCTTGAGACTATGTTTTACGTCATTATTGATCTGGACCACAACTTTATTTTTCCATACTGAACAAGTTGAAGAAGTTTAAACAAGTTGCAACTGCCATTACACCACCGTCACAACATATTGGAAATCCCATAACCATGAAAACAGGGAAAAGCAGGCAACAACAACATCAATAACAACAACAACAGCAGCAACAACAACAGTCCCCGATCCTAGTCAACAGCATACAGTCAGAGGTGCCCACATGTCGGGTAAAAAACAAAAAGTGAAAGCACAGATAGCTAACAAATCACATCTAGGTGGCATTAACAGTGACAGGGTGCCATTTGGTTCCAAGCTTTCAACACAACAACGAACTACAATTCGTCGCAGCGAACCGGTCTCAGAGCAATGCAAGTTTAGTGGAAAGCGATGCAGGTTTGACCTTAACGTGAATGTTCGCTTTCGTTCACGACTTGTCAGTTACATCGCTCTTCGTGGCGAATGTATACAGTCAAACAGGGATAGCTGTATAAATTCTATACGAGACACACTTCAGAAACCGCGAGAGAATGTCGACGTATACCTATTATGCTCCCAGGCTGTTTGATGGGTCGTAAGTTTTCCGGGAATTGCATTCGTTTTCCTGCAAGGCAGTGAACTTGAAACGTCTGTAATGAAAACGCACTGGTTGGTGCCTTTATGAATTTGATTCCGATCACCGTTATACTGAGTTGCTGATTATTACACGTGGCTGCATTGATAGGATTACTGTCGTAATTTGATCCGATCACCGTCATACTGAGTTGCTGATTATTACACGTGGCTGCATTGATAGGATTACTGCCGTAATTTGATCCGATCACCGTCATACTGAGTTGCTGATTATTACACGTGGCTGCATTGATAGGATTACTGCCGTCCAGCCCCATTTCCCAACTGGCGGGACCAGTTTTCCAGTATGCCTGAATACCGGGCGTGCAGCCTCCTTGATTTGACGAGCCTTCTTATAGCGGTAACCACGCACTGGAAATGTGTTGAGGCATTTGGGGGTTGCTTGCTCGTTCTGATAATGCTGCATACGTTAAATCCTTGTGATTCTGAGGTTGAAAGACTCGTCTGCCAAGCTGCCTGCATTCAAGGTGCTGTTTGGTTCAACTTGGGACGCGTTGTGTTCAGCTTATAGGTTCCGGACTCTGTTTGACGGTTCTTATATAGAATAACACTGCATTTCACGAAGCATTATACAGAACGATACTCAAGTTCCACAAATCAGTCCGAAATAAAAACAGACCTCTCCCGAACTTTGTTTTGCTGTGTCTGTCAATCACTCACCCAGTGTTATACGCAACAACGCTAAAGTGTAAGAAGCCATTATTACACAGAACAATGAACCACGTAGGCCTACAACAGGCTGTTGGAAGATTTGTTATACAGAACAACATTCGCGTACGCCACGCTGTTTGACCGAGTCGTTATACAGAACGATACCCACAAACAACACACTGTATGACGAGTTTTTGTACAGATCAACACCCACATATAGCACGCTGTTTGATGAGTTTTTACACAGAACAACACATACGTGTACAAGTTGTGTTCCGAGTTGGTACAGAGAACAACATCCATATTCAACACGCTGTATAACGAGTTGTTATACGTAACAACATCCACGTGCACCACGCTGTTTGACAAGTGGCTACACAGAACAATACAAAAGCACAACACGCCGTTCGACAAGTTTTTATACAGAATAGCATCCACGTACAACACGCTGTTTGACGAGTTGTTCTACAAAACAACATCAACGTACAGAACGCTGTTGACGAGTTGTAAAGAACGGCTCCAATGTAGAACATTCCGTTTCACGACTTCCTATACAGAAAAAAAAAAAAAAAAAAAAACACGTACAACATGCTGTTTAACGAAGTGTTATATAGAACAACACCCACCTACAGCACGCCGTTTGAGTTGTTATACTGAGCAACATCTAAGCACAACATGCTGTTTGACGAGTTGTTATACAGAACAACAGCCACGTGCACCACGCTGTTTGACGAATTGTGCAACACGCCGTCTTCATGCGTTGCTGTACAGTACAACTCCACGAACAACATGCCGTTTGACGAGTTATCATACAGAACAACACCCACGTACAACGTGGCGTTTGACGAGTTATGATATAGAACAACACCCACGTACAACACGCTGCTTGACGAGTTGCTATACGGATCAACACCCACGTACAACAGGTTATATCACGAGTTGCTATACAAAACAGTGCTCATGTACAATACGCTGTTTGACGAGTTGTTATACAGAACAACACTCACGTGTAACACGGTAATTGACAAATTGTTATACGGGACAACACCCAAGTGCAACACGCTGCTTGATGAGCTGTTTTACAGAGCAGCACCCATGTACAACAAGCTGTTTGACGAGTTGTTATACAGAACAACACTCACGTAAAACACGGTAATTGACGAGTTGTTTTGCAGAACAACATCCGCGTACAACACGCTGTTTGACGAGTTGCTATACGGATCAACACCCACGTACAACAGGTTATATCACGAGTTGCTGTACAAAACAGTACTCATGTACAATACGCTGTTTGACGAGTTGTTATATATAGAACAACACTAACGTACAACACGGTAATTGACGAGTTGTTATACAGAACAACACCCACATACAACTCGCTTTTTGACGAGTTGTTATACAGAACAACACCCACGTACAGCTCGCTGTTTGACGAGCTGTTATACAGAACAACACCCACGTACAGCTCGCTTTTTGACGAGTTGTTATACAGAACAACACCCACGTACAGCTCGCTGTTTGACGAGCTGTTACACAGAACAGCACTCACGTACAGCACGGTAATTGACGAGTTGTTGTACAGAACAACACCCACATACAACACATTGTTTGACGAGCTGTTATACAGAACAACACTCGCGTACAACACGGTAATTGACGAGTTGTTATACAGAACAACACCCATGTACAACACGCTTTTTGACGAGTTATGGTAAAGAACAACACTCACGTACAACACGGTAATAGACGAACTGTTATGCAGAAGACCACGTACAACACGCTGTTTGACGAGCAGTTACACA
>CM065714.1:50535915-50698415 GCA_033310375.1 Conus canariensis
ATGGAGAGAGAGCGGTAGGTCTTTCGGCGTGGAGCAATTGGTGTGTTTCGCCTGCCTCGCGTTCGGTTTGATTGTGTCGGCGTCTTTGCGTATCTCAGCATCTCAAACCATAAGCTGAAAACGCAGTTTTCCATCATGAAGTCAATATCTTTCATGGATGTCATACATATCAGTCTACTGATGCAAGCATGCTTCTCACTGCCAACATTTCGAAGTGAGACTTAGGCTACGTCTGCAAATTGTCAAGACATAAACTAACGGTGAAAAGATACACATGAATGTAACAGGACACACATACATTATACACTTTGGTAGGTTTGCAAAGCAAGGTAAAATGTGAAACTATTCATGTTGACTTTTATATAGTTTCATAAAGAGAATCTCAAACACTCTGTGAAAGATACATGAAAATAAACAAACAACCAGCAGCAGGAATTCTGCCTATAAGATTTTTTTTTTCGACATTGATTAAATGGCTCAAAAGACCACTTCAACAATACACACGAATTTGGCAAACTCCAGATATATCAAATTGACACCATTGTCATGTCCATGACGCCTATGGCCCATTCGAACACAAACGTCATGTCAGGGTATTATCTTACGACTGGATGACCTCATAGGTCAGAAATCAATAGGTCATTCATATGACAGGGGTCTTGTGAAATCATCAGTTTGGTCAAACTGACGCTACCTGTACTCCTCACTGTCATATGACATCACCTCACAGTCAATGTAAGAAATATCTAAAAGATGCGCAAATAAAGTAATTTTACGGTGTCGTACTGTTTTCATATATCAAACGCTTACACATCACACATGCGCATCATCAACACACCCACAACTAATCTCATTCATATCACCAACCGACCCTTAACCCACACCTCCACCCACACCCTCACCCACACCCCATGGCCACCTGCAAATCTCCCCACCATCCTACTCCTCTACAGCAATACACACACACGCGCGCGCGCGCGCGTGCGTTCACCAGCGCAGATCCGGTGTCCATCTGAATCCTTTTTGATCTGACATTAACTGATAATAACGGAGTTTACAATGGACTTCCTTTAGTACATTTTTTGTGAATTTTTTAAAAAAATCTTTTTCTTCAAATCATTTGCCGGGTTTGCTGGTAGGCTATCACGTGAATGTCGACGGCTCTTTCGAGCAGCGCAAAGAAGCTGACCGTGTTTAACGCCTTTTGTAGCCGTACATGCATACCAACTTTCATATTTTTAAAAAATTTTAAAAAATGAAAGGACAAAACTGAACAAGAAAGACAGAAGTTTAAACACTTTGGTTTCTAGTTCACCTTCATTCCTTCTAAAACTCCCTTGATCTTCGATTATGAACATAATAAATTTCTTAAAGGCCTGAACGTCAACTAGGAAATCAGTTCTAATTCGTTCAATGCATGTTGTTTATAGCCCAACCGATCCACGAGGGGCCATATCAGAGCTGTCACCTCATTAAAGTGAATTCCACACACAAATGTTTTATTTAAAAAAGAAATGGGGCGGGGGAGTGGGGCGGGGGGGGGGGGGGGGGGGGGGGGGGCTTCAACTTAATAATGAAAAAGAACGTTTGTAAAATGCGCAGACATTGCTTAACAATTAGGAAATCTTTTGGAGTTATATTCTGCTATTTTTCCTCCTTCGCTTGTCGTCCCCCACCCCCACCCTTGCGCCTTCCTCCCCCATCCCTACCAAAATTGGTAATGCCTATTACCTGTTAGTATTGGACAGGTATAAAAAGCGCTAGAAGGTCGACCGTTTTTCCACAAAGACTGCCGTGTAAGAACAACATGTCCCTAAAAGCTTTCGCTATGAGGACGTAAAACTCAACCATTACTTCTAGACAGTTTTGTGTTACTGCGTACCGCTATTGTTGCTATGCTTATGACAGGATCGACCAATTTTACGATTGGTACAAAAAGTTTGGTTGGATTCCGTCACGCGAGCCTTAACGCGCGCGCGAACCGTAACGCCTTACCGCGCGCTAAGTGTTCTCACCCTTCACCGCGCGAGCGCCTTACCGCCTTCGCGGGCCGTAAGTTCGCACCTCGCAAGACGCGGCGAGTTAACGTCACGACCACGTGACCTTCTAGATCCTTCTAGGTCACGTGGTCGTGATATTAACTCATAACCCTCGGCAGCGCAGTAAGTAGCAGGTCGGTCTCATTAGGCGTAAGGTACAGCAATGTCTTCGGACGCAGGTTTCACGATGACGTACGTACATGCTGCTCTCTAGTCAGCAGTTATTATTTTGTGAACGGCGAGATTATTCTGACAAATTTATTGAAATACTGGCTGATGTGCTGAATGATATCTGGGATGTATACATCTTACTTAAGGGCCATGAAGTTGAAAGGCCTGTAATGATACTGGTACTGTTGTGCGTTTTTGCGAATGTCATCATGATGCAGTTGTATAGCGGCGACACGATTATCGTTATACTGATGTGGTAAGCATTTCTATCTGGCCACAGTGATAGGGTTACAAATGTCCAGTCCATTTGCTAGCTGGCAGGACCGATTTGTAAGGATGGCTGTAAACCCTGCAGGCGTGCTGCCTCGTTGAGACGGTTTACACTGTCATGTCAGCAGTAATGTACTTGAACCGTCGCCAGTGGGTGGACACATTCGGAGGCTGTTTGCTTGTTCTGACAATCTTGTATGGATTGGATCTTATTAATCTGAACTTGGGGCACCTGTATGCCTAGATCGATGTTGCATCTTTATAAAACTTGCTTTATAGAAAAAAAAACAAAAAAACATACGCGAAATTACGTCTTTTTAAACTGTTTCAACAGATGAAAACATTTCTATAAAATTTTATTTCAGTAAATGACTGGATAGAGGTACTGAAAAGGATTAAGAAAATCAAAGAAACAAAACTAAAATGGTTCCAAATTAGAATATGCCACAGAATTTTTGGAACAAATAGTGTGCTGAAAAGTATGCATATCGTTGATAGCGACAAATGTAATTTCTGTAATAGAGAAAAAGACTCAATTAATCATTACCTGTGGGAATGTGAGTTTACACACGCTTCTGGAAAGACCTTGAAAGAGCTCTAAAAGTTAATTGTTCACACTGTGAAAGATTATCCCTTAATGTGGAGATTATATTATTTGGTACGGATGAGAAAACAAAAACCGATGATATGCTAGACCTGAAAATTTTAATGGGAAAATATTTCATCTATAAATGTAGAATTAACAAAACAAAACCCAATGTAAACATGTTTTTGAAGGAGCTGAACTACAGATATAAAATGGAGAAATATATTTCCTTGATGGAGATGAATCATGCTACCTACCAAGAAGAATGGTCACCATATATTAAACTACTAGAGGACTAATGGTCATATTATGTACTATATTTACATGTGTATGTATGTATGGTGAATGTATGAATGTATGTTCAAAATAAGCGCTGTATATATATATATATATATATATATTTTTTTTTTTGTTTTTTTTTTTTTTGTTTATTATTTAAAGTCATCCGTGACCTTGGAGCCTCGAGAAAATAATCGTAGATTAAAGTGTGTCTGTATAATTTAACTTCTTCGAATGCCATACTTCGATGGAGTCGATTATTTAAGTAATACGTTTTATAACCCTGCATTGTTTGTGTACATTATTCGTTTTGTGTGCCCATTTAAAAGATAAATATTCTAGATTAGGGGAAAAAAAAACCTACGGTAGCAAGATAGTTGTTACTGTATAATTATTTGAATAGTTGGTATTCGAGTTCTAATTCAAATGACATGCAGATTTTTTTTTTTTTTTTTTTTTTGGGGGGGGGGGGGGGGGGGTTGGCATGGAGGGGATATTTTTGTTGTTTTCGTTGTATGTGATCTTTGTAACTGTTTGAAATGAAATAAAAGAGCTCTTTTCAAAACAAACAAACAAACAAAAAAGCTGTTGTGTTCTTGTGTGCCTCTCACTCACGCACTCTTTTCAAAACTTAGTTTCGATAGATGATCTTTAAAAAAACAGTTTGCTTAAATGAAAATACGTCTTTCAAACTATTTACATACGCGAAATTACGTCTTTTTAAACTGTTTCAACAGATGAAAACATTTCTATAAAATTTTATTTCAGTAAATGAAAATGTCTTTAAAATCTTGTCTCCATGTTTAGAAATGCGTCTTGGAACTATTTCAGAAAAAGAAAATTCATTTCAGACTCCGTGGATAAAAATGTGTAAATTCTAGAGGTCTTATCATTGTATGAAGGTGTTCATTCACTATTCAACAGCATTTTAATCTAAAAAAAAAAAAAATGTTCAAGATGTAAACATTGTGTTCGCCATTTTTCAAACTTTTTTTTTCAAGAGATGAAGATACACAAATTGTACAAGTATGCTGATTCTGTCGAGGTGTCAATTTTCTTTTTACAACAGCATTTCAGTACAATGATATGAATATAACCTTTGCGTTCGACTCTTTTGAAACTATTTCAATAGACGAAAATATATTTGTTAAACTAACTGATGAACTTGCCTTTTCAAACTATTTCAATACATATAAAATGTTTCTTGAAAACTATTTTGATGATGAAGCCGTCTTCTGACACTATTTCAATAGATGGAAATGTGCCTAATTAAACCAAGTTATTGAGGTGGTATAATAGGATTATGGTCATACACTACAATGAATAGCATTTCAATACAAAAATATTTTCAATATGAATTTCGTATTCGCCACTTGAAACTCTGTCATCGGGTAATATATATATATATATATATATATATATATATATATATATATATATACATATAAAGAGAGAGAGAGAGAGAGAGATCTTTAAACTGTTCTGATACATAAAAATGACTTTAAAACCTATTTCATTGCATAAAAATGTGTCCTGAAAACTTTCAGTAAATGAAAATGGGTCAATTGAAAATGTTTCACTGGATGCAAACGCATCTTTTCAAAAACTATTTCAACGGACGAAAATGATAACTTAAAAAATTTTGATGGTTGAAAACGTCTTTAAAACCATTTTCAGTATATGAAAATATCTTTTAAACTGTTTCAGTAACTGAAAATGTCTTTTAAGATCATAACTATTTCAGTACATGAAAATGCCTTTTGAAACTACTTGAATAGACGACAAGACCTTTGAAACTATTTCAGTTACTTAATATGTCCTGAAAAATATTTCAGTAGGGCCTACGTGAAAATGTGTCGTCTGAAGTTATTTCAGTCGATAAAAAAGGGCCTTCAAAAACCTTTTCAGTATACATTAAAACAAGTCATAGAGATACCATGATGGCGTTCACTATTTTCAACAGCTTCTCAACATTGAAATAAACTCAATATAAACTTTGTGTTCGTCGCTTACTTTTTAGCTGCTCGTGTTCTAATCACTAGACCTAAATGATCCTCTTCTTTACTTAACTAGTATTGGGTCTGAAGAATAATGTAGATATATCATTCATATAATATATATATTAGTATATGTAACAATATTAATATATGTATAATGTATATTGCATATTTGATCAGTAGAATTATATACATATAAATATATATATTATATGAGCGTGTGTGTGTCTGTGTGTGTGTCTGTGTATTGTATGTTTACATAACATTCACGAATGTTACCCCCCCCCATCCCCCCAAATCAACTCGACTCCGCACGCATCCTTACTGCCCATGGATTTCTCCCTTCACCCACCGTCAACCACTCTTAATTAGTATTTGCTCTATACAATGATATAGATATATAACTTATGTAATTTATGTGTGTGTGTGTAATGAATTTGGTCTACAGAGAAAATAGATATCTGATTTATACATACATACATACGCACACAGAGACACACACACACATGCACGCGCGTGCGCGCGCACGCATCCTTACTGCCCATGGCTTCCTCCCTTCACCCCCCCCCCCCCCCCCCCCCCCCCACACACACACACCAATCTTAACTAGTCTAGTATTTGGTCTACATAGTAATTATATATATATATATGTGTGTGTGTGTGTGTGTGTGTGTGTGTGTGTGGTCTACAGAATCCCCCCCCCCCTCCACAAACAGGCACACTTGACGAATGTTCGAACCTCCCTCTTCCCCTCGATTCCGCACGACCCTCACAGCTCGTGGCTTTCTCCCTCCACTAACTCCCGACCACTCTAACCTTCCTTCCAACACCTTCACAATTCTTTGCCGCATCATACCCTTCCTTTTCATCCCCCCCCCCCCTCTCTCTCTCCCCCCCCCCCCCCCCCCCCCCCCCAGTTTTTCATATCCTACGTCTCTCCTCTGTTTCTTTCCTGCCTCCCCCCCCCCCCCCCCCCCTTCCTTCGCCAGCTATCTGACCTTTAGCCCATTCTCTACATCTAATACCAACCATTCAGGTGACGTACACCGATAGCGAATAAGGTCAGTGCCTGTAATATACGGCTGTTTCAACCACCATCTTTCTTTTCATTGTTTTACTTTTCAGTCATTCATTTTTTTTAAATTTTTTTTTTAGGTAATATGGTTTGGTATCATCATTATTTGGTAAATCTAGTGTTTTAATTCGTTTATTTATTTAGTAATAATTTGGAATTCTTTGAAAGGTATTTGTCATGTGTATGAAAGGAGGGAGGCGTGTGTGTGTGTGTGTGTGTGTGTGTGTGTGTGTGTGTGTGTGTGTGTGTGTGTGTGAACAGCCAAGTCCCTGCCTATAGGCCTAAGCTTCTTTCCCATTGAAATCTGCTTAGTTTTCCAAAGAAGACAAATCTCATCAACCTAGAATTACAAATGCCGGAATATAAATTGAAAGTGAACTTTACGATTTGGATAAAAGTGGTTTCTATACTTCTCTGTGGTTAAACTGTTTGAAAATATTTTGTGTGAGAGGCTATGAGCGTGTTTGGGAAAAGCAATAGATTTCCATCGGTGAAAATGATTGTATTTGGTGCAGGCGTACAAGACAGTTATGTTCGTTTACAGCATGAGATTCTAGACTCTAGTAGCAAATGTCTGTTTCATAAAAATTATAAAACTGATTTCAACAAGAAAAATGTATTCATTAATCGCCAGATTTCTCTATTCATGAAATAATTAGATTTCGATGTAGCAGCCTTAAACTCACGATTCAGGCTGGCTGTGGTTTTCCCGCGAAAAAAAGATTCTGTGGGGAACTTGAAAAAGATGAATTAGGCGATGAGTTTCAAGTTTGTAATGCAATGCCCCAAATACGGAGCTTTAAACCAAAACTTCAAATCTGGAAAATACGCTGGATTAAGTCGGTTTATGATTATTGCAGCTTATTTTCTGATGGGAAAAAGACGTTAAATAAGTGAATTTATGAGATTAAGTAACGTTTTTCAAATCTCGTAAATTTTGCCATTGGGTTTGTGCTGTTTTTACCATTTGGGTATCGTGGTTACAGCAAAGAGCATGTTGTTTATTGCTACAAATACTATACATTTGTGTGGCTTTCGTTTATATTTTGTAGTGGACAAAATATAAACGTCCTCCATGCCCCCAAAAGGAATTACATGATAAATTTGTTTTTAACACTAACGACGCCTATCTAGCTGACATCACATTTCTACCGCTGGAGGCTGAGTCAATGTTCCAGAACGCCAGATCTGTGTTTGTTTGGAAGCAAGTTTCTTCCATGCGTTTGAGAAATAAGCTCGAAACAATTTCGGTTCTTTTTCGGTATAGCGGTTAAATGCAAACGGTTACGTTTTATCATATACGTTTTATCATTAGCCAGTGCTACTATTCTTGTCTCTTGATGGTTTTCATTACTTCTGTGATGCCGGACGTCAAATGTGTGTATTCATCAGATGAGTGATGTTTCATATGGTTCCAATGTTCCAAGTACTATACGAACCTAAGTCATTTCTTTTAACGCATGATTTGTTGCTGTTGAACGCCACAGCACAGCCAGACTAGATCTGATGAATGACAATATTTTTGTCAATGTCAATACATAAGCAGCTGAGAGAGAGAGAGAGAGAGAGAGAGAGAGAGAGAGAGAGAGAGAGAGAGAGGAAATGTATTTGCTTCTTCTGTTTTTTTTTTTTTTTTACAGGTATCTCGGATTCTGAATGCTGAAGAGTCTGCTGAATGTACTGATGTGTCGGGTGATCACACATTTGTCGGCACAAACTGAAAGCAATTGCCAGCGGAAGAAGAGAGTTGACAGTATCATTACTTTAGAAGTGATGCAACGGCAAGGGTCAAGATCTACAACAAAAGATGGCATGGGATTGAACTCCGTTCCTTTATCTGCTTTCGCTGGGAATGCTTCTGCTGAACATATGTCCAGAAGGCCTGCAAATCAGCTAGTGCGTTGTCTTCAAAGCAATGTCGATTCCTTATGTTCATGTCAGGGAATATGAATATGCTGCAGTCAAAAGTAAAGCTCACTAATCTTGAAGACAACGGGGGGGGGGGGGGGGGGGGGGGGGGGGGACAGAGTTCACAAGAAGGGATCAAATTGAAATGAGCGTTTTCCTGGGTTTGCCATCGGTTTCTTGTCACCATGAAGCAAGGCATGCTGACATCAACCGTTTGGTTTTGATTTGCTGTATGGACAGGGATTTGTTCACATGTGCCTTAGAAGAGGCTGCGGAAGTTCTCAGTTTCAGGGATGGGAATCGAACCCACGACCTCCCAACTGGGAATCTGCGACGCTTACCACAACGCTACGGCGGATTCAAGGAGTTCTCGAGCTTTGATAGTTAACATACCAGAAAGACCAAGTACCTTCTCTGCTTTCAAGGGTTTCTGAAAGGGGAGCGTCCGGTTAGCGCGCATTACCCCAATTGCTATAAAGAGCGAATCTCGGTCGTATGATAGAAAGCGCGCAAGTCATGTACGATGATGTCTCCCATACTATGACAGAAAGCGCGCAGGCTGGACGAATCGAATCTCACGGCAGGCGAAAACTGGCTGTAGGCTGCTCTTTAGTGGTGCCAGCTACAGGCGGTAATCTGACCCGCTGAGCGGTGAGTGCCAGGGGCTGGCAGCGCCGTATCTAGATCAGCACGCCCCAGCTCTGGAATCCCCTCTGTTCATACACACGCACACACACGTACACACACACACACACACACACACGCGCGCGCACACACACACACACGCGCGCGCACACACACACACATACACACACACCCACACACAAATATACACACGCCCGCACGCCGACACGAAAACACCCTCACAAAACACTAAATCGTTATTATACTCACAAATTTATTTTCCGAACAGTAAAAATTTTCAAAGAGAAGTGTTTACAGCTGGCCTCTGTCCACCAGATCTTAAAACTTGAAAACGGCATAAAAGTTAGTTCACATATTTACACATTTACACGATCCTCTCTTCTAAAAGTAGTAAATCTACACCACCACTGGTAGGTTTTTCCAAGCCATCCTTTTAAGAAAGTCTTTTCGGGCAAGTGTACCTCTCTGAAACTGTGCTCTGAGGGCGATCATCTCTTGCAGCTTCAGGCGCCTTGCAGCCCTCATCGGCGGCATCGCATCCGGCCCGGTACGAGCATTCAAAGTGTTGATTTTGATGTAGGAGTTTGCTTGCACATCTTTTAGTCTGTCCATCAGTTCAAAGATAGTAGGATGTGCATAATGGAAGCAGTCAGAAAAATGTCGATGAAACGACTCGCAAGCGTTTGTTGTCCGGTTGGCACTTGGATCTGGGTCAGCCCAAATTTCAGGCGGGAATGTCGCTTCTGATCTCACGTAAGTATTCAACATGTAATCAGCAAAACTATTGCACCTTTCATCATCGGGCATATCATCCAGAAAGTCAAAAGCAAAGGTGTCCTGAACATCCTGTGGGTCGATGAACATCATGCCGAAGAATCGTTTTAGCCAGCTTCCGACTTCAGAATCCTCTGCTCTGTAGTCATCCCCCAGGCCTAGGGAGACGATCTTCCGGTGCCATGACTGGCCCAGGTGGAAATGACAACCCTTTATCGCAATCTGGGGCCAGACGTCTCTTGCAGCTGTATGAGTTGGCTTCTCAAAGTCAAGATGTATTTCGTCCGGTTGAAGGTCAAGGCCATGGTCGACGCACAGTGCCTTGATGTGTCGAAACATGTGCTTGTACACATCCAAAGATTTTGATGGCAGGAGGGCAAACACACAAGGCACATATTGTCCCTTTTTCAAAGCATGAAGTGTGTATATTTGATAGAAATGTTTCGGACAGGTTTTAAATGTGCCATCACCAAAGATTTTGGACTGCCTGTCACAGAGCAGCTGGAGGTTGGTGTTGGTGGTGTAGATGATAATACCGTTGGCAGCATCGTTGACTTGCACCATGGGTTCGCCTCGGCTGGATGTCATGTCGTAGTCAGCGACGCGTTCGTGGGTTTCAGCCCGACTTTTGGGAAGTTTGGGGAGCTGTTTTCGTCGTTGTTGATACATCGCCTTTCGCGTCTTCTCGATGTCTGCTAAGTCGATATTCTCGTCATCATTTTGCTGCAACTGTTGTTTCATAATTTTGGACGGTCGCTGAAACAAGTCCTCAACACAGCGTCTTTTGCAGGCTTTCCGAAACTGTGTGACGGCGATGTCCTTTTGGTTTTTAGCGCCATGCTCCACGTGCTGGCGCAGTACCTGCAAATTTTTGTTGCCCACGTCAGTCCGGCACCGTGCTGGACAACCTCTTTTGGTACATCTCCAGGTCTTCCCGTTGGCCGTAGCTCTGTCCAAACGAAACAGACAGCCGTCTACAAGCAGGGCTGGCTTGTCGTGGTTTGTGGTAGTTTCCATGATTGCTGAATTCTCCTCCATCATTCCAGCCATTCCAGCTCCTCTCTGTCTCGCTGAACTTAGGCGTGTGTTTCGTGTGTGTGTAGTGTGAGCTTTGGCTCATCTAGAAACAGGCGAAAACTGGCTGTAGGCTGCTCTTTAGTGGTGCCAGCTGTTTGTGTGTAGTGTGAGCTTTGGCTCATCTAGAAACATATAGAAACGATTCATGTAGTGAACAGTGTCAGTTAAAAGTAATCACATACGCAACGCTAACGGGTGCGCGCTTTTTAGCAGTGAACTCACTCGTGTTTTTCTACTTGCGCGCTTTACTAGCATTAGAGCGCGCGCTTTCTAGCGCGCGCTTTCTAGCGGCGCGCGCTTTTCCGCGGACCCGTCTGAAAGATCAGAACGCTAAAGACACCCCCCCCCCTCCCCTCCCCACCCCCGTAAGTACCATCGACAAGCGGTTTGAGCCCTCTGTAATCAATGCACATTCAAGCGGCGTGCCGGTCAACAAACCCGGATCAAAGCCGGATAAGCGCGGTCGGAACTACTTTCAGGCAGCAGACGCGGGCCACAAATCCCCCACCCTCAGCAGGCCTCCTTTGCGGGAAAGCTGGCAAGTGCCAGGGGTGATGACCTCACGGTTCTTCAATAGGTCGAGTCAGGCTCGGAAGGGATATCGCTCTTCGCGATGCTTTTTTCAAACACAAAACAGATTGGCATCTCCTCACGAATACAGGGCTACTAATGCGAATATTGAAGGATTTTTGTTTTAAGTGCATTTCATAAAGTGTGTCATACTTCTGGTCAGAATTGAACGGCATTTTATTGTTAATTCTATTTTATAAATTAAAAAGAAAATGCTTTAATTAGAAACAAAAACAAAAAACAAAAAAACGACCTCCCCAAAGAGAGAGAGAGAGAGAGAGAGAGAGAGAGAGATTCGGATTCGGATGATTTATTCACATAGGCCTAGGCCCCTTATGAAGGGGTATGGAAATAGTACATTGGAAACAAATGTATGCGACATGCAACAAAGTATATCACATTAAGACAAATCATTTGTAACTTTTAAGAGGTAGCCATTTCTCTCATTTTAAATGCCTTATACAAAAATAACGAAAAATTTTTAACATCTGTTGTTAAAGCTGACGACATCAATAGGGTCAATCTAAATAGGGAAGGCTGAGAGAGAGAGAGAGAGAGAGAGAGAGAGAGAGAGAGAGAGAGAGAGAGAGAGAGAGAGAGAGGACTATGCCCACAGGAGTACCAAATTCAACATTGTGCCTGCTTAGGTACTATTTCCCAATATTTTCCAAACAGGCAAGAGTCATACCACTTTTCTTTCAGATAATCTCAATCTTTCCAAAAATCTTTGGTTGAGAGCAAAATCATTCGCGTCTCCTTCACAGTTGCATTCTTCGTCTTCAGTCACACCCATTTTCTTTCGGGTTCAATTTGAAACAAAAATTCTGGGTGGGATAGAAAAGGAGGACAATGGACGAGGATAGGAGGCTTTTCAGGAAGTGGGAGCGGTTTGCTCGACTAATTCCCGAAAGCGAGCGGTGTTGTGGCTTCAGCGTTTAAAACGACCATAGCGATTAAGTGGCTCACAGCCGCGGACCAATGCACATTGCTGTGCCACATATTGCGGATGACTGCACACATCGATCAGCGAATTACCATTTCGTAAGGCATTCACGCGTATTCTCACACAGACATTGTGTGTGTGTGTGTGTGTGTGTGTGTGTGTGTGTGTGTGTGTGTGTGTGTGTGTGTGTGTGTTTGAGAGAGAGAGAGAGAGAGAGGGGGGGGGGGGAGAGCTCAGATGTAGTGTACTGTATTTCGGCCTTGGGTTACATAATACGTTGTGATCGGAAGGGAGGGGATGGTGAATGGTAGAAAAGACGGGGTCTTAGGACAAAAGAATTGTGTAATCCTAATCATGTACATCCGGAAAGGACAAAAGTTCAGCAAAGGAACCTTAGTTACAAAAGAAAAAAAAGGCATAAACGCAAAGATACAACATAAGTTAGTCTGCACGATTATTATACAGTTTAAGAGAGTATGCAGCAAATAAGCGCTACCAGCAGGGTTTTTCAGAACATTCAAGGTGGGGGTGAATGGAAACACAAATTTTCCACAATAGATACCAGCCGCCGTGGCGAAGTGGTTAGCGTCGCGGACTCCCGGCTGGGAGGTCGTGGGTTCGAATCCCATCAGAGTCATGTGGGTTTTTCTGCCCCGACCGGCTCCTACCCAGAGTTGAGTTTGCTGCGGACTCAGTTGGGAAGACTGGGACCACACAGTCGAGTTTCATCCACTTAATGGATGCGTTTCTGAGAGTGTTGCTCAAATTTCCTGACCGACACTGCAGGTGCCTGTATCTCTCGGGCCTGGTTGACGCCGGGATATATTATGAAAGGAAGCGTAGAGTACAGCCCTGTCATGTAGTCTCAGACCGAAATGGAAATCCGTAGCATCATCTTAATCATCCTCATTCTCATCGATCAGCATAAAAAAGTCTCAAATTCTGTGGCCCTTCATGCCCTGCTCTCATGGTGACCTCAATTTCGTTGTCCTCTCCACATCTGTGGCCTTGGTTTGGTTCCGTCGGGGTCACCGGTATCGACGTGTCCACGGGGGCTGTCGTTGGACGGACGTGGTGGCGCCCTCCGGAGGGAGAGCTCACTCACGCCGGCTCCGCGACTAAGCAATTATTGTCCTTAGTAGGTGGTGTCCTGTGTATGTTAGATCAGAACAGGCGCCACTGAACACCACCGAAGCGACTCGGCAGCAGTGCAGTGTCTCCTCCGATGGGTTGCCTCTTGACGACTTGACATTGACTGCTTCCTGTGGATTGCCGGTGCCGGGGCTGTGGCGGGGCCGACCGGGCTGTGGCTGTGGACGGGATGTCGGAATGAGCGGCGTGGGTGCACTGCCGCTGAGGTGGAGCAGTGGTTGGGACAGCAAAAAAAAGAAAAAAAAATTCCCACAATAAATGAATGTTAATGCTCAGCCAAGAACAGTCAAGTTTATTCATGTTGATCATAGCCTAGCTACTTTCTGCCACCTGTCAGTAATATAAAAACAAACCAGGACAAATCATGCCTGTGGGTGATGTAACTTACTTTTAGCAGTTCACCTGGTGATTAAGGGTTACAGTTTTTACAAAACTGTATTCTCAGGTTAATTTTACATGAAGCACAAACACAAACAAACAAACAAACACAAAAACGGACTTCAGTTTCAACCCTGCTCTAACAGAATGGACATAATATCTTGATTGTTTCTATTAAATGAAATCTGAAATGAGGCAGGAAATGACGAACAGTAAATAAGTAACAAGCAGGGTAAACACTCTCTCTCTCTCTCTCTCTCTCTCTCTTCTCTCGTCTGTGACTGACCGCTGAAGTGAACACATCGCAAAGCAGAGCTCTCTCCAAGCATGCCTGTGAACTGTATCGTTTTTCGTTCAGCCTGTGGCTTCTTTCTCCCTGTGTACATTAGGTTTATGACGGAAAGAGCCTTACAAAGTCAGAAACTGAAAGCCCAAGTCATCAAAACCCGCAACAGATTGGACATTATTTTGTTTGTGTTTGTGGCCTTGCATCTGTTGTGCTGTGGAGATTGTCACCCAAATCCCGGACCTGTTTCGCCCACGAAATCAATGATAGATGACACGGAAAACAGTACCAGCCCTTTCAAAATGACCGATACCGGTGCTGTTCAAAGTGTCAATAATCCACACCAAAACCCAGAAAGGAACAGATCCAAGGACATTGGCAACAACAAGGTGAGCAACGAAGAACTGCACAGTGACATTAGAGCCTTGATCAGAGAACAAAGCCAGATGAGAGAGTGTATGGAGGAACGTTTCATGTCCATACAAGACACGTTGAATACACGACTGCAGGGAATGGAGGACATGATAGACAGAGCACACGACGACATCGCCATGCTCAATGAAACTGTGGAAGTGCTGTCGGAAGAAAACTCCAGACTGAAAGAAGAAGTACAGAAACAAGGTGAGAAAATTGACAGACAAGAAGAGAAACTAGACTACTTAGAAAATCAAAGTAGACGACAGAACTTAGTGTTTCATAACATACCACAGACTGATAAAAAGGAGACATGGGAAGATTGTGAGAGGATGGTGATGCATGTGATCAACGACAGTCTGAAGATAGACACGGCAGTGAGCATCGAAAGAGTACACAGAGTGGGGAAGGCGATCGTTGTCCGATTCTTGAGTTTTAAAGACAGAGAAAGGGTCAGGAGTGTGGGGAAGGCGATCGTTGTCCGATTCTTGAGTTTTAAAGACACAGAAAGGGTCAGGAGTGTGGGGAAGGCGATCGTTGTCCGATTCTTGAGTTTTAAAGACACAGAAAGGGTCAGGAGTGTGGGGAAGGCGATCGTTGTCCGATTCTTGAGTTTTAAAGACACAGAAAGGGTCAGGAGTGTGGGGAAGGCGATCGTTGTCCGATTCTTGAGTTTTAAAGACACAGAAAGGGTCAGGAGTGTGGGGAAGGCGATCGTTGTCCGATTCCTGAGTTTTAAAGACACAGAAAGGGTCAGGAGTGTGGGGAAGGCGATCGTTGTCCGATTCCTGAGTTTTAAAGACACAGAAAGGGTCAGGAGTGTGGGGAAGGCGATCGTTGTCCGATTCCTGAGTTTTAAAGACACAGAAAGGGTCAGGAGTGTGGGGAAGGCGATCGTTGTCCGATTCCTGAGTTTTAAAGACAGAGAAAGGGTCAGGAGAGTGGGGAAGGCGATCGTTGTCCGATTCCTGAGTTTTAAAGACACAGAAAGGGTCAGGAGTGTGGGGAAGGCGATCGTTGTCCGATTCCTGAGTTTTAAAGACACAGAAAGGGTCAGGAGTGTGGGGAAGGCGATCGTTGTCCGATTCCTGAGTTTTAAAGACACAGAACGAAGGGTCTCAGGAGTGGTGGGGAAGGCGATCGTTGTCCGATTCCTGAGTTTTAAAGACACAGAAAGGGTCAGGAGTGTGGGGAAGGCGATCGTTGTCCGATTCCTGAGTTTTAAAGACACAGAAAGGGTCAGGAGTGTGGGGAAGGCGATCGTTGTCCGATTCCTGAGTTTTAAAGACACAGAAAGGGTCAGGAGTGTGGGGAAGGCGATCGTTGTCCGATTCCTGAGTTTTAAAGACACAGAAAGGGTCAGGAGTGTGGGGAAGGCGATCGTTGTCCGATTCCTGAGTTTTAAAGACACAGAAAGGGTCAGGAGTGTGGGGAAGGCGATCGTTGTCCGATTCCTGAGTTTTAAAGACAGAGAAAGGGTCGGGAGAAGCGCCTATAAACTAAAAGGCACCAACTTCGGAATCTCGGAAGATTTTTCCAAAACTGTGAGAGAAAGAAGAAGGGGGTTAATTGGGGTGATGAAACAGTATCATTCCAAAAACGAACGGGCCAGTCTTGTTTATGACAAACTGTACACTCCAGATGGTGTGCTACCCTTTGACACGCACTCACAAAAAATAACGAAATTCTACAGCCAGTCAGCACGGAATTTTCCTGTACGTGAAAGCAATAGGTTTGACGTCGTGCAATCAAATTGTCAACAAGAGAGAAACAAGCAGTTGCATGCAGCCAGTCGTGACACCAACTCACCAACAATGAAGTCAAGAACGGAGGAGGACGGAGCAAACAAAGTTGGCAGTCACAACTGGGACAAAGAAGGCGAAGTAGAAGGGAAGAAACCAGCATTGTCTTCTGTTGCCAACGAATCATCCCGCAAGTCACGCCCTCGAACGCGACTGTTCTCCTCCCAACTGCAACAGCACCAGGACCAGCAGAAACAACGACCAGAGTCGGGACAGCAACACCGTGAAGATCAGACTTCTTATGTGGGGCAGGGTAGCAGCAGTACCTCAATACAACAATCACGGTCGAGACGTGAAGCCCCTCCTCCTGGATGTCACGATGAACTGGATACCCCACCTCGACAAGTAGATGGCTGGTCGCCCTGTTTCAATGCCAAGTCAGCAACACCACGGGGCTTTGGCCGTGGGGCCACCCCTCCTGATGTTGGAGATCGACACGAAGGGTCGTATACTCCTCATGGGTTGCGAGGTGGACGGGGCAGGGACGGCGCCTTACGAGGCAACTCTACTCGGGACAATGGTACACGGGGCATCAACAATCAGAGACCACCACCCACCTGCAGCAGATAGGGATGTGGCCAGGCCGTCCAAGACGGTGATGTAGCGACAACGACGACAAAGACGACTGAGTGCTGCCTGAGGGTGGTGACGTGGAACATAGGTGGGCTTGTGGCCCGCCTCAAAGAACAAGGTTTTGTAAATTATGTCAGCAAGTTTGATGTAGTTTGTCTAGTAGAGACTTTCGTTGATACCGTTTCCTTTCTCAGTGATATCTTTCAAATGCATGATTGTTTTTTTGCTAATGCACATCAGATAGGCCCTGGTAGAAAATCAGGAGGCGTGATCGTTCTTGTAAAGAAAAAATTATCCCAGTACTGTAAACAGATTGAGTGTTTGCTACCAAACATTGTTTGCTGTAAATTTTCAAAACAGTTATTACTTTCAAAACATGATGTTGTTATGGTATGCACATACGTTCATCCTCAAAATTCGACTTGGTACCAGCAGGCTGAAATAGACTGTGACATTTCAAACTTAGATACGTGTTTGACAAATGTATTACAAAAGTATAAGGACGTGCATTTTATCATATGTGGGGATTTAAATAGTAGGGTAGGAGTGTCTAATCCTGTCGCCTCAGTCTTGGACTTTGATCGTGAACCATGGGGGAGGACTGAAGATGTGTATACTGGACCTGAAAGACAATCACAAGACAAAAATACAAATCTCTTTGGGTCTCACTTATTAACTTTATGTGAAGGCTATGACTTGGTCATTTTAAATGGTTTTTGTGATGGGGATAGAGAGGGGAAATTTACTTTCGTTTCTACGTGTGGAAACAGTGTAATTGACTATATGTTATGTTCGCATGATTTGTTACAATGTGACCTTTATTTGTGTGTTGGGAAGGAAGTCCTCTCTCAGCATTTTCCTGTGGAACTATGTTTATCAAACAAAACTATTGTCAATGGCACTTTTACAGAGGTACAGAAAAAACGATTTACAAAAATAATATGGGATGAAGATAAAAGAGATGTGCTTGTAGCAGCAACACAGACTGATAGCGCCGTCTGTCTTCTTCAAGAAGCCACAGCATTAGTAAACGTCAATTTAGAGAGTGCTATTCAAACATTCACTTGTTACTTAAATAATGTGTCTCAGTGCATGACCAAAACTATGCTTTGTAGTAATGAACCCTGGAGAGAGCCTACTTGGTTTGATCAGGATTGTAAGGCGAAGAAACTTGTCACAAGAAGAGCATTGAGCCAGTATAGAAATGCGAAGGACAATAAAACTAGAATAGAAAAGAGAATGGCATACTGCCAAGAGAGGAAGGAATATAAAGACATGCAAAAAGAAAAACGAGAACAGTTTAAAAAGGAACAGGTAAAATCCCTTACTGACACATGTTCGGACAGCTCAAAATTCTGGACCACTGTTCGTTCTGTCCTCCGAAATAGTGTTCCCAAACCAAACATTTCAAAAGAACGGTGGCATGAGCATTTTGAGACACTTTTGAATACAACTAAAGACCAAGTGCCACGCCAGCAGTTGGTGTCTGAACCCACTGAATATTGTCCTATTACTGACGAACTAATAACAACAGACGAAATAGGTGAGGCCATACGACACTTAAAAAGAAATAAAGCTAGTGGGTGGGATGGTGTCCCAGCAGAAATATTAAAAAGCGTTGATACAATACCGTTTTTGTTAAAGTACCTCAATGCCCTCCTTGAGGCAGGACACTTTCCTGAATTCTGGTCGAAGTCCATTATAGTGCCTATTTACAAGAAAGGTAATCCTGACGACCCTGGTAACTACAGAGGTGTATCGCTTATAAGCGTAGTCAGCAAGATCTTTACATATATTTTGAATAAGAGATTGAGCACATGGATAGAGGAAACTAAACAAATTACAGAGCAGCAAGCTGGCTTCCGAACGGGCTATTCTACGGTAGACCATATATTCACTCTGTACAGTATAGTACAGAAAAGCTTGGCTCAGAGAAAAGGAAAAGTTTATGTAGCCTTCATAGACTACCAGAAAGCATTTGATTCTGTAAATCGTGATAACCTATGGGCTTGCCTGGCGAGAAAAGGATTGTCAAGAAAAATGCTGAAATTACTCAAAAGCATGTATGAAAATGTTCTTTGTTGTGTGCGAGTCGGTTATGATTACACAGAGTTCTTTAGGTCACCAGTGGGTGTTAAACAAGGCTGCTTACTTTCACCCAAAATTTTCTGTTTATTTATAAACGAAGTAGCAGATGACTTAAGGAGAGATGGAAGACATGGTATTGTATTGTCCAACCTGATAGAAGAAATATTTACTCTATTGTTTGCAGATGACATAGCTTTAGTATCACACACTGTAGTAGGATTACAAAACCAATTGAATGTATTGGCTAAAGCATCTAATAGAATAGGATTAACAGTAAATTTAACAAAAACTAAAATTATGGTATTCAGAAAAGGAGGCCATCTGGCAGCAAGAGAGAAATGGTACTTAAATGGAGAAGTCCTTGAAGTAGTCAATTCATATGTTTATCTTGGCTTTACCTTAACAACAAAACTGTCTTTAGAGAAAGCCATGGAACAGATAGTAAGGAAAGCTAGGAAAAAGACAATTGGCATATCTCGGGCATTATGGAAAATAGAATGTGGTGACGTTAAAGTGTTTTTACGTTTATTTGACCGCCAAATTCAACCAGCCCTCTTGTATGCAGCAGAAATATGGGGGATTAAAGAGAGAAAGAAATAGAGCGTGTTCACATGTATGCATGTAAGAAGTTTTTAGCAGTCAGCCAAAAGACACCCAACTCTATGATCTATGGGGAATTAGGCAGGCATCCTCTTTTTATCAATGCAATCATGAAGGCTGTTAAATATTGGTTAAAGCTATTAGAAATGGAGAGTAGTAGAATCCCTAAAGCTATGTATATTCATCTGAAGCAGCTAGACGAGAGAGGAATGAAGACATGGATAACTGATGTTAAGATGCAATTATTTCGGTACGGCTTTGGTTACGTGTGGATAGAACAACAAGTAGGAAGCAAAGTTGGCTTTTTAAAAGCCCTGAAAGAACGTCTGCAAGATTGTTTTAAACAAGAATGGCATGACAAAATATCTTCAAGCGAACGATTCAAAGAATATAGAAGTTTTAAAGATGGCCTATGTTACGAAGCTTACTTATCATTCCTTTACGTACGACGGTATAGAGATGCAGTAATAAGATTTAGACTTGGGATGAATGAATTAAACTCTAATCGATACAGGTATAATAACAACAAACAGTTACAAGCTTGTCCACTATGTGGAGCAAGCGAGGAAAATGAAGTTTATTTGATTTATGTGTGTCATGCATATTCAGATTTACGTGAAGCAATATTTCCACGTTCATTATTGATACAGAGAAATGGCCTTAACACGATTTCACGCTTCCTTCAAAGTTTGTCCCCATTAATGATCGCAAAGTATCTGACAGATTGTTTTAAGCTTAGAACTGAAAGAAGTCGCTGTCCATGAAAAACTGATTTTTGTACGGCTGAGGTCTACATTTCAGTAAGTGTGTGTGTGTGTGTGTGTGTGTGTGTGTGTGTGTGTGTGTGTGTGTGTGTGTGTGTGTGTGCCTCCTTAGAGCTCTGCATGATTTGTCTATTTTGTTGTTTATAACAGGTATTGTGTTCCATTTTGTTTGGATGTCTTTAGACATTGTAAGGACGTTTGTCTGTGCAATTAAATGTTCGAGTTCGAGTTCTCTCTCTCTCTCTCTCTCTCTCTCTCTCTCTCTCTCTCTCTCTCTCTCTCTCTCTCTCTCTCATATGATGAAATTAATTACAAGCCCATGACTGAAAGCGAGTGCTGTTTAGCACATCAGATCGTTTAGCAGAAACGCCAACACAGAGCACGCAAAACAAACAAGGAGACAAGACGAATGGAGAGCCCTGCGCTGTTTTAGAAAAGCTAGGGATGAAACACACAAAATTATACTTGTTCACGAGCGAAAAAATGTGCAAACGCTTTCTGAGAGCCTAATGGCGAGAGTCTGGAAGCGAGCAGAGAACAGAATCTCTTGCTGATAATTCATCTAATCCACCATGATTCTGAAAACAACAACAACAACAACAAAGGTTGAAAATATGGAATGTGGCAACGATGACATATTCAAGATTAACATAAAAACGGTGGATTAGGTTATTCATGTAAAGATGTATTTCACACTAAGACAGTTGCATATACTGGTCACCAACGTCCAGAAATAGATTCACACGGCCGAACATCAAGACCATTTAAAACAAATCAGAAGTATTAAACTAAGTAGTGAGTAAATTCACGTGTGGAAGAGCAAGCGGAATCTGAGGAATTGCGACTTATAAAAAAAAAAAAAAGAAAGAAGTAGAAGACTGGTGTTAGAGAGGTAAAGCTGTTAGTGCAACTTGTTATAAACGCATCTATCAGAGAGATTAGCTACAGGCTGTTATTTTCTGAAAAAGGGAGATCCTGAAAATGTTATTACTGCAGAAGTATACATTTGTTAAATGTTAATCTGTTACATTTGTACACTGAGTCAAATGCGTAGCTAGATAGCAACCAAATAATGTCAGAAAAGCGCGCACGGTTCAGGAAATATTCCACAATGAGATTTTTTTTTAGGTTGTAGGCAATTGTTCTGAAGTCTATGAGGAAAAGGGGTGCAAAAATGTATGTTCATTCTATGGATGAAATAAAATCAGTTTGGTCAAACATGACAAATTAATACAATATACTGGAAGTAAAGGATATGAAGGAAGCAATGTGTGAATCCTTACTTTCTCACGCAAATTTTTAATTGTCTCTGTTTTAATTTTAGAGACAAAGATGTGTGTTCAACCTTCATTGTTCTCGACCAATGTTTAGGTCATATGAATGAAAGAGGACGCCATAGCACGCAGTTATTGCTAGATCTCATCGAGATATTTCTACTGCTCGTTGCTGATGAGTTAGTTCTAATTTCAACACCACTACGGGAAATGGTGAGCAATGTTATAACAATGATCAAAGAGTAGACGTGGGTGAGAAATGATACTATTTCTGTTTTTGTTTCACAACACAACATAGTGCTATCGTAGCTACAGAAAATGTTGTGACCAAGAAAGCTCTTGTAGGGTGACACCGGACATTCCAAAAGTGGAAAGAAATGTGTGCAGATGCAAGTTTTAAGATGGTTCACATCAAATTCAACCTATCTTGTCACATTCATATGGATTACGGAGGCCTTCAATAATTTGAGCATACAGAAAACGTTCACATGATGGCATAACTAAATGAACTAGTGCTGGTGAGCTGGTAAAATACGCACTTTATATTAAATGTTTTACGAACTCTCAACAATATTGGTTGAAACTGTCACAAATGAATCCAGAAAGATGATCATTAAATGATTATTTGATGATGCTTGATATGGATAGATCGGGAAAGAAATGTTGGAACACGCAGACAAGGCAAATTCCATGTGAATATTGGATTTCATATTTTGTGGCATCCGCAAGTATTTAAGACGTTGAGGCTTTTTATGCTTATTCATTTGCATCGCATTCTGTCCCAAGCCGAAGTACACAAAACCTGCTTCTCAATTATAACCAATCTCTCTCTCTCTCTCTCTCTCTCTCTCTCTCTCTCTCTCTCTCTCTTCTTGTCTTGTCTCTCTCTCTCTCTCTCTCTCTCTCTCTCTCTCTCTCTCTCTTAACATGTATATTTTCTCAGTTTACAGACAAACTGGCAACTGAGGTAATCAGTTATGGAAAACACTGTGCTTTGTCGTCGCTTTATGCTTTTTGAACTCTTTCTTCTTTTATCAGCTGACGATTCGATCTTGACATCGCAGACCATACTAAGCTGATTATCACAGCTAAGTATCTTATTGCGAGCTGCTACATCTGTCTAGTTTATTTAGCTAGGAGTAATGTTATTGTGTTTCGTAAGGAATGCTGCTTGGGTGCGAGAGTTGTTTTTTGTATGGTGGTGACATAATGCCTATGACTAACGTTTACGGATACATGGGCAGAATTTTTCCCACATCTTTTAGTTTTGTCGATGCAGATAAAGACATTGCTAGTAGAGATCAAATGCTTTGCTTTGTGGCAAGAAAAAAAAAAGTGAGTACTCAGTAATTCTTCTCTAAGTTTATTTTTCAAGTTTTGTCGTAGTTGAGTCCAGTCAACCGAGCAAAATAGTTTAGAAGTGTGGGTTCTAGACAAAGTTGCCATCTACTGTGAATCAGTACTTAATTTCTAGGTGTAGACATGCGAACACCTCATACGATTTTGTTTGTGTTGAAACTAACAGAAGCACTACATGTCTATTTTCAACAGTGACGTGTCCACTATTAACTAGCATTGATATAAATGGAAGATAATGGTCGAATACTCCGCAAAGCCAACAGTACGCTTTACGTTCTAGAGGAAAGAACAACTTGGTAACTAAAGTGCGCTTTTGCTTTGTTGATGACGGGTTCGGTTTTGCTCGGCTTGATCAAGGTGATTAAAATGTACATAAATGTATACCTTCTTTTCCCGTCAACGTTTGATTGATTGCCAATCACAAAAAAAAGGTCTGTGCTGTTCATACAAATGATCTTGTACAGAAGTAGGCCTATCAGCTTATCAAAGTATTTGTTTTAGTTTGCTTCTTTCGTTGTTGATGTTCTTTTGTTCCTGGTCACCAAATTATACATGCCAGCGACCTTTCTTTTTGTAACCCCAAAACAAAAACAAACCAGGAAACAGACATCCTCTGACGCGACAACATTCAATAGATTTGCATCAAATCCTTATCGAAAACAAACAGGAGGTACACGATTTCAGACAATGTTTCGCTCTTTAAAATTGCAAGCGACTGTCGTACAGTTGAACAGGAGACTCCTTCAGGTATATTCCGTGTGTGTGTGTGTGTGTGTGTGTGTGTGTGTGGTGTGTGTGAAGATTGATCTTAACATTGCTAATCCTTCTCTCACGCCTCGGTCTTTCCCATAACAAAACTGCCGCAGCGAAGTCGAGTTTCTCGACTAACGCGCAAACGAGTTCTCACACAAGCAGTACCGACAACTTCCTGGTTGATGTCGGCCAGAGGAAAAACCACTCGCAAGTTAATGTCGAGACACGTCATGTGCTGGAGAGGCTGGACGACATAGTTGCTTCATCCAGAATGAAGTTCAAGCCAAAGAAATCACGGGGTCTCTCACTGAGGAAAGGAAAAGTGGCCGAATCTGTGGTCTTCAGTGTTGCCAACCAGGCCATTCCAACAGTCACAGAAGAGCCAGTCAAGAGCCTTGAAAGATAGTATGATGATACCCTGAAAGACACACAAAGAGCAAAAGAAACCAAACAGATGTCGGAAGAAGGCTTGGAGACCATTGACCAGCGTGGGCTCCCTGGCAAATACAAGGTCTGGTGTCTGCAGTTCATGCTGATACCAAAGCTCCTATGGCCTCTGATGAAATACGACATCTGCACCAGCATAGTGGAGGCAATGGAAGCCAAAATCAACAAGTTCACAAGGAAATGGCTTGGTGTCCCACCCTGTCTCACTGACATAACACTTTACTGTCGCCAAGCAAAGCTGAAACTACCTTTGAAATCCATCCTGGAGGAATACAAAGCAGGGACGATCAGACTTCAAAGCATGCTGGAGGACTCAGGAGACAAGGTGGTAGAAGCAATCAAGCCCCCGCTGAAGACAGGCAGAAAATGGAAAGTTCAAGAGGCGATGGATTCTGCAAAAGAAAGTCTCAAGATCAGAGAAATAACAGGACACACACAGACCAACAGACAAGGACTGGGGGTGACCAAAACTGAATGGTGGTCAAAGGCCAAAGGAAAAGCCAAAAGAGACATGATGATTCAGGAGATGAGAAAAGAAGAAGACCAAAAGACTCCAAAAAGCAGTCCAGCAGAGCCAGCAAGGGCAATGGACAACGTGGGAGAATGCACTCCAAAGAAGTCTCACTTGGAATGACATTTGGCACATGGCCCCTCTCCGGATCAGCTTCATTCTCAGATCTGCATATGACCTTCTGCTCGCAAATGCAAACCTGGTGACGTGGGGGAAAACAGACGATCCTGCATGCCCCCTCTGCCATGAAAAACAAACAGTGGAGCATGTCCTAAGCTCATGTAAAGTAGCCCTGGCTCAAGGAAGGTACACATGGAGGCACAACCAAGTGCTCAAAGAGATTGTACAAGCAGTCTGGACTAGTACCAACACCATAAAAGGGAAAATCAGGACTCAAAAGCACCCGCAACATTCTTCACGGCAGGAGGTAGCAAATCATGGCCAAGAACAACAGTGCCACTCGGAACATGCTGGCAGTCTGCTGGACGGAGCAGATGACTGGGAGTGCACTGCAGACCTCCCAGAATGGAAGAGTCACCCAGAGATCATCAGCAAGAGTGGCATGAGACCAGACATAGTAGTCCACTCTCAGTCAACCAAGCAGCTGATCATGATCGAGCTCACGGTGCCATATGAGAACAGAATGGAGGCAGCTCAAATCTACAAGACTGAAAAGTATGCTGATCTGGCAAACAGCCTGAGGAGAGAAGGCTATCGGGTCAAAGTCCTCACTGCAGTAATTGGAGCTAGGGGGTTTGTAGGAACGTCTGCATACAGCCTCATGAAACAGCTCTCAGTTGCAGGGATGGAAAAAACCAGAGCCCTGAAAGCAATGGCAGAAGCGGCAGAGAGATGTTCAAGCTGGATCTGGTCAAAGAGGAACAAAAGTGAACTTCATAATTTCCCTACAAATATCAGGTGCCCCAGTGGCTCAGTGGTTAGAGTGCAAGTCATTAAGTGGAAAATGAGCATATCCAGAGGGTCATGGGTTCGAATCCCAGCCATGGCTCATCCCAAGATGGGAAAAAAGAGGCAGCAGAGGGACATCCGGAGTCATGAACCGGGTGTGGCCCAACCTCCCTAGAGTGTCAGGAGATCAGAGCCGAAACACTTGCTTGAAGGGGGCTTCTCTTCTGAGGACTCTCTGCTGCCACACTCTCCACGAGTTTCTTTCTACCAAAATGGGAAGTCAAGCGTCGACAGCGGCGATGGTCCTTGCATGGTAATGGACGATAAAAATCTTTATGGTCCTTTCCTAGCCATCATGGTGACAGTCCGCTGTCGGCAGGTAACGTGCGGAGAATGCCCTTAGGCATGCGACCAACCACTCTTTTCACAGTAAAGCATTGCTCACTATGTTGTCTTCTTGTTTCTTTCTTCTTGTCTCGACCGGCTGGCCATTCTGTTGCGAGTGTTGGCGCTCAGACCACTCTAAGCTAGCTCGATTTCTTTGAAGTCTTCTCTTGTTATTTGTTTTCGTTTGGCGGTGCAGTAATTTTTCTTTTGTGTCAGTTTCCACTTGTAGTCGCCTCCCTTTGAAACCAAAATTCAGTGAAGTCGTTTTACAGTGATCGGCTCACCACCATTATGGTGGCATGGTGTGCTCTCTGCCATGGTGGCAGACATGGGAACAAACTTAAAAGAATAATTACTGTACCGCCGAACGAAGGAGACAAATAAACTAAAAGACAAAACACGATGCGTTTCGACCTCTTTGGCCATCTTCAGCCAAGACAAACAACATTGGAGAAAGTGAAAACGAAGAACAAATAATCACTTATCTCCTCAAACTGGGCGAATAATCACTTATTTCTTCAAACTGAGCTCCTCCATTTTGTGCCCAATTTGAGGAGGTAAGTGACTATTCGTCCTTCGTTTTAGTTGTCTTCAATGTTCGTCTTGTCTGAACAAAACCAAAGCAGTCAAAACGCGTCGTGTTTCGTCGTGTAATTTGTTTGTCTCTTGCGTTCGACAATACAGTAATCTTTTGAAGTTTGTTTCAATTTCCGCCTGCAGTCACCTCATTGTGAAACTACACATGGAAGCGTCCTTCCCGAAATAAGCGTAGTTGTTCTCAGGGTCCCCACTCCTTGGTTCACCGCCATGGTGGCAGGCATGGAACGCCTCTTTTCTCGAAATATGCGTAGTTGTTCTCAGGGTCCCCACTTCTTGGTTCACCGCCATGGTGGCAGGCATGGGAACGCCTCTTTTCTCGAAATAAGCATAGTTGTTCGCAAGGTTTGAAGTCCGTTGGTTACTTTATCTCACCATTTACACAGGGGCGATAGGGCGATGGTACTTGACATGTCTGACCGCTGTTATGGTTCCATTATCTCACCATTTACACAGGGGCCATAGGGCGGTGGTACTTGACATGCCTGACCGCTGTCATGGTTCCATTATCTCACCATTTACACAGGGGCGATAGGGCGGTGGTACTTGACATGTCTGACCGCTGTCATGGTTCCATTATCTCACCATTTACACAGGGGCCATAGGGCGGTGGTACTTGACATGTCTGACCGCTGTCATGGTTCCATTATCTCACCATTTACACAGGGGCGATAGGGCGATGGTACTTGACATGCCTGACCGCTGTCATGGTTCCATTATCTCACCATTTACACAGGGGCGATAGGGCGGTGGTACTTGACATGTCTGACCGCTGTCATGGTTCCATTATCTCACCATTTACACAGGGGCGATAGGGCGGTGGTACTTGACATGCCTGACCGCTGTTATGGTTCCATTATCTCACCATTTACACAGGGGCGATAGGGCGATGGTACTTGACATGCCTGACCGCTGTCATGGTTCCATTATCTCACCATTTACACAGGGGCCATAGGGCGGTGGTACTTGACATGCCTGACCGCTGTCATGGTTCCATTATCTCACCATTTACACAGGGGCCATAGGGCGGTGGTACTTGACATGCCTGACCGCTGTTATGGTTCCATTATCTCACCATTTACACAGGGGCCATAGGGCGATGGTACTTGACATGCCTGACCGCTGTCATGGTTCCATTATCTCACCATTTACACAGGGGCCATAGGGCGGTGGTACTTGACATGCCTGACCGCTGTTATGGTTCCATTATCTCACCATTTACACAGGGGCGATAGGGCGGTGGTACTTGACATGTCTGACCGCTGTCATGGTTCCATTATCTCACCATTTACACAGGGGCCATAGGGCGGTGGTACTTGACATGCCTGACCGCTGTCATGGTTCCATTATCTCACCATTTACACAGGGGCCATAGGGCGGTGGTACTTGACATGCCTGACCGCTGTCTATGGTTCCATTATCTCACCATTTACACAGGGGCCATAGGGCGGTGGTACTTGACATGCCTGACCGCTGTCATGGTTCCATTATCTCACCATTTACACAGGGGCCATAGGGCGGTGGTACTTGACATGCCTGACCGCTGTCATGGTTCCATTATCTCACCATTTACACAGGGGCCATAGGGCGGTGGTACTTGACATGCCTGACCGCTGTCATGGTTCCATTATCTCACCATTTACACAGGGGCCATAGGGCGATGGTACTTGACATGCCTGACCGCTGTTATGGTTCCATTATCTCACCATTTACACAGGGGCCATAGGGCGATGGTACTTGACATGCCTGACCGCTGTCATGGTTCCATTATCTCACCATTTACACAGGGGCCATAGGGCGATGGTACTTGACATGCCTGACCGCTGTCATGGTTCCATTATCTCACCATTTACACAGGGGCCATAGGGCGGTGGTACTTGACATGTCTGACCGCTGTCATGGTTCCATTATCTCACCATTTACACAGGGGCCATAGGGCGATGGTACTTGACATGCCTGACCGCTGTTATGGTTCCATTATCTCACCATTTACACAGGGGCCATAGGGCGATGGTACTTGACATGCCTGACCGCTGTCATGGTTCCATTATCTCACCATTTACACAGGGGCCATAGGGCGGTGGTACTTGACATGTCTGACCGCTGTCATGGTTCCATTATCTCACCATTTACACAGGGGCCATAGGGCGGTGGTACTTGACATGCCTGACCGCTGTCATGGTTCCATTATCTCACCATTTACACAGGGGCCATAGGGCGATGGTACTTGACATGCCTGACCGCTGTTATGGTTCCATTATCTCACCATTTACACAGGGGCCATAGGGTGGTGGTACTTGACATGCCTGACCGCTGTTACACAGGGGGGAGGGGAAGTGGAGGTCGGGCTCGAGGGGACACGACCAGAGGCGCTTGAAGTTGGTGGTGGCTGTGGGTTGCCTCTATGAAGAATAGGTGGGTAATGATTCATCGACTCTGTTGGTGGACGATCAGTAGATGGTGCATCGCTTTACTGACTGTAAACTTGGAACCTGTTTTGACTCTCCGAGGAATGACAGTTATTTACAGAACAGTTAGAGCATGTGTAGTTTAACGAAAAATACACAGGCGCTTTCTATCGTAAATAAAATCACGTTGAGAGGGGGAATGGTCAGCTTGAAATTCATTGCCAATTTGGACATGCCTGCTTTTCTCAGGAGAATAAGGTTCCTTTACAAGACTAGTTTAGGTTTCCCTACAATGGTTGTGAATATGGTGTAGTTGTCAATGAATTCTACTTTCATCATTTCACAAGCTTTTGGCATGTTCAGATTTGATGACGAAATAAAGTTATTGAGGTGGTGTTTGCCTCTTTCCTGATGGTATGGAACTAAAGACTTCGTTGGCATTTGGAAAAACCTGAGTGGCCAGGTGAATAAGATTACACCAAGTTTCTTTTGGTACTTCTCCGGTAGCCCTAGCGTCATCGACACTCATAATGGGTGATCAACACTTGTGAGATCAGGAAAATCGTAGTGATGATGCAGCCAATAGAACGATTGACATGCCTGAGACATAAGTAGTAGAAACTACGTCTTGTCTGGATACTATTCTGCGCAGGTCAATGTTTCCAATGACAGAGTCGCCAATCGAAGTTCTATGAGACACTGAACGTGTTGACGCAACGTCCTGCACATTTCTCTTACTGTTTGTGTCTCTATGATTCATCGCTGGCAGATTTGAAGCAACTCGGAGTCTAAACTTTGTGTGCATTCTGCTGTCTGGAAGTTCAGGTGTATTTTCCCCGTCCTTAATAAAAGAACTGAACGGAGTAACTATGCTGTTGAGAGAGAGTCTGGCTGTCTCTGGGGCTGAGATTGGTGATTCAGAGTATCATCACTCGGGGGGGGGGGGGGCCACATAGGTCTGTACTATTCCATGTGGGGCCAAAAAGTATGGATGGAGTCTATATCAGAAGGTGGTGATCTGGTGGTGCATGGGATAGTGGATACCACACTACTTTAAATATTCCCATCACCACACTGTGTGCTGGCATCACATATTCTAGCGGGCTTTAGGTGTGTGTGTGTGTGTGTGTGTGTGCACGCGCGCGCGTGCGCGTTTCAAGTCCGTACAGACATTTCCTATCCGAGACTTCAGCGAGTGATTTTCTTTGTCGAGTATGTTTACTTGTTTGTCCCGCTCAATAATTTTTGACTTAAGAGAGTCAGTCGGTGCGTGGAGCAAGTCAGTGTTTCTACGCCATTTTTCCTTTCCTTAGGTTCTGTTAAAATGATTAAGAACATTTCATCATTTAGCTGCATCATAATCAACTACTAAGTACATTCTGAATTGCACAGGGCACTAAGTATGAGTGTGTGTGTGTGTGGAGATGGATGAGGGTGGGATGGGGATGGGAGGGGGGCGCAGTGTACAAGCTGTACATGTTTTAAGATTGACTCTCTCTCTCTCAAATCCTTTTTTGAGAGTTGACTTCAACGAGACGACAGCCCTGATATGGCCCTTTGCAGTCGGTTGGGCTCCAAATGAAAAGAATTGATTGAATCATTAGAGAACAGCAGTTGTGTCCATGACTGCTGCGCCGGGCTGGGAGGCCATTTCCTCACCTTTCGTTCTGCAAGCAGTCAGGACCAGCAGCTACGAGCGATTTGCAACTGACACGGCACATTCACCTCCCTAAGTCCCTGTCACGGCCACAGCACACAGTGTTCGTGGGAGGCCCATCCTTCCTTACCTCTTGTGGTGTCCAGCTCATACGGCGGTTATAAAAATACCTGAGAGTAAAGACAGCGTGAGCAGGCCCGTCCAGCCATGCAGGTTCCAGTCGGAGTCTGTTATTATGCCGTGTGGGCCAGACAGGTGTCTTTATCTACCTACACTAATGTCTTGGGAAGTCTTTTTTTTTTTTTTTTTTTTGCACGACGGTTCTCTTGAATTACGCTGTGTGGCATTGCTCTTTTCTTTCTTTTTCTTTTCTTCTTTTTTTTTTTCTTTTTTTGTTTGTTTGTTTTTGTTGTTTTGTTTTGTTCTTTTCAATGGTGACTTGAGCTTTGAGAATCAAATGAACATTAGCCCTTACCGTTGAAATTGTAAATGGGGATGAAATGTATTCAGATAGTTGAGAAAGGTATTTTATGTAAATAGTGGACAGCTTAACTGCTATTTAAAAGGAGAAACTCATCTGTTTGTCCGTCTTGTTCTGCAGCACCCACAATATTACTGCACGCATTCACCACATCACTTAAAACTCGCTTCCTTTGTACTATCAACTTCCATACTAGCATATAAATGAAACTGTGAGCAAGGACTCAATGCAACAACGTTCACAGGTTTGTGAAATACTTGAATAGACTCAATTTTTTGTAGTTTTTTTTTTTTTAAAACATAAAGGTAAACGAATCTTGATTGGCAGAATTTGTTATGCTTATTGTCAACATTCCTGTCAAAAACCAATCAATTGTCTAAAAATCGCGCCTAGATATTCATGTTCGTCCACCCTCCCAACAATCTAGCCATCAATTATGACATTTGAAATGGGTGGTGGGTCCTTACAGAAACTGATCAAATAACTTTTTTTTTGTTTTGTAAGTCAGAGTAATTTTCCTTGTGTCATAAACCGAATTGTCTTTATAGACAGAGTCAGACTTGCCAGACTATTTGGTGAAAGGAGTTTTGGCCATGCTTCTACAATCATTAGCATACAAAATAAAAAGAACAGGAGACAGAACTGTACCTTGAAATTCCCCTGTAAAAGTAGAGCTTTGAGAGAGTATGGCTGATTGGAAACGGACACTTTGTTTTCCTGTTAGGTGGAAAATTGACGATCCACAATGTCAGTTTCGGATTAACGTTTAAATAAAACAGCTACCTGGAAAAAAAAGAGGTAGAGAAAAAAAAAAGGTTTGAAGAAAGAACCTTGGCTGTTTAAGTAGAGGAAACCATTGTGAAGGAGGGTCAAAACAGCGTCATCAGCCCCTGCGGGATTTGTAAGCAAATCGGAGTGGGTCAAGGTACTGGCTTGTAAAATTAGGTGCTGATGGAGAGGACGTTTCACAGAGCTCTTGGTGATTGTGAAAGTCAGAGATACAGGACCGACTTAAATTGTTCAACTTCTTTTTGTTGGGATGGGACATACAGTGGACTTCTTACAGATATTGGGGCAGACCATTCCCCTATAGCCTGACCGACACGAGGTAAGCTCAACACTCCCCCATATTGTTAGATCCTCTGCTTGATTCTACCCCAGCTCAATACTCTGTTTAATACGTCCCTGCTCAATACCCCACCTTCATGCTTTTGGCAGGTATCTGTGTGTTTGCATACACGTGTGTGGTCTTCAGCTATGGCATGGGAACCTTTCATGAACCCCAGCCCCAGAACAAGAGCATCTTTCCTTTATCAAGCAGAGGGGGGAGGGGGAGGGGTCATTAATGGGGGAAGGGGGAAGGGGGCGGGGGATGTCAACAAGACAGAATATTTGGACAGTGAGAGTGTCGAGCGGGAGGAAGGGGGGGGGGGGGGGGTATCAAGTGGAGGAGGGGGGGGGGTTGAACGGGGGTGGGATATCGAGCTGAGGGAGCATCAAGCTTGGGGACTATCGAACAGGAAGAGTCCTAATATACCCCCGATATTCCCCACCCCCACCTCCTCTGTAGTCCTCTCACTCAAATTCCCCTGCTCGATAATCTCCTTGACTATGGCTGCTCGATACTCTCCCTGTCCAATAATCCCCCTGCTCGACATTTCCCCTACTCAATATTTTCCTTGTTCATTATGTATCTATCTACATGTACACACACACACACACAATCTATGTATATGTACACACACACACGCAAAATAAATTATATGTACTCTGTGGAATCTGGGATATTAATGATTGTTAGAGCTGATTTTCTAGCATTTTGATTTACTGAAAGACTATCCTAGATTTCCCCTGATAAAATCAGAATCCATGTTTTCCAAGTTTCACTGAGGAGAAAGTTTTAAAAAACAGGCATATTGCAGAGCATTTCACCCTGTATAATTTGACTTACATTCGTGGTGTGTCATGTCTCTCTCAAGTCTCTGTGAATGCCTTACCTGCATGTGACCCATTTCTCTTCCTTTCAAACATCTCCATTTCTTTGGGATGACGCGCATGACACTTACGCTTAAAATACCACGTTTCTAGCACAGGTCTGCGGAAGGTTGAACAAAGACTTGCACTGGAGCCTTGAAGTTGGGTCCATCTTGACAATGTTCACCTTCATCCAAACAAAGGTGAGACTTAAATTTTGGTGCACTCTTTTGAATTAAACAATTTGGCTTGGTCCCATTTCAAATCTTTGATGTGCTCCTTAAAACGAGCTTCCACCCCAAGTCTCTTCAGAAGTCATTTTGGTGCACTCTTTTGAATTAAACAATTTGTCTTGGTCCCATTTCAAATCTTTGATGTGCTCCTTAAAACGAGCTTCCACCCCAAGTCTCTTCAGAAGTCAGTTTTCAAAACCACCACTGACAATGACACTGATACACTCCACAAACACACTGTGCCTTGCATTGTATTTACTTGTTCATCATATCACAGTTATGATCCTGGGGTAGATCAGAATTCTCAAGTAGTGTTCAGCCAGGTAAAATCAGAATCTGAGGTTCTCGTTGGAGAATCCTGGGTCTCAACTTACTTTGGGGTAATGAGAATTGCCCTGCATCCTAGTTCATGCACTGACATATGTTTATCTATATCTATCTATCTTCCACATACACGTATACTTACGTATGTATACACACACAGATATATATATATATATATATATATATATATATATGTGTGTGTGTGTGTGTGTGTGTGTGTGTGTGTGTGTGTGTGTGTGTGTGTGTGGCTGAACAAATAAGTGTTGGGGTAGGAAACAAGAACTAGCTGACAATTCCTTTATCATTAAAAGCATTAGCAAAGATTGAAAAAAACAGGGGGGGAGGGGGGGGGGGGGGGGGAAGGTGTCAGGTCTGGTGAGAAGCATGGGGTGGTGAAGAGTAAGGTATAGGAGAAAGAACATAGAGATGAAAATGAATGCTTTAGAATGTAAATGTCAAGTCTTTCATTAAGAGGCATATAGAAACTAGCAAAGACACAGTCCTGAAAACTGAATCATTTATATCACCTGCCCATACACACGCACATATATTTATAAATATATAGAGATAAAGAGAGATAGGTATGGGTACATATACATACATAATTATATGTAATGGTAAAAGACGTGTTTCTTCGCTCCCCTCGTTGCATCAGTGGGAAACAGACATGTCATGGTTAGTTTTGTGTACAAGTCAAGGATGCCCTCCCACGTTCAAGCAACCTATGACAAGCATGACAAACAAGGAAAACCAGGTGAGGACCCCCCCCCCCCCCCCCCCCATAAATAAACAAACGAAAATAAAGGTCACAAAGCTAAAGAGGTATGGATGGAACTTGGGAAGGTGTGAGCCGGTTGCCCAGAAATGTTTGTCCCCTACCTCCTCCCCCTTCTCTCCCTTTTCCACCTTCTCTCAATAGTTGTGGAACACCTTATCACAATGTCTCAAACGTTTCGCTATGGAATTAGATCCCTCAAGATAATCTTGAACAACCCCACCCCCCCCCTTTCCCCACATTCCTGCTCCAATTATACTTCCAACAACAAACCTATCGCCTGTGTGTCCCACTTCTGGAGAGGAGGAGACAACAGAGCAAAACGTTGCACGGGGGCTCTGCATTGTAAAACATGATCTGAATCATCACAGTGATGGGGACTTTCAAGCTGTGCACAAATAACATTGATTACAAGTAATAATGACACTGTCAACTTGAGGGGCATTCTGAAGAGCTCATGCCTGTGTTGAGGTTGAACTGTGTTGTGTTTCTGTGTGTTCTGACTCCGACCTAATGAAATATACCTGAGGTTGAAATGATTTTGGATACACCCAAATTTGACAGCTTCCTGTTTGGCCTATTGTTCATCTCTGTCCCATGTTTCATTGGAAGTCTGCCATTTGCTGTTGTTGGCATAATTTTTCCCGAAAGATCCTGAAGCTGCCCTTTGATTCATATCTACACCATGATTCTGCACCCGCATTGAATGGCTTTGTTCTCAGGCCCCATTCTTATCTTTTTTTCCCCGTTTTTATGACAACTGGTTGGATGATTTGGGCGTCGACTTGCTGACAAACCAGACACAAACTAACAGATGTGGCTCACTTCAATTTCAGTTCATGTTGTTAATTACCTTCTGAACAGCGGAGGGCCATGTTAGAGTTGTCATCTTGTCGAAGTCAACTCCCTATAAAAAGAAAAGAAAAACATGGAATTACTGAACTGTCAAACACAGGAAAAAACAAATTACAAAACAGACACTAAATGTTTCGACCTGTTGGTTTTTCTTCAGGCAAGACATACAACATTAAAAACAATGGAAACAAAGGACGACTGTTTCTAAATGTTGTTTATCCTGCCTGAAGAACACTTAACAGGTTGAAACACACTTTGTCCATTTTATCATTTGTTTGTTCCTTCGTTTGGCGGCTCTTTAATTCCATTTTTGCATTTACCTTTCTGTTTCTGCCTGCAGTCATCCCGCTTTGAAACCAGCTCTCTAATTATAAGTTAAAAACAAACAAACAAAAAATGAAAAAGAAACATGCACAACACATTAAAATGGACTTTCTAAAAACTTAAAATTGCTTTCAAATCCCACCCCCACCCCCCCATTTAGGAACTCAAAAGCCACATCAGCTGGGATGCCTCTGAACAAGATTTTCATGGAGTCTACTGTAAAGGGGTTTATGTTTGACAGCATGCAAGTCCCCAACACTCTATTCATGTGGCTGAAGACAAAACCCCTTGGCAGAGATAACAAGAAATTAATCACTAAGCAGTTTCCAAAGTACCGAATTCCTTTTGAATATTAACAGGAGCTTCACCTTTGAGTAAGACCTGCCTTCCACATCAAACAAACCGTCCATTCTTGTGGTCCCTTTTTGTCTACTTTTCTCTTGTCCAAGTGTCAAGACTTGACCTGTCTTTTTAATTTCTTCTTCTCTCTTTCTCTCTTTTTCTAAATTTAAGTGATTTCACTAATTTTGCTGATGTTAATATATGATTATACAGCTACATATTTTTCAACATTCTTGTTTTCTCTACAGATATATACCCCTGTTTATTCATTCCAACCTGATAGAGAGCTGTGTAATAATCAGATGAATAGTCAATATCTTTGAATGGTGTGCATGATATGCGCAAGAATGTCTCCATTTTTGGCAGCTGGGATGGAAGCATCCCAAGTCTGGCTTCCAATGACTAAAAGCAGTTGTCACTCTCAGCTTTGAAGTTAAAATTTCCTGTGTATGCTGCACCAGAGCAGGCCCCACCATGACCTACACTGCCTCTTCCTTTGGAATGCTGATTCTGTGCCTTTGATGACACAACTGAGTTTGGGTGAGGCTGTGTCAGGACATGTCAGGATAAGTGGAGTGTGTCACATCATTAAAACATGTAAGCAGTCAGGGAAGATGGTGCAAGTGGTGGGGAGGGGGGTGGGGGGGGGAGGGGAGGGGGGAGGGGAGGGGGGGGGGAAGAGGGTCTAGGAGGGGAGGGAGGACAGGAGGCCACACATACATACATTCAAACAAAAACATTGGTCTTCAGTGACCATCCAACAAAAGAAAACAGTCCAAAGCCTCAGTAACACACTACCTCTGCCTAACAAAAACCTTAAAGAAAGAAATCAACCCTCTTCATGTGACCCACAATAATAATTTGACATGGGGTCGAGTCAACCTGCAGGGAAATGAAAAAGAGGTCATAAGGGTTTCCCACTACTATTTTACACACACACACACACCTACAAAATAGTAGATCTCGGGAATGTGATACAAGGGCAACTATCTAAATCTGTGGGAGAAGTCAAATGCTACAAAATATTAGACTCTGGTTATGGTCATCAAAACACAATCAGGCATTATCAGTATCAAGTGCTACATATAGTACATCACTGTTATACTTTTACATGTGTATCACAACAGTTATCTATACAATATTGTGCTCTCTGTTAAAAAAAAGGTAAAAATTAACCATTCTGCACACAAAAATGAGAGTTACGTTCATTCCTATATTTGTAATACAGGTCCTTCCTTCTGTCTACATATAAAACAAAATGGCAGGAGGTATTGCAGAGAAAGTGGGGGGGGGGGGGGGGGGGGGGTATTACTTTTATACCGTTTTCAGACATGCCTTTTTTGCCACATGTGCCTTGTCTTGCGTATATTAATAAAAGGAATTTGGACACAGACATGGGGTTCAGCGATGGGTTTTTTTTTATTCATTTCTGTCTTTTCATGTACTGTTTTGCATTACATGCCCCTTCGTTTATGATGTGTTTACATCTTGCGGAACCAACCCACCCCCCCCCCCCCCCCCCCCCCCCCACCAGATAGAAAACAATAAAAATAAGAAAAAGAAACAGTTCATCTAAAAACTGACATATGAAGAAAGTCTGCATAGAAAGTAAGCAGCTGCAATTGGGGCAAGCTCAAAGGGGCAAAAAAGAGCATTAGGACATGTGTAACATAAAATCATGACCAATGTCACTGTAATTTCAATTAACCACGTGTGTAATAAAGCTTATACAATATCTCACATTCCAACCCACCTGTTACTTCTGCATGTGCATCACTCATAACACATTCATCAACTTGTAGTAATCAGTTCTTTGGTGCTGAGAATGTCTAATCTGAGCAAATGCTGTGGATAAAAAGGTTAGACAGACAACAGGTAAACAAAGTCTACAGTAGTTTTTTTTTTCTCCCTCCACCACCCCGCCTTTACTATTTTTTTGTCTTTTATGTTTTCTTTTTTTTTTTGTTTTGTTTTTTTTTTCTGTGTTTTTTTTCTTCTAACTTTTCTTCTTTTATTTTTGGCTTTTTTCTTTGGTAAAGGCAGTCCCTTTTTTTTCTCCCCCATTTCTTCCTCTTCTCTTCCCTTCACCTCTCACGCACCATGCAAGCCTGTATGTTGTATTGCTATCAATGGATATTATCTTGCTGATTTTAATGCTTTGGCCTTTGTTACAGCACGTCAGGGTTTATTTTTGTACTAGTGTTTGGTGTTGTGACACTTTCACATCGTATGTAACAAAAAAAATACAAAGGTTAAAAAAAGAGAAAAGATTAAAAAAAAAAGAAAAACAGGGAGAAAGGCCCAGACATCTTCCAGGAACCATCCTTGAAACGAAAGACAAAAATAGGTATGCAAGGATGATACCAGAAGTGCGCGAAGAAGGAGAGAAGGGAGGAGCAAGAAAAGAGAGAGAGAGACAGAGAGAGAGAGAGAGAGAGAGAGAGAGGAGAGAGAGAGAGAGATGTAGTAAAGAAAGTGTACAGCTCGTCTCACAAACCAGCCTATTCCTCTTGAAGGCTATCTTAAAAGTGAAAAAAGGAGACAATAAGGAAGACACGCTGATCTTAATGTTCTGGTGTTTGATACAAAGCATCTGGGTTTATTCATGTACTAAGGCGTGGTGCACCGACACTTTCATTCTGCTATGTTTGCTGTATAGTATACTTTAAATTGAATTAAATACATACTAACACCTCCCCTCCCTCCATTCCCTCATTTCCCACATCCACTGTTTGTGTGTGCATGTGTATGTGTGTGTGTAAGTGCGTGCATGTGTGTGTATGATAACAATATTTGTAAAATATAAAGTTAAAATATTCAACAAAGCTGTTATAAACATTACACAGCGCTAATGAATTATTCATTGACTAAAAAGACAGAACATGTACAAATGTGCTTGAGCACAAAATAGTGTGTGGGTGCCTGCTTTTTACTATGCCTGCTATAGTGTGCGTGAAAAAGAGAGCTGGAACAGCACGACATTTATGCTTTTGTGTGTGTGTGTGTGTGTGTGTGTGTGTGTGTGTGTGTGTGTGTGTGTGTGTGTGTGTATACATGTGTGTGTGAGTCTGTCTCATAACACACATGTATCACATAAACAACACATGACATTGTCCTTCATTAAATTAAAGTGTATCACATACATAACAGAAGAATATTTGAAGTCAACGCAAAATTAATCACACATATCTGGTACAGTCAGAACTTCCTTTGCACAAACATGTTTTGTAGTGTTCTGCATATAACATTTGTAAATGAGAAAAAGTCAATTCAATTCCAAAAAATAAATTTCTTAAATATTTGTGATCTATATTCCAATGGGAATAGTTCACAATAGGTTCACTTATTTATTTTTCTTCAAGAGTTTGAGAATAAAACATTTTATGTTTCATTCTGAATATAAATGTTCAGCTGATAACAATCTGCGTCTGTGGAATTTAACATAAACTGTTTGACATCAACATTTGCAGAATCCTGTTTTGCAGTTGGAAAACTGCATCCACTGGTAATAATCTGCGTCTGTGGAGTTTAACACAAACTGTTTGACCTCAACATTTGTGGAATCCTGTTCTGCTGTTGGAAAACTGCATTCATTGTTTTAGTTGATTCTCTGTATCAACCTGTTCATTATCTGTCACCAGAAATCCACCTCTCTTTTCTCATTTTATTCAAACAAATAAACAACAACAATTAAAAAAAAGGATCTATTTCAATATTCCAATATTCTGGAAAATAGTGTTGGACTGTGTTAAGAGTTGTGAAAATGGAGTGACGGACCTATACAATCTGCAGTAAAGACACAAGCTGCTGTAATGCATAAAGCCCAAAATGAAATCCCAGAATTATTGTCCAGCAGCACACAGATCTTGTAAACAGCTGTTACCTACCTTATACAAACATACATTGTCTTCATTATACATGAAGTCTGTAAATGCAGGCAAGCAGTCTGAACAAAATTTAATCAATTCAGTCAGACTTGAACTGGGTTTTTTGTTTGTTTGCTTTTTTTCCCCTGCAGACTATAAGACTGTTGGTCAATGAATCATGAACCACCACAAACACTTGCTCAATAAAACCCCTTTAGCCTGCACTCTAAGTGCACCAAATGACCAAGAAAGGTATTCACATGTTGACATGTCAGACTTGGACTGAGTGAAAGTGTCCATGATGGCAAAACTTCCAGCATTTCATGACAACAAACAAACCAAACTAGAAAAAAAAAAGGTTGTTTCAGTTCAATTCAGTTCAATCCTACCCCTGAAAATTCTTGCGGGAGGTGTAATTACCTCCTTGCCTTCAAGAAAAGGGCAAGAATACCTCTTACATGAGAAGTAGGTGCTAAGAAGTAGGTAGCACCTACTTCTCGTTCAACCATGAGTTCTACCTGCAGAAACAAGGAGCTGCCATGGGTTCGCCAGTATCTCCAGTGGTAGCCAACCTGTACATGGAACATTTTGAAAAAGTAGCCCTTGAGACCGCTGCCAACCCTCCCAACATGTGGTACCGCTATGTGGATGACATCATGACCCGCACACAGGAGACGGAGGTTGACAGCTTCACCACTCACCTCAATTCCATTGATGACAGTATCCAATTCACCTCGGAAACTGAAGCAGAAGGGAAGATCCCGTTCCTGGACACTCTCATCACCCGAACCCATGATGACAGGGTGGAGACCAGTGTCTATAGGAAACCCACCCACACTGACCAATATCTGAACTTTAACTCCAACCATCCCCTCCAACACAAGAGATCTGTTGTCAACACCCTCATGCACAGAGCCTCTGTACTGTGTTCCACTAAGGAGGAAGAGCTGAAAGAAGAACACATCAAGACTGCCCTTTCCGCTAATGGATACCCTGCATGGATGTGGGACAACCCTCGAGTTCCCTACCCTTCTGCTACAGATACGGACAGTGTGAAAGTGGGGATCCCTTACATTAAAGGAGTTTCACAGTGTCTAGCCAGGACCTTCCAACAACATGGATGCAAAGTGTTCCACAAACCCACCATCTCCCTATGCCGGCAACTGACCCATGTCAAAGACAAAACGGACCCCCTCAAGCAGTGTGGTGTGGTGTACCACGCAGGGTGTCAAGACCATGCCAATACCTACATTGGCGAGACAGCAAGACCACTCACCACCCGTCTACAGGAACACCAAAACCGATCTACTTCTGCCATACATGAACACCTACAAGCCACAGGCCACAGTTTCAGCCCCCAAGAAACCAAGATCTTATCTACAGAACCTTTCCTCACAAAAAGAAAAGTCAAAGAAGCCATCGAAATCAAGACCAGACGCCCCAGCCTGAACAGAGATCAAAACTTCCCCCCATCTACAATCAGATCCTGACAACTGTTCACCCCACACAACAGTCGCCCCACCAGGCCTTGCTGCCACAACAGCAACAGTGAGCTGAAGAAGACAGGGCGACCCTGTCGAAATATTCTCAATGTAAGTTTTTGATTCTGAGTCTAACTACTTTTCTAATGTACGTCAAGATGGTTAGGTGTCTCAAGCCCATGTCTGCGATGGGTGTCTTAACCACTTGGCTACCAAAACCTGTTTCGGTTGGGAAATCTAATCCTCACAAAGTTTGCTTTTGTTCCTTCATGCCCACATCCAGCTGAAACTCCTCTCAGCTGTTTCTGTCACTACCTTGAGGCTCTTCCAAATCCTGTAGAAAAATATGCTTCCTTGTGTCAACAAAATAGAATAAAAAAATATGCTTCCTTGTGTCGACAAAATAGAATAAAGGTGGTGGTCTTCTTCCCCATTGGCATCACACTCATCGCAAGGAGAACAGTCTAGATGTCACACACAAGAATCTATTATCACAAGAAAGCTGCAATGCAGCATAATACAATTCAATGCAACACCGTATGTGTCACCTATGTTGGCTCTTCCATCGTTTTTTACATTTTTCTCAAATATCATTATTGTTCATGTCACCTATACGCTCAAAGCTGTGTTGTCGGCTGGTGTTTTTTTGGAGGGGGGTTTGTGTGTGCTTTTTTGTTTATTTTAGTTTGGTTTGTTTTACTTTTTTTTTTTTGTGGTAACATATGTGTTTAGAAAGAATGCTCCGTTTCCTGTTTCGATATATGAATGACTTCTTTACGGAAGAAGACGATTCATACTAGTCAATGTAGATCTGATTAAATCTGCCCCACCCTCCCACACGACCCTCCAATCCCTCACCTTTTCCATCCCCCCCTTCCCTCTCCCTTCCACAATGCTCAGTAAGAGCAGTCAGTGACATGCTTACTGGTCTAAAATACCTGATGAAAGCAGCAAGATCAAATAGTGTTTTGTATTATGTTTCGAAAATCATAGATATAAAAAATAATACTCTTTATAATAACTGTACCGATTATTGAGCTATGTATCGACATATCCAACTTGCTTTGTGTGTCATTTCCTATATATCCAGTCAATTCAAACAAGCACCATGCAGGCTGTGGTTCATTCAAAGTCTATGCTTCATCCACGCTTTGTATGCATGAATATTTGCGACCCCTTCCTCACAGTGACTCATTCTTTACTGTTCCACCATTCACTGCCCAGTTTTTTTTTATGTAAGGGACAAACTGAAACAGCAATGCTATCTGCAACACAGAGAGCTGTTTCTGATTGTAAATGCTCTCCACTGTGAAGACAGGAAGTTAAGCCAAAGACACCTCCACATCTTTTTGTTGAGGAAAAGAACTGGCATCAGTGGTACTACAGACAACTCCTGAATTCCATTGTCACAGTGTATTTTTGAGATTCCAGAGCACTGTTATTCCATGTCTGGCTGCTCCAGCAATCCCAGTTTTGAGGTAGATCCACCATTTTGATTCGAACATTCTGCACAAGCCACAGTCTGCACCTGGACTTCTTGGAATGTAACACAAATACACACCAACAGCAAAGCCAATTTGTATATGGCAACAACAAAACATGTACATACAAAGTTACTGCAACTGCCTGCATACAGCATTATTCATAACGTTCATCTTGTAAGTAGCTTTAAATCTTTTAGTCACCTCTGTTGTTTTTTCTTTGGATGGACAACAGTTTGGTGGTGAAGCAGGAATAATCATTATACACTTTGGGCTGAGGACACACTAATGCAGTCACGATCCTCATCTTCCAGGCAAAGACTGGCATAGTTTCCATCCACTTGGTAAGCTTGAGGTTCATGTGAAGGCCCGACAACAGCAGAACTTTCTTCCGGCAAAGAATGCATCTGGTGCTGCAGCTCTTCCTCATACTGCTGATTCAACTTGTGAAATTCTTCAGTGATGAATTTGTCATCGATTTCTGAGGATTTGTCCTCATCGGGGTAGACTGTGTAGGCAGTGTTGGTGGTGATCATGGAAGAGGGAGAGAAGAAATCTTTAATAAAACTGCCGTTGTCCACTCCAAAGTCTCCTTCGTCCACCATGGCCTTGGCGGTGTTTGAGGCCGAGGACAGACAGCGTTTCAGTTCCTTGGAATTCCTCATCTCTGTGTAGCCCGAGTCTTTAGATTCCTGTTTGCTGTAGTCTGGCTTGGTCTTGGAAGATGGGAACATTTCAGCTGGCTTGTCAAACTTGAGCTCAAACCATTTAGGATTGTGCCGCTCATACTTCTCTGCCTGCTGCACTGCATCCAGCCACTCCTGTCCTCCTTCCAGTTCTTCGATATCACCCTGCAGTGGAAGGTTCACCTGCAAAACAGAGTAAGTCTTCACTTAGTTTTCGGATCACCATATCACTCTCAATCACCATTTCCTATAGGCTGTCAAATGACTAAAATCTTACAAGGAGGGTAACATGTCAGACGGTTGTTCCAAGATCTGAGGTTTGATTCCCACATGAGACAGCCTGGCTGGAAAGATTTTCTACAGCAAGTTAACATCCGTGAGACTCAACCAATCCAACTGACTTTTTTCTAAAGCAAGTTAACATCTGTGAGACTCAACCAATCCAACTGACTTTTTTCTAAAGCAAGTTGACATCTGTGAGACTCAACCAATCCAACTGACTTTTTTCATACAGCAAGTTAACATCTGTGAGACTCAACCAATCCAACTGACTTTTTTCTACAGCAGGTTAACATCTGTGAGACTCAACCAATCCAACTGACTTTTTTCATACAGCAAGTTAACATCTGTGAGACTCAACCAATCCAACTGACTTTTTTCTACAGCAAGTTAACATCTGTGAGACTCTCAACCAATCCAACTGACTTTTTTCATACAGCAAGTTAACATCTGTGAGACTCTCAACCAATCCAACTGACTTTTTTCATACTGACAGAATCTGGACTGATATGTTGCAGGAAGCAATTTGCTTATTTTGCTGCAAAACCTGAAATTTCTCCTACAATATTTAGTTGTTCTCAGTTCCCGATGTTGAAACATTTATGGTTGTGCTAGCTGTTTTCATCCTCATCTTCATATCCTGTGGGCTTAAACCTGGTGCTCTTTGAGCATTTTCTTGGGTTTCTAATGTTTAGGGGTAAAATATGCTTTTTTGTGTGTTCCCTGTTCTTGACCCTTATGCTTGATTTCGTTCAGACAGACTTCTACTATTTAAAGGCAATCTAGACTCTCCAGAGATCCTGGCTGTGACTGGGCTTCAGGCACATGGATTTGTTCCATTTCATTTTTGTTCTGATCTCCACAGATGAGAACTGTGGTTTCTGAGTTTGTTGAATCTTTAATTCTTTTCAACCTTATGGGTTTCACTTGCTTGCTTTCTCAATTTTTCCCCAGTCTAGCTGTCTTCTCCTTTTCTGTTTGGGGTATGTTCTTTTGACAAAACTCAACTATGAGATTCTAGCTGCATGCATAAATCATTTACATTGTTATCTTACTTCTAGAACTGTAGAAGTGATCAGAACTTCACTGCCCCCCCCCCCCCCCCCCCAACCTCCTCTGTCACCTCATCCCATCTGGATCCCAATATCTCCTAATCCTGGTTTGCCAGGTGGGAAAGGCATCAGACTCTTGTTCCAAAGTCCCAAATTTGATTCTTACTTCTGAGTATCAGGTAGGAAGACATTATCTCTTCACAGTTCAAACCAGAACAGATTCCAATCCCTGCCTCAGTCTTTCGTAAGAGACTTAACTCACTCCATGCCATGAGTTTTCCCCCTTGCTAATCCCTGAAAACCCGGGGTTTGTATAGGGTAGGAAAAAAATTCTCATAATTATAGATGAGCAGACAGACACTTGAAATTTATGTGAGTGGATACAATGCATATTAGTCTATATGTGAACAAAAAATAAAGTAATTCACTTACCATCTTGGTGGTGAAAATGGGCTCCATTTTTTTCCCTTTTTTCAGCACTTTTGCACCCATCAGAAATATATATACTAAGTGTTCCTTAGCAGCTCAGAAATGTTCTACATCACATTCTAGCACAGCTGGAGTCACTTAAGACACAGAAGATATAACACTGAATCACAAGTAGGTGATGGAGAATGTGAAAATACAAAAAATGTGTCTTTACAAGATGAAAAACAAAAACAAAAAAGTTCACTGTGCACAAAACACTGGTGATGAATCACTGGCCGTGTTCTTTTCTGGAGTGGAAAAGCTCATGGCAAGTGACATTGCATCCTGGGCACAGTTTCACACACAGTGGCAAACCATGGACTGCAAGATGTTTGTTGTTGAGAATAGACCCCTGAATAAGAGTCAAGGTCAGAAGATGAAAAAAACAGCTTCTTCCACCACTTCATGGTCTTCCTATTCAGGGGCATGTAGGCCATGAGCTGATCACTCGTCTACTCCTGCCATGTAGTCCTGTACTGCTGCTGGTTTCTGTCTCTCAGGGCGGTGCCGTGTTGTGAAGCTGATCATGGTGGTTGGCAGCATCTGTCATCAGCACGTGGACAGGTTTTTTTGTCCTGCCACCTCAGCACAGCAACATGACCTGCAGCCATACACACAAAAATGATCATATGAGCTTTTCTTTTTTTCTTCTTGTGTTATTTGTGCATCCCATTGTTTGTGATAAACATTCATGTGTATGGATGCATAGTTTGGTGCTTTTACAAGCTATAAAGTAGAACCAACCTGCATTTTTTATATAATACCAGCACCATAATACATTAATTACCTAAATGACTTTATATTTAACAGTTTATTCTATAAATGCACAAATTATGGATTTTTGCACAATAAATATCAGTAAAAATATGCCTGGAAACACAAACATACCCATGCACAGAGTTTCAAACATGAACATGTGTAGCTGTTCTCACACACACACACACACACACACACACACTCACACACACACACACACACACAGAGTAATGCACAAATACTCAGTACATATAATCACTCACTCCCTTTGTTTATCCCTCCCTTCTCCCCCCCCCCCCCCTCCCCTGCCCCCCCCCCCCCCCCCCCCCCCCTTCCTCTCTCCCCCTAGTCTACTGATACATGAATGGATCACAGCAAAAAATATGCACTCACTTAGTGTGTAAAACATACATGATACATTTACACACAGCACAATTTATGTAGCAATAATTTCTCTTTACCCACCTCTGCGGAATGCATGGACAACTCAAAGAACTACAGAGGCTGAGTGTTGACTGGCCAGTCGTTCAATAAACCTGGTGTGCCTGTGAACAGATGATCGAGAGGAAAGAAATGAAAATTATCAGTCCAATCGTCTATGAAAACAGCCCCAAAATCGTCGACTTCTCCCATTTCAGCGTCAATATCCGAATCTAATACTTGTTGAGGCTGGCACAGCTTTCGTCTGCTTCTTCGGCACTATCAGCGCCCACTTCAGTGTCGGAATCCATGTCTGTCTCCACACTGTAGGGGTCGAAATCCTCATCAGAAGAATCGCTGATGTCTTCTTCAACATCTGACCCTTCAGTCTGGATCATTTCCAGTGTGTCTTCAACGCTAACTAACAATTCACCAGCCCTACTGTGCTGAATGCTACTTCGGGACGCCATCTTTTCAATCACGGAGCAGAGCTGACCGTCAGTACTGTTTGTTGTTGTTGGCTAGCGAGCGAGCCACACTCAGCACACTGCTCAAGTGAATGAAAAGTTGGAAGGGGATAACTAAGGAACCGTCTTCGTTCTTGAGTTTCGTACCTGATACGTCACTCGGACAGCGCAAATTTTCAAAATCCGAATCCGCATATGCAGACATTTGTAGCAGACGCTTCATCATACGATGTCTGCATATGCAGACTTTGGTAGGGAGTGAGTTAACCAAGCTTCTGTGCCTGAAAGTATGGAAAGACAAAATCTTGCAAGCACACCAAATCCCATGCCACCTTTTCAGGAAGAGCAGGCCACTGTGTTGCAGGTGGGATGGATGACACCAACATTAAACATGTACACACACAGCCAAAACAAAGGAAGAGGAGAAAGAGAGAGAGAGAGAGAGAGAGAGAGAGAGAGAGAGAGAGAGAGAGAGAGAGACAGACAGACAGAGACAGAGAGAGAAAGGTGGGCTAACCTGAGACAGATCCATTCTGGCCTTGTCCAGGCCATGGATATGGTGCAGGAAGGTGCTGAGATGGTTGGGCAGGTGGTAGTGGAACGAAGACAGAGCAGCGATGGGAAGGCGGTAGGTGGATGGGGCTGTGTGGTCAAAGTAGACCCTGATGATGTTGCGAACATCCTCACCGTTAGCAATCTTGCCACAGATGTGCTGGATTCCCGGCGTGAACAGATCACCTTCTGGACCCCAAGCTGCTTTCGTGTAGCCCTTTCCTTCCTGGAAGGCCAGGTAGAGGCAGTAGGCTGCCTGTTGAAATCAGAGCAGATTCAGGTTGAATGATCAAACTACAGCAACTTCAGGGTTGAAGGATCAATCTTGCACCTGGGTTTTGCTGAGTTTTCCACTCCTCTCTGTCAATGAAACTATCAAATTCTACAGTATAAGACCTCTTTTGCCACAATAATTGTGTCTGTGTGAATTCATCTGCATGTATACGTCTCTGTGTGTGTGTGTGTGTGTGTGTATGTGTGTGTGTGTGTGTGTGCGTGCGTGTGTAAGTGTATGTTTGAATCTGTGTGATGTGATGTGTGTGTGCATATGTGTGTTGTATTCTGTAGATGCGTGTGTTGTGTGGTTCAAATGCATGCATGCATGCTTGCATGCGTGTGCATGCATGCGCATGCGTGTGTGTGTGCGTACGCACATGTGTGCATGTGTGTGTGTGTGACTACATGCATATGCATACATAGGTGTATGCATGATTGTGAAAGTAAGCCTAGGTTAAAAACTCACAAACACATCAAAAACTTATAAACAGTGAATGTAATCCAAGTATCCCCAAGACCTCATGCTCTCTCCAGTCAGATACTAAAACTTATGAGCATCTGTAAAGAGTGAAGGGGCAGTGATGTGGGGTAGGGAGGGTGGGGGTGGGGGAATAAAAAAAAAATAAATACCCACCCACAGAGATTTAGAAAAACATCTGTCTTGAGCACTCACTCCATGAGACAAATGCTGGGGTGGCAGCAGAAAATCGTAGGTATACTGAAAAGGGTGAGTGTCCAGGTGGCCGCTTTAGGCCCCCGGTGGGGTGCAGGGGCAACGCCCTGGTGGGGGGTCTGGGGGCACCGCCCCCCAGACACTGAAGAAAATTTATCTTGCCAAGACACTTTTGTGGCCTCTCCTTGAAAAGAAAGTTAATAATTAACTTCTATATAAAAAAAAACTCCAAATATGACAAAATATGACTTACGGCCTAAATATCAAACAGAAATATTATGCCAAGTACTTAGAATACATCTTAAATTCAGTAAACTATCAAAACAAAATAGGATGGAATGTATTTACTCACTAGTGATGTTAACAGAAGATAGTGGTCAAATTTCAATCACTTAATTCATAAGTTCAAGAATGAGGATTTTGTGGGGGATTTTTTAGTCTTAGATGGCTTAAATTCAGCTGAGAGTCAATGCCTACACCAGCACTGGATTGGAACAAACACTGAGCAAAACCAAAAGCTGCAGTGGGCCAAGTCTTACAATAGTAATCAGTGGCTGGTGGCACTGAGGCATCTGAAAAATGAAAGTCAATGGTTAGAGTGGATGTATGTTTCAGCGCATTCAATCTCTCCACATGTTTTGTCTCCTGAGAATGCACTTCCATCGACTTTTTACCATGTGACTTGGCCGACTGCACAGTATACACCAAGCAGCGCCCACTCCATTTGTTTTCCGAAGCCATTTTCTGAACAGACGATTCAATTCGTTCATCTCATCCATCCATTCATTTCTCCACTAGTTTTTCTTCAGGTCACTGTCGATCTTCCGTGCCTCTGCTTCGTCATTAATCAGCTCCATTTTTGACAAATATAAAGCACGATGATAATTATGGTATTCGCGCACTGAAAACAAGATGGCAGATTTCAAATACGAGTGGCAGAAAAACCTGAATAGAACACGGAACGTGCCACACGGAAAAAAAAAGAAAAAATTTGCTATACGGAATTCTGTATCCATACAGGTCTCCCACCCCTGCAAATGAGAGCAAGCACTTATCACCTTCTGATTAGTTTGCTTTTCTTCAAAATAATCTTTCCCTTTAGTACACCACACCACCTTCTCCTCCATCCTCCACAGCTCACCTCCGAGGTCACGATGATGACAAAATCGGCACTGTCAATCTGCTTGGACAGCCAGCAGTAGCTGTTGGACGCCTTGCGGAGCTGGGCCATCTGCTGGGGAGCAAAGGTGACGTCACACATGCAGTGCACCTCCAGGAAGCTGGCCAGTTTCTCCACAGCCTGCGTGAAGAACTCGTGGTCCTCTGACGCCAGCAGGAGAATCTTCTTCTTGCTGACATGTAGGGCTTTCATGTCTGCAGGGACAAGGGTGGAATTTATTTGTGGTGTGTCATTCCAGATAGTTACCCAAAATACACTGCAGACATGTGTACACACAAACACACATTACACAGATACACACATGGGCAAACACACACACACACACATGGGCAGAAACAAAGCCACACACACACACACACACCAGCAGAAAATACATGCATACACACACACGGGCAGAAACACACACATACACATGGGCAGAAACACACTCATACACATGGGCAGAAACACACACACACATACACACAGAGGCAGAAATACACACACACGCACTGGCAGGAACATACATACACACATATGTATACACACACAAATGGGCACACACACACACAGAAACACACACATTCACAAAGGCAGAAATGCACACACACACACACACACACACACACACACACACACACACACACACACACACACACACACTGCATCTCTCTCTCTCTCTCTCTTCGTCTAATATCACATATGTCAGCTGACATAATACTGAAGTACTACTACTACTACTACTAAAACACACACTACCATTGCCCAATCCAGTGTTCACATGGGTGCATAGTGCGTATCACATCAAAAATCCATCTGACGATTTTACAAAGAAAACGGAACTTTGAGAACTATGAACAAAGTGTCTGTACATCCTTTAATTTACATCATGACCCACCATTTTTGTCAGCCTGCCACTGCCATTTTTTTTGCACTGTGTATGGAATATGACTGACTACAACATGTAACAATGATAAAGACTGTACATTTTGCATGAAAATGGGCAATTAAGGTGCACTGCTGAATCAATGTAGACTCACAGTTTGGACGACACAAACAGGACTGAAATAGATTCAATATCAGGTGACTATGAGTTAGGTGATCATGATGGAATGTGGATGTGTGGAGTATTGGAAGTGCAGGTGAACTATCACGATGGTCAGTTACAAACATCAGCAACACACGACACACACAAACACATGCGCATCACACTGCATCAAATACTACATTTTTATACAACATTTGACACGATCTGGGTCTGCAAAATGTTGGGTCAAAAAAAAAAAAAATCAGTACACACGTTTGTCCATCACCCAAGAAAACGAATCTAATACTGAACTGTTGCTGAAAACAACTTGGCAGTTAACGTTTTAGGTACCGTTTCCCCTAGCCCCCATCTGTCCACTGTCATCAGGTAACTTCTGCCCCAGCCTGTACTGCCTATCGACAGATTTAGGTCCCATTACAGAGCTGCCAAGGCCTCAGAAAGCACAAGTGGCATTTTGACATTATAAGTGTAGCATTCCAATTTTTGGCAGAGCACCCATATGCCATGTCACAAGTCAAACTCAACAGCATTTCAGTCACACTTCGCTTCGCACATGACATGATGGCTGGCAAAGACGAGGGAAATCTTGATAGTTATCGTGTAGTTTCGACTGGACCTACTAACAATCAAAATCTCTGACAACGAAACAAAAAAATATGATGCAGCAAAAATCGCTATTGTCATTAGTGATTTTTTTTCTTCTTCTGCTCTTTCTTCTTTTACTTACTGACCCTCGCCAATTTTTTTTTTTTTTTTTAAACTAAAAAGGTTAGTTTCATGTTTGGCATAGCATTTTGTCACAAAAGTGCAGCCCTGTCAACCAACTTGTAGCATGCTATGTCAAAACCGTAGCACTTGGCAGCTCTGCATGTAGGTTAGTTGGGATGCCATGCCTTCTGATGTGCCATTTGAGGGTGAAAGGCTGTTGCTGAAGTTGGCTGCCATCTGAAAAATGCTTCAATTCAACTCTAAGACTCATAAAAAATCAAATTTCATTAAAATAATCAGAGGCGCAGTTTTTGACCATAAGAAGCAGGACGGAGACTGAACAGATGACTGAAAGATCCTCTCAGACACCTGAAAAGATCCTCTCAGGTGACTGAAAGATTGTCTCAGACGACTGAAAGATCCTCTCAGACAGATTGAAAGATTGCCTCAGATGCCCGAAAGATCCTCTCAGATGACTGAAAAATCCTCTCAGATGACTGAGAGATCCTCTCAGACAGACTGAAAGATCCTATCAGACTGAAGGATCCTCTCAGATGACTGAAAAATGCTCTCAGATGATGTAAAGATCCTTTCAGAGAGACTGAAAGATCCTCTCAGACAGACTGAAGGATCCTCTCAGATAACTAAAAGATCCTCTCAGATGACTGAAAGATCCTCTCAGATGACTGAAAGATCCTATCAGACAGACTGAAGGATCTTCCCAGATAACTAAAAGATCCTCTAAGATGACTGAAAGATCCTATGTGATGACTGAAAGGTCCTCTCAGATGCCTGAAAGATCCTCTCAGACAGACTGAAAGATCTTCTCAGACAACTGACAAATCTCTCATAAACAGACTGAGAAATCCTCTCAGACAGACTGAAAGATCCTCTCAGACAACTGAAAGATCCTCTCAGACAGACTGAAAGATCCTCTCAGACCGATTGAAAGATCCTCTCAGATGATTGAAAGATCCTCTAAGACAACTGAAAGTTCCTCTCAGACAGACTGAAAGATCCTCTCAGACAACTGAAAAATCCTCTCAGACAGACTGAGAGATCCCCTCAGACAACAGAAAGGTCTTCTCAGACAACTGACAGACCTCTCATAAACAGACTGAAAGTTCCTTTCAGGCAGACTGAATGATCCTCTCAGACAGACTGAAAGATCCTCTCAGATGATTGAAAGATCCTCTCAGACTGAAGGATCCTCTCAGACAACTGAAAAATCCTCTCAGACAGACTGAAAGATCTCTCAGACAACAGAAAGATCTTCTCAGACAACTGACAGATCTCTCATAAACAGACTGAAAGTTCCTTTCAGGCAGACTGAATGATCCTCTCAGACAACTGAAAGATCCTCTCAGATGATTGAAAGATCCTCTCAGACTGAAGGATCCTCTCAGACAACTGAAAAATCCTCTCAGACAGACAAAGAGATCCCCTCAGACAACACAAAGATCTTCTCAATCAACTGACATATCTCTCACAAACAGACTAAAGTTCCTCTCAGGTAGACTGAATGATCCTCTCAGACAACTGAAAGATCTCCCAGACTGAAAGATCCTCTCAGATAACTGAGAGATCCTCTCAGACAACTGAAAGATCCTCTCAGATGACTGAAAGATTATCTCAAAGGAATGAAAGATCCTCAAATCTTTGCTTTTCCTTTATGTTACACACAGCTCGTTCTTTTTCTTTCTTTCTTTCTTTTTTTTTTTTTTTTTTTTTTACACAAGCATATCTGATTTATAACTCTACAGTAAACTTATGACACATTCTCATGATTTTCAGTACTTCTTTTTCGAGTCATTTTTCAGGCTTTGCACACTGAAACCAAAATCGTCTCCCTTTACCTGAACAAAAGTTGCATTCATTTCTACTGCATCTGATTTCCGAGTTTAATAAAACTGGGCCTATCACCAGCAAGACAAATCTAGTACGGTTTTAATTTGTTTGCATACTAATGATATAATAAAGACTCAGACAATGTTTATTAGAGAATAAAGCAATAATCGTATAATTCAAATAGTTTCCAAAATCAATGATCAATCAGGTGAAAAAAAGAGTTCCTTTGATGTGTAGATCAGATGTTCGAAGTAACTGTTGAAACGTAACCTGATGCTGGTACATGGGTGAAACTGGAAAAAAAATTGAAAAACTGAAAGGTTGGGGTCCAGAGGCCGCCTAGGCCCCTGGTGTGGGGGGCCCAGTGCCAAAATTGACTTTTTGAAAAATTCAGACAGTTTTCGTGGCCTCTGGTGAAATGAAAGTTGGAACTGAAGCCTTGTTTGAAACACATATTTATTGCTCATATGACAGTTTCCCATACATGAAGTGTGTGTGTGTGTGTGTGTGTGTGTAATACAGTGCAGTGAAACAATTTTAGACCTTCCCTAATAAGACTTCCCTCTAAAGTGACTCTAAATTCTGTGACGGTTCCATCAAACTGTCTGTTAAATTACTTATCTTCTTTTTAAAAAAAAATCCATGTTTCATGTTAAGATCACAAATCTGTGCATTTTCTAAGGTCTTAATAGAGAGTTTCCACTGAGTCTGTACTTCCAAAACTAACCCATTTTATTACACGGAAGAAATAGAACCTTTAGTAGTTTTCCCCATCCTTTTCCCAGAAAACTAACCCTCATATTTATTTTTCTTTTATGTTTTTATTTCTTTCTTTAAATATTTTCTTCATACTATTGTCTCTCTCTCTCTCTCCCTCTCTCTGCCTTACATCCATCTTGTGTGTGTGTGTGTGTGTGTGTGCGCGTGTGTGTTTGTGTGTGTCACTAGGGGGGAAGGGGGGGGGGGCATGGAGGGCTGCTGAAAAAGATGTTACTGAAATTCTTACCTTCATGCTTTTAATATGGTCCAGACTTCTGGCATACTTTGCTAGCCGAGATTTTCCATTGGATCCATACTTGAGGTCCGAGTTGCACACGCGGCAAAACGCTACACCAGGTTTATTCATTTTCAAACACCAAACACGATGTCGTTTTTCATCATCTATTTCGTTCAGCCAAGCCCATCACCACTTATTAGTGATGCCAGCGTCGATCTCCTCAACTGAATCATCTTCTTTAAGATAGGACATTCTCACTGTTTCCAACGAACTCCAAACTCAAAATCTAGATTTCAGCAAATGGTGCTTTATCTTTGTTCATTAAAAAAAAGAGTACTTCCGATTCAGCACTTCCGTTTTATGGTAAGACACACTCGATACGTAATTTGCGCAATTTTAGAGACTGTTTTGAAAAACTTTTTTTTTCTTTCTGATTTACAAAAAACGGAAAATTCCGTCTCGAATAATTTCATAAAACGGATTCCGTCCTCAGACTGAAGAAGTTTCACCCATGCTGATATCACCCCGTACTGACAATGACTTCAAGCAACTGTTGGTGATAGTTACAAGATGCAGAGAGGCATGTTCGACGAAATGTTATCAAGAATTGTGACATGGTGTGATTTGAAAAGCCAACGTCCTGGCACAGCCCACCTCACCCCTCCCTCCCGCACTCTTTACAACCAATGCATACTTTTTGCCTTGACACCAATATGACAACAGCCTCCAACACTATGTAACATAAGATTTGAAAGTACAATCTGAGAGCAAAAGTGAGTTTACCCAGTCATTAAACGTCATCAAAACTGCACAGCATGATAACACTATTCTCTTGATATCCGTGGAAAACCAGCTGTGTTGACATGTGCATTTGCTGCAGCACACATCAAGTATATGTCAAAATGAAAGATAAGGTCAGTAGCATCTTATCTCTGGTTCTTACAGCCTTTTTTTTCCTTCTTTTACTGAAAATGTTTTGATGACTCTTCCTGGTGTGTGTGTGCGTGTGTGTATGTGTGTGTTGTGTGTGTGTGTGTGCGTGTGTGTGTATTTGTGTGTGTGTGTCTGTGTGCGCATTGTGTGTGTTTGTGTGCGTATGAGCATGTATGTGAGAGCATGCATGCATGCATATGTGTGTGTGTGTGTGTGTGTGTGTGTGTGTGTGTGTGTTGTGTTGTGTGTGTGTGTGTGTTTGCATATTACATGAATTTTCACCAAGAAACTGAAAGTTTCTGTAGTAAGGAAGAATATCCCAAAATTAATTTTGATACATTTGCTCTGACATAATTGTCAAAAAAGGGAGGCTAATTGTAACATATCACCATATAGTTACTCTCATGACAAAAATACAAGAAAGAAAGACAAAGAAAAGATGGAAGAACATTTACCTTTGTCATGTGTACCGATGGCCACAATGTGTACAAAGGTGGGCCTGTTGTTGGCATTGTAGTTCTGATTGAGATCTTTGCCACCTGCCATGACAGATTAGCACACAAATAGAATCTATCAATCTATCTATCTACACACACACACAAGAATGCCTCAGGACTTGCAGTAATGTGCATGCAACTGTGAGCATATGTGCTCATATGTGTATGTGTGCAAGTGAGCGAGTGTGCGAGCGAATGTGTGTGTGTGTGTGTGTGTGTGTGTGTGAGTGTGAGTGTGTGTGTGTGTGCGTGCGTGAGAGAGTGTGTCTGTGTGTGTGTATGTGCATGCATGCGTGCGTGCATGTTTGCGTTGTTGGTTGTGTGTGTGTGTGTGTGTGTGTGTGTGTGTGTGTGTGTGAGAGAGAGCATGTGTTTGCCTTCCTTCATATGAAGTGATACATTATATCATGCCATTTATAAGGGACCATTATACAGATAATTTTCCAACAGCTTGTTAAAAGGACAAATACACCTTAGTTTCTGAGCTTTGCTATTCAATCAAACCATAAATGTACAAGAATGCCATCACAAGCATACTGGTCACTACACTCATATAACAAGCTATTCTACCAGACGCATACAACAGGTGGAAACTGCTCCCTTCAGCCATGTAATTAGTTAGGGGACTGACTACATGTCCAACAGGTGGAAAACTAACAGGGGAAACTCCAAGGATGTGACATGAACAACCTATCAGAAGCCGCATGTTCAGAGGCATGCCAGCCCTACCTCGACAAAAACTGCTCAGTACCCCTCTCCTGTAGAGAGCGATCAGCACCCCTGCCACTACAGCCAAGGAGAGCACTGGAACCACAGCAGCCACTACCACAGTGCCCGTCTGGGTCTGGGCCTCACTGTCACCAGGTTCTCCAGGAATGGAAGTGGTACTGGGAGGGATGGCAGTAAGAGGGATGGTACTGGGAGGGATGGTACTGGGAGGGATAGTACTGGTAGGGAAGGTGCGCCCTACCCAATCTGAAAAAAAGAGAAACAAAAAAAAACAAAAAGAAAAAAAAAAACACCATCATATACACACACACACACAAACGCTCATCTTTTTAACATATGTTTGCTGAAGATAGTGGCTGTCCAAGATTTGTGGCATTGTAATGGCCACAGTTCCCAATAAATCTATTCAAGCAGTTAGTGGTCATGAATCCCTTTTTTCTGACAGGCACGCTATAACGCGATCTTTTTTTTTTTTTCTTTTTCAAAACTTTGCAGCACCCGTTTACTCATTCACTGTGCTGCCTCAAACATACAATACTGTTTTGGTGTAATCATGAACGCTATTCACTGTGCTGCCTCAAACATACAATACTGTTTTGGTGTAATCATGAACGCTATTCACCATGCTGCCTCAAACATACAATACTGTTTTGGTGTAATCATGAACGCTACAAACACATATATATCTATGTCTAACACAAAAATGTAACAGACTGTCCATACTTTCAGACTGTGACAATTTTTTTTCCAATCAACATTTAAGACTCAAACTGCTTTTGGAAGTACTTGGGCCCTTTCAGCAAATATTTGAAATAAGTGTTAATTTATGCAATAGCACTTTAATTGTATGCCTTGCCCTTTGCTTTGCTACTACCTTTATCCCCCCCCCCCCCCCCTCTCTCTCTCTCTCTCTCCTGTCACATCCCTCAGAGCTCTACTATTACAAAAATGATGGATTTCATTGCTGGCAGCGTGCACTCATATCACACGTCATGGTGGTTGTCTTCTTTTTTCTTCTTCTTTGTTTAACATAACAGGCTTGAGTTGACGCAATTCCAGGTGCCCCCTTCCCCCTCCCGTTCCCTTCCATCTACTCTGCTATCCCCATTGCAACTGGTCTTGAGGACATGCACGCTTGTAGTAGTGCATAAACAAGACTTCACGAGATGAAGAAATTCTTGTGCAAGCTGCATACAAGTCCAATTGCATGCACTACGGCACACGCTCCAATATCACAGGTGCAACATATGGCTACAGTCCTGTTTTTCCCTGTCTTCCCCACTGTTGTTTTCATTTGTACTTTTTACACACTTATGTCAATTTCTCATTATATCCTAAATGGTGTCGGCACACATAAGCGCATTGCTCCTCAAAATTTAACAATGTTTTACTATTATAACCTTGATTTTTTACTTTACTATTTTTTGTTTTGTCTTATGTCACGCTTGTTTTTCTTGTATACATTTGGTCTTTGTTATGTTCAACTGGAGGAAATCTTTTGTTGAATGAGATGCTGTTCTCTCTTTGTGGGAGAGATAGTGAGAATTTGCTGTCACATAGGGGACTAGTGAATTTGTCTGTATTTAGCTGTCTGTATTTGAGTTGGATATTGTGTCGATTGCAAGGTATGTGTGTTTCTGCCTCCACTCATAAAGATATAACATAAGTAACTCTGTAAGGTTTTGTTCAATGAACTGCCGAGGCCTACCGGATCAAAAAAGAGGAGGGATGTGTTTCACTATTTAAGAGAAAATGCATTCTCGGTGTATCTTTTACAGGATACCCATTTTGACCCCAAGCTTGAAATGTGTATCAGAGCAGAATGGGGCTATGAAGCATATTTTGCATCATATATGTCAAATTCAAAATGTGTTGCGATTCTTTTTAATAATAATTTTGAATTTTGTGTAAAGAAGTTTAAAATTGGAGTGACTGAGGGTGGAAAATGGAGCAAAATTTAGAAAGAGAGGGGATTAGTTACTGCCAAGGACATAGACAAACAAAGCACAGGACAAGACACAATGCATAATTTCAACCTCTTGGGTCTTCTTCAGGCAAAAACAAGTAATATTTAGGACAGTAGAACAAAGAACGCAAAACCACTTATCTTCTCATATTCGGCACCGGAACAAAAATCAACTAGGCCTCGGCAGTTCACTTTGTTCCAGTTTTACATTCTTTGTTCTACTGTCCTTAGTGTTATTTGTTTTTGCCTGAAGAAGACCCAAGAGGTCGAAATGCATTGTGTCTTGTCCTGTGCTTTGTTTGTCTATGTCCTTGGTGGTAACTAACCCCCCCCCCCCCCCCCCCCTCTTTCTAAATTGTGTAAAGAAAGTTTACAAAGATACAGGTGGAAACTACATTTTTTGCTGTCGTATCCTTTTTGGATAAGACGATGTTGATCATTAACTTGTATGGACCAAATCATGATAATCCTGATTTCTTTGTTGAGAAATAACACATCACAAGGGGGGGTGGGGGGTGGGGGTGGGGGTGGGGTAGAGATAGGAAGCACACAGATTATGTCCATGCTACATAGTAAAGCATTTATTTCCCTCCTTTTAAAAATAGCACTGGCAAACAACAACAATAAATTGATCACAGGTCTGTGGATACTGCATATCACAGACCCGCTTCATTTTATATTTCATTGAGTTTTCCCATATTTTTACAACTTATTGAGTTACCAATGTTCAGATATACAGACATTAGTTCTAAGGAACACATACACACAATACTTTAGGAATTCCAGCTTGCATGATTTTGAAAATGAAAATATTAAGGGTATCAAAATTAGTGATGAGAAGAAAAAAACAGCACAGTGTGGTGATAACACAGAAATAATGTTGGAGAGGGACAGCAAATCATCTGAAGACACCACTGAAACCATCAATGTACCTGAGGGGGAAATCTGATCTCTTCTCAAGCACAGGTTAAAGCAATTTCATGTGGTTAGGAAGCAAGAATACTCAGCGATTTAACAAATATGTACCATTCTGGGCACACAATGAAATCCTGAACACCTTAAAATTGTGGTTTTTGGTTTATACATGATGTAACAGATACTGTGAATTGTTAGTACAGATGAAAAATTTACTAAAGTAAAAGCTGTGTATAAAATTTGGATGAAAAGACAGATTACACCCCTTGGCGAAGTTGCAGTATTAAAATCACTTTCTTTGGAAAGTAGCTCATTTCTGGTATTGTTTTCTAATCTTCCTGCTGATAATATCAGTATGAATCAAAGACACATATTTTATCTGGAACAGAAAACAAATGATAACATAAGTAGAAAAATAGACAATTTTTGTTTTGATTACTTCAAGCTTTCAAAGAATTTGTGAGGAAAGCTTCCATTCATTGAGAACAGGAAACTGAAGCAGAACCAGTCTTTCATAATGATAACAAGGAGGAAAAGAAAACTTTCTTGAACAAAAAAATGGTTTGATAGCAAAATATATACTACATATGGCATTTCTTGCATGCAGACAGGAAGTTTTCGTCACATGAATACTTTAAGACTGCTTTTGACTTGCCACTTCATTCCATTTCTTATTCAAGATGTATTCAATCTTTCAAAGAGCTACGCCAGTAAGGGTGGGATAAAAACTGAGAGCAACACTAAGTGCAACTGAAACAAACATGTGGAAAATCATCTCGCCTGCGCATAAAGGAGGGTTTAATATGATGTACTGATCAAAACAAAATCTGTACCAGAATGTTGCATTTAATGGCATTCTGAATGAAACAGAGAAATTAATAGGGGAGAAATTTATCAGAAAATTAGTCAAATCACAAAGAAAAATAAGCTGGTTTCAGATCAGGACAGTAAAACATGTACTTGAAACAAATGTGATTTTTTCCAAGGTGAATATTGCCAAAGATGAATGTTCCTCTTTTTGTAATACTGAACATTACAGTGGACAGCAGCTGTTTCGGTACTGTGAGCATGATAGAACTTTTGGGGAATGATTCCAGGAAGCTGTTGCTAAAGACTGTATTATTCATGCTGTGCCCTTGCACCTGAATGAATGAATTTTTCTTGTCTGGTCCTGACTTTAATTTCCTGTCAAATGAGATATCTGATCTTGTGTTGTTTTGGCCAAAATTTTGAAAACATAAATGTAAAGCAAACAACCAAATACCCTCAAATAAATACTTAAAGTATTGCTAAAATATGGAGAGAAAAAAATCAGGTAGCCTGCATCAATATGACATGGAACTAGTTTCATGATAAATGGTTCGTATGCAGGTTTGTTTGCGAAGTAATAAGCTATTATCATGGGATCAAATGAAAGCTGCATGGAATCAGTTTCATAGTAAACGGTTTATGTATATACCTTTGTTTAAAATGTGATGTGCTACTATCATGAGACCATTGACTGACGAGTACAGGCTGTGTACTGATTTACATATATATATATATGTGTGTGTGTGTGTGTGTGTGTGAGTGTGTGTGTGTGTGTGAGTGTGAGTGTGGTGTGTGTGTGTGTGTGTGTGTGTTCCATTTCTTTGGTTTGTTTGTTAATCTCTCCGCTCTGAAAAAACCTAGTTCATATTTCATCTGGATGTCCCTCACTTATCAAGCAATTTTTATCTTGCTCCTCTAGCCAGCAGAAAATTTGTCTTTTTCATCATTTTTCCCTTTTAAATGTTTACATGTTCCTATATTTGTTTTTGTTGTTTGTAGCTTATTTGGGGGGAAAAAAGACACACAATATCAAAGATTATTTCACAACTGCAAACAATTCTTATCATTTTCACTGGATGAGTTCAGAAACAGACAAAAAAAAATAAAGTGGTACCTAATATGTAAATTGTTACAGAATAAAAAAAAACACTGACTATATCCAAATGAAAACACAAAATCAAAATAAGCAAAGTATGTTCTATGTCCCACTAAACAATCCCTTACAATACATAGTGAAATGCTCAAGAAATTGCACAAACTCCTTTTAAAGATAGCACACAATTTCAAAACAATCACAAAAAACATCTTTCTTTTTGCAAAGTCTTGTTAGCGGCAAAGTGTCAGACAGTCCACAAATGTAACAAAAAGTGTAACCACATCAACTGATACGTTAAACAATCTTTATTAGTTCTTTTGAGCCTGTAAAAGGGCGATTTGTTCATGACTTCATGCTGTGGCGCTTATTCTGTTTTGGCACCTAAGTTGGTATGCAATGTAAGATTTAAATCTAATAACTTTCAAAAGATTTCAAATCTAATATCTTTAGAAAAGTCCTTGTTTGCAATACACAAACAGCAAAATTAAGTCCTCATGATGGATTTATCTCCCTTCTCTCAAGAAACGAACAAAACAAAAAAAAAAATCAGGAGTACTCTGATACACTAGGGTGTTGTTCACACCATGGAACACAACTGTTTGGACAGGTAACTATGAGATAACCCAAATATAACATTCTGAGGCAGTGACAAAATATACATACTTGTGAAATTGAAGTACGGTGTGGCAGAAACTTTGCAGGTGCCACACTCTTTGCCTTGGATACGCAGCTCCCAGCAATAGCACTGCCCAGCAACTTGGTAGTGAGGGTCCATAGGATGCACCTGAAGATGCAAAAGCAAGAAGCAACAACATGTTACACTGGCGGTCTGTAGTCATCATTGCTGAAGTTGCAAGTTACTGTACGGGCATGTGTCAAAGAAAGGTAGTATGGCAAACACCAACCTAGAGCACTCAAAGCCATGGACGGATGGGGGTGAGAGAGTTTGGGGGGGGGAGGGGGGGAGGGGTCACAAAGAAGAGGCAGTCAGAAGAGGCGGGAGGACACCATCAGGGAGCAGAAGCCTTGTCCTTCACCACCTCTCAGAGAGTCAAGTGAACCACTTCAGGCCAACAGATATTGTCAGGAAATCATCTGTGATACACCAACCACCTCCATGGAGTAGACTAGTAGGTGATGAGTATTTGAACAGCCAGAAAAAAAGTAATTGGTGGATGACAGCTTGTAAATACAGTAGCCAGAAAAGAAGGGTCAATCAAGGGAATACATACCAGCACGTAAAAGCCATGAAAGATGTTCAAATACATTGGGATGACCACAGGTTAAACACGCTGGATCACTTTCATTTGAACTGACATTTCTCCTCTCAACACCAGAAAAACAAAGGTTTCATACCCCCTGTAACACTTATTCATCCTGTGCATTTTCCTGTTGATTATTTCCTTTAATTATTATACACTGTAGTTTTAAAAACACACAAAACAATCTATATTACAATGATGGAAAATTGTTCTTGCTGGAACTGTTTTCAGTCATCCACACATTTAAAGTTATCTTCAAACATATGTTTCAATACTTTTCATATCATGTTATTCAAAATCATTGTAGCAGATACAGTGTAGTCCGGTTCTGACCTCACACTAACTTTAAAAAAAAAAAAGGTTTAAGTTCACACAGTTTGGGAGGAAACTCCAACTGTCACAGATTCACAGTCTTGTGTACAGCATGATGGAAGGCGGGCCCTGCCTCTCTCCTTCCACTGCCTTTAAATCTTCCCTGAACTGAATCAGATAGCCATTTACTGGGTGAACAAAGGTTTTTTAAGCACAATTACAACTGCAACATCAGATACATGTGGTTCAATTTCACAACCATCAGTTCTGCAGGCAATCAATCTAACCATTTGATGTGCGGCCCCTCTGACTGGCAATTCACTAACTTAACTTCACTGACATATGGAGGTGAGATTCTGAAGTGTTACAAATACAGTTCTGTTGAGGCTGATGTATGCTGCAGACCAAAGAGGCATACTCAGAGACATAGGTGATCCCACAATGGGATGTTGATAGTCTACAGGTTCAAAATATAGCCCTGATCACATACACTACCAACCCTCAGCACCACTATGAAAGGTCCAAATAACTTCGTGGCGATATTCCATAGCTAAGCTTCGGCAACCCACACACACTATGACATATCAAAATTAAGACCGATGGAATGAACAATTTTTTTTGTTTATGCACACAAACACTTTACACTAAAAAGGCAATCAAACTTGTGACAGGTAAAGGTATTGCACTATTTGTATTTATATGACTAAAGGAAACCTTACACTAATGGGAAAATCATCCAATTCTTTCCTGTGCATTTACTGGGACAGTGCAGCAAACATTCCTTTCAATTCTTTCATACCTACAGTCTGGTTTTCCAGTTCGCATGAATCCTTAGCCTTCATTTCTGCAGCCCAAAAAACCATGCAGCACAAAATCCCTGCTTTGCTGCTTACAGCCTGGAAAATCGATTCTTGCAGTGATTGCTTTGAACTTTTGCAAGGAAGTATGATAAAGCTGAAAGTTTAAAAACATGTTCAGCTTGAAAGCTTTGGTCATTTTGTGTAAGCCTGATGAATCTGAAAAATATTGCCAAAATAACACATCATGAAATCATCTTCACAGGACGAATTTCAAAATGTCTGAAGTCACGTAAGAGACCCCTCTGTTCAATTATATATTAAGATCACAACAACAAAGATATGAACAGTAAACAACATCTACTTCATTTTTACCCCAAAAAATTACTGTAATTTAGACATGCAATATTTATTTGGTAACTTTTCTTCATTCTTAATGATGGTTCTGCCATCAAATTCTCATATTATGGTTGTAAGTATGCAAGTTTCAAAAGTGTCCTCAAGTTCATTTGGAACTCAAAAAAAGAAAGCTTAGTATGGCAAAGGAATGGAAAAAAAAAAAAAAAAGAGACCTTGGCGATTCAAGAGTTAATGTTGGTGACCATCAAAAGTTAGACTTAAGTTCATTTGGTGCCCTAGAATATTAATTTGGCAGTTGCGTCAAAAGATACATTTAGAAAACACAAGTTTGTGTTTAATTGTTACCAGTGTAAGACAGTTGTATCCACAGCATACTGATCTATTTAAGAAGAAGCAATGACATTTCAAACCAATCTCGTCAAAAACATCAAATTCCTATCACAATTCTGAACTCACCTCTTCACTACCTAAAGGATTGGACATACATACTCAGTTTGTTTTGTTATGCATCTTCATACATTGTTTGCACATACATTTCACATAAGCACACAGCTCACATAGATAAAGGAAGGAAACAATAGAATCAGGAGGGAGGGAGGCCCAAGGAATGGTTTTGCATCAGTTTTACATTAGATGCCAACTGTTTTGGATAACTACTGTTAAGAAAACATTCTGAAAGCTTTCACAGATATTCCATTTGACTGCAGATATGTGCCATGCTGGCAACAAGTCTGCTGATGCAAAATATGCGTACAGAATTTGTATCAGTTCATTAACAAAACTAAACCAAGTATGCAAGTCACATGCACCAAGAGCTCAACCCCCTTGACTGCCAACCATTTTCCGATCATGGTAACGAGCAGTTTCCTGGCTGCACATCAACATTAGCTATATTTCAAGTATAGCCACAATTCTGAGTCCCCTATCAGTTACAGGCAAACAGTAGTATTTCCCAGAGCAAACTCTCTCCCTCCCCATCCCTGTTCCCCGCCCCACCCCATCCCTGGATCAGCAACCAACTCTCTGAGTTCACAAGTGGTTTTATTCTTTAAATGCCTCCCCATCACATAACTTCTTCAAAACAGATTAACAATGTCATCTTTACCTACTTTTATGACTATGACACAAAATTTTGAAGGCGGAGCCATCATGGAAAATTCACTTCAATTCCCCATCCATTTTACGCCCAATTTGAGGAGGTAAGTGACTGTGATGGTTGGTTTTGGATGTCGTTTGCCTTGCCTGAAGATCAAGAAGGCTGAAAAACATGTAGTGTTTGTTTGTGATTTGTTTGTTCTTTCGTTTAGTGGCATAGCAATTCTTTTGGCATCAACGTCCAAAAGTAGTATGTACCATTCCATCTCTGCAGCTCCAGCCTGAAATATCCCCCACCTACACACACCCATACCACCCTACCTCCCTCTGTTTACCTCAGACATAGGTTGCAGCTATCATCATCTTCCCTTTTCCTACACTCTCTGAGTCTCTCCATTTGCTACATCATCGACTTACTCCCCCCTCCCCCTGCCCTAGTAATGATGTGTGTAGGGGTGTTGGTGGATATGGCGGTTGCTGGGGGTGGAGGTGGGGGTAACCAATGAATAAGGCTGATATTACAAATGGAACACACACACACACACTCACACTCACACATACACACACACACATAATAATAGAATGCTGGTTCCTTTATCGTTGGTCGTGAGGGGGGGGGGGGGGGGGGGGGGGGGGGAGAGAGAGAGAGAGAGAGGATTGTGTATAGGTGTGAATATGTTGCCCCTCCCCCTCCCCCAGTTAGTACGTAAACCCATCCCCTTCTTCCCTCCACCCTCATAGCATCAACACCTTAAAGTAACATGTACCAACCTACCACTTCAATCTCAGCCCATAATATCCTCCCACAACACACACACATACTACCTTATCTCCCACTATTCACCTCACACACAACTTATAGCTATCTTATTTATGCATTTATTATCATTATTATTATTATTTTATTTTATTTTTTTAAAATTATTATTATTTACTGATTTTTTAATTTATTATTATTTTTAATGTTTCATTTATTTATTTATTTGATTATTATAAAAATGTATTTTCTAAATATATTTCTGTATCATGCTTTCATTACCTTAACCTTCACTATCGTTGTTAGCAGTATCATTCAGTAATACTATTGCTAGTATTGATACTACCACTGGCATTGACATCACCATCGCCTTCGCCTCTGGGACTGTTGCCACGGCAACCCTGCTGTTTAAGAATCCTCTAACCCACTCTCCTTTCTCCCATACCCATACTTATTGACACTAAGATTGGTAGTAATCTTGTCCCTTTTTTTTTTTTTTTTCCAGTATTTTGACCATTATTAGTATTCCTATCAGTAATATTATTATCTTCATTACGACTTTGACTCGCTCACTATTTCCCTTCCAACAGCCTCGTGTTCATTCAACGCCTTCTTCCTTGCACTGAACCCTGCGAAGTGATCTGAAGCGATCAAAGCTAAGTGAATTTTCATTGTTTTATTCGTTAATGTCTCACCTGATGAAGACCTAAGAGGTCGAAACGCGTTGTGTTTCGTCTTGTGACTCGTTTGTCCACGTTCTCTGGGCGGTTCGTGAACATTTATTTAAGATTTGTTTAGATTTCCACCTGCAGTCCTCTCGCTTTGCAACTAGATCTCTTTTAATTTTGTTTCAATTTCTGCCTGCAGTCATCTCACTTCAAAACCTACCTCCCTTGTAGAAATCAGTGAATACGCATGACTTGACAACTTACTGCTTCATGACAAGCAATTTTTTTCAAAATATCTGGGAAATCTCACAGGACGAGAAAAATTCTAACCCTGGAAGAAAAGATGAAGGATTTAAAGAGAAGCAATTAATGTAAGACTGATTTCAATTGCAAAATTCTCCGAAGTGGGAAAGACTTGGATCCAAACATTTTTCAAAAGAAACATTCCTATTTTTTCTAGTTTTGGGAGTGGAAAGCCTCCGGTTCGCAAGTCTGCAAAGCGAGCAAAGTGTGTAATGAGCTCCTCTTCCCCCATTTCCCAGTTGTGATCCCTCATTCTTAAGTCCTTTTCATTTTTGTGGAATTTTCAAGACCGTAAATGGGGATTATTACTATACCAAAAATAAGAACTGCAACACTGTCGAATATTTGAAGTCGTCTGCATACTGGAGACAGTGAATCTCATGGTGATTAAAAAGTCAAGATCTCAGTTTCAAACACTCTAAATTCAAAATTTTGGCCTTGATACAGTCCTGCGGATGTCAGTGTCACACGTTTTGCAGACAATGAACTGGACTGACGAGTCACACCACTGAAACACAAACATCACACACTGCTGACTCCCCCCCCCCCCCCCCCCCCCCCCCCAACCTTCCTCTCTTCTTTTGAGAGTTTTGACTTCTAATGGTCACTAAAAATGCATCAGGAATTAAAAAATATCCACTGTATTTTTGCTTGGTGTCTGATGACCCTATACATGTGCTATTCAGACCAACTTTTTGGATATTAACCTTCATCTTCAAAAACATTTATAAAAGTTGTGCCATTAATATCACAGGGTGAAATATTAGCACTCAGTGGGATAGTGAGCTCCCTTACAAGACGACCCTTCCTCCATCACTGACCTGCACTTGGTAGCTTCCTGATGGCACATTAGTAAAGTTATGTCGCCCCACTGTTTCAGAACCCTGTGTGTTAAAAGCAATGGTGAGAGCAGGTGAAAGAAGTGTGGCATGAACACATAAACATGCACCAATATACACTACATTCATACACGATAAACATGCACTTAAGTGCGCTACAAATATTGGCGCAGCTGAATCTCTTTCCATGAACACTATTATGCATCCAGGTCTCCACCATACATGTACACAGGCAAACAAACACGTGCAGGCACACAAAACACACACACACACACACACACACACACACACACGCATGCAGACACACAATTTCATACACAAGCACCATCAGTGAATTTAAGCGCTGGACATCAAATATATGTCGAATATTACTACTAGTAATGAAAACAAGAAAGCAATCTAATTCGCTAGAATGGGGTAGGACTGGGGAGTGAAATAGAAGAGGAGGTGCAGAGTGATGGGAGTACTGTCCATACCTTACTTTTAAAAAATTTCCCTTGAAGGTGAAAAGTGTATGTGCAATGTGACCATGTCAGCAGTAGTTTATTTAAAAAGTAGTTCTAAGGAAGGATATCATGTCCTTGTTTGATGTATGTTTGTCATGTGCATGTTTAAGCCCAGACTTATTCCAAATAGTCATCATCACCTTGGAGCTGAAGTGACATAAAACATGATATTTCTTTCATTTAATGAATTCTTTTTGGATTTCTCCACTTTTAATTGGACTATCAAATTTTGATTGATTCTGTTAACAAATGCAGATTTTTCATGTGCTGGAATCATTTCATTAATATTACTGTGGAAACAAAACGCTTAGCATTTGCAATGTTTGGCATATGACGTCAATCTTTTAATAGGAATTATCGATAGCTGCCCCTAGTTTTACAGAAACTGTATTCAATAGTGTAATATCAATGTACATTACTTTCTGTTAAAATGTTTCCTTTAATATTGTTGAACACATACTTTATAAATGTATAAATATTCACTGTAACCAATCACAATTTCTATGAAAATGTCCATTTTGCAATATTGAAAATAATCATGAAAAAAAAAGCAAACCAAACACACATTAATTACTGCCTTTACCATCAGTTGACATTTTTACATACACAAGGGATGGATGGATGAGGAAAGGCCTCATCATGTTCATTGTTCTGTCAATTTCGGCCAGCCTTAGAGCTTACCCAGGATACACACAGACCACCAAGACAGTATGACTGCATAGATTCTCTTTGCAAGGATATAACAGAATACCTGAAAGAACAGGTAAAAACAAGGCGTCTCATACATATGTGCACACAAAAACAACAAACTCACAGCAACATTCAACCACACTGATCTATCTCACAACATACACATGTACTTACACTTAAACAAGCACACATACACTTATGAAACTCGCTGAAACCAATCATGCACTGCATCCAGCTCTGTAAGTAACAAATAAACAAACAAATAAAAAAAAGCTAGGCATAATGCTTTGTCATACAAAGACTAAAAACATAACAATCAGAAAATCCATCACTCAATCAATCCATAAAAACTGAACAACTGATATTACGACTCTACAATCAGAAAATCAATTAATCACCAATCAATCAGCCAATCAATCCATAAAAACTAAACAACTGATATTACGACTCTAATATGATTACTATGATATCATTACCCACCTTCTTGGTTACTACCACATTAGACAAGGAATTGCTAGCTCCGAATTCAATAATCTGGACGTCATAGGAAGTGAACTTGGCCTTGGAGTTGTTTCCAGGGTAGCCAAAACTCACTTCCACAATCCCTTCTAAGTTATGAAGTTTCACATCGATCCAAGTTCTCCAATTATTGGGATCCACAGCTTGTGCGTTTGCGTTATCTTCAAACAGAAAGAAAGCTAAGTCAAAAACAAAGCTTAAAACCAAAAGGAAAGTAAAACCAAAAACAAAACAGAATAAAAATAAATAAATAAATAAAATGAAAAAATAAAAAAATAAAAAGAGGGGAAAAAAAAAAAAGAAAGACAAGGCTTTCAAGATCTGAAGCTTTTTTTTTTTTTTTTTGCTGTCCCAGCCTCTACGCCACCTCAGAAGCAGTGCATCCACGCCGCTCATTCCAAACACCCCGTTGACAGCCACAGCCCAGTCGGCCCCGCCGCAGCCCTGGCACCGGCAATCCACAGGGAGCAGTCAATGTCAAGTCGTCAAGACGCAACCCACAGGAGGAGACACTGCACTGCTGCCGAGTCACTTCGGTGGTGTTCAGTGGCGCCTGTTCTGATCTAACATATGCAGGACACACCTACTAAGCCCCCTACTGACGACAATAATTGCTTAGTCGCGGAGCCGGCGTGAGTGAGTTCTCCCTCCGGAGGGCGCCACCACGTCCGTCCAACGACAGCCCCCCATGGACTCGCCGATACCGGTGATCCCAACGGAACCAAACCAAGACCACAGACGTGGAGAGGACATCAAAACTGAGGTCACCATGAGAGCAGGGCATGAAGGGCCACAGAATTTGAGACACTTTTTTTATTATGCTGATCAATGAGAATGAGGATGATTAAGATGCTACGGATTTCCATTTCGGTCTGAGACTACATGACAGGGCTGTACTCTACGCTTCCTTTCATAGCATATCCCGGCGTCAAACAGGCCCAAGAGATACAGGCACCTGCAGTGTTGGTCAGGAAATTTGAGCAACACTCTCAGAAACGCATCCATTAAGTGGATGAAACTTGACTGTGTGGTCCCAGTCTTCCCAACTGAGTCCGCAGCAAACTCAACTCTGGGTAGGAGCTGGTCGGGGCAGAAAAACCCACATGACTCTGATGGGTTTTCGAACCCACGACCTCCCAGCCGGGAGTCCACGATGCTAACCACTTCGCCATGGCGGCTGGTCAAGATCTGAAACTTTATAACTGCACTTATGTGCTGTACTTGGCCCAGAGCACAAAACGGGGTCCACAGCTGAAATAATTGCAGTAGCTTACTTCTGATAATACAAATAATGGCAGTTGAAGTCTGAAATTGATAAATTGGCATTTATTACAAATAGCAATGAATTCAATTCACTTGCCTAATTAAGCTGGTGATAAAAGTGGAAAATCATACCAAATAAAAAAAAATTACCCCTAAAAGTGTCATAAGGGCTTACTCCAGAAAAAAATTTAAACATGTCACTACCAATTCTTCTGCTTGATATAATTGATACCATGTGAATTATGGTTGCCTCCCCCGACCTCTCCCAACTTTCATCTTCCCCTACACACATTTAGTAAACTACAACAACTTCTGTTCCAAAATTTTTAAGAGAAAAAAAAGTAAAACTTAGAAATTCAGTTAATGGTTAGCAGCTAGGCATCAATGCATGGACACATGCAGACACACACACATGTATACATCTGGATCTGGATGTGGGAGGCAAAGTCCAAAAAGAAGCCAGTCATTAATGAACTTTGATGAGAAATCACTCGGAAGAAAATAGAAAGAAAGAAGGAAAGGAAAACAGCAGAAACATGAATTCTGCATCTGTCCGACTTGTATCCATCCACCCTATCCTTTTAGAAATTACCCCTCTGCTTTGAGGGACCCTACAAGGCAAGCACGCGTGTTATGTCTTTCGCTCCCACAGGAGCTAGCCACGCCCCTCTCATGCCTCAACACAGTGGCAATGCCTCCACAACATCCTAGCGGAAACAGGGAAAAAAGATTTATAAGCATTAACGTCCAACTCCATACTGTCCTCCCTGCCTAGCTCTTTCCTACTTCGCGCTCAAGTACAGATCAGGAAAAAAATAAGAGAGAGCAAGAGAGAGAGAGAGAGAAAGAGTGGACTAGTCCATATACGCTACACCACATCCACTAAGTTTTGAGACCACACAACCCATGATTTTAAGCTGATGGTTAAATGAATTAATAACTAAGATGAGAGAATTGAAGAAAAGGGTCTCGTGGCTACAACTTAGCAGATATCTGACCTATGCATTAGCCCAATGCCCTGATCAGATCTTGAGTGCCTACCTAACACTGGTTGTCTTTTTATTTTGTATGTGTGTGTAGTGAATGTACACATGTGTGTATGGATGTGTGGGCACGGGCCCCTGTGTGTGCACGTGCGCATGTGTGTGTGTGTGTGTGTGTGTGTGTGTGTGTGTGTGTGTGTGTGTGTGTGTGTGCACGTGCGCGCATGTGTGTGTGGGCGCTTGTGTGCGTATGTGTGCGAGCACATGTGTGTGTGTGCGTGTGTGTGTGTGTGTGTGTGTGTGTGTGTGTGTGTGTGTGGACGCGTGCGTGTGTGTGCGTGTGTGCGCGCGCATGTGTGTGTGGGCGCTTGTGTGTATGTGTGCGAGCACGTGTGTGTGTGTGTGTGTGTGTCTGCGCGCGTGTGTGCGTGCTCACGTGTGTGCCTGCATGTATCTGCACGTATGTGTGCAGAAGTGCGGTGCATGTGTGTGTGTAATTTGTGGGTTTGTGTGACCATACACACGTATCTGCATACATATGTGTATATGTATGTGTTTTTGTATGTGGGCATGTACAAAAGTGCATGTGTGTATACATTTGTGCGTTCATGTGTATGCGTGTATGTGCGCACACATGGGGGTATGGATGTGCCATGCACGCATGTGCATGCATAGGAGCGAGCGCATGTACGTGCGCACGTGTGTGTGTGTGTGTGTGTGTGCGTGTGTGTGCGCGTGCGTGCACACGTGTTGTGTGTGTGTGTGAAGTGACTACGTGCATGAATGTTCAGAAGATGACTTTGGATCAAGAACAAGAACATCAAATACAACATATATGTGCACGCACACACACATAACAGTAAGAACTCCTCTCCCTCACACCCTCTCTCAGGCACACACACATATGCATACACTCACTCATGCACTCTCTCACACACACACTCACACACCAAGGCTTGCACACTCACATCCATGGAATCTCTAACTGACATGCTGGCATCACCCCACTGATGAACACACACCAGCCCACACACGACTACAGTATGCACTGGGGGCCCTGAAAGATTCAAAGTCTTATCTCAGTTGACATGTGTTTGATCATTTGTGTCTGTTATTGGAAAGGCCCAGTATGAGTTTACCCAATCTCTAGGAGTCTTTGCAGTGTTGGCTTGAGATTATTCCAATGTTTGTTTGGTTGGTGATGTTTGGTTGGTGATGTTTCTTTTTCTTCACTTAAGTCTGAATGTGCGGCCACTTCCTCTCTTGATGTTCAGATCTGAAAGATGGTCTATGGTATAGTGGCTTTGCTCTTGTTTGCTTAAGTGATTCTTCAGATTTGTTATCACATCAGATCGGCCAAGCTGTAATCCAGTTCTTATCAATGCCTTGCCAGCCAGTGTGTCTGCTCTCTCGTTTCCTTTAACTCCAGCATGTCCAGGGCAGTACATCCATGTGAGTCTCTCCAATGGACATCCCATTCCACTTTTAGCAAGAGAGTGAGGGACGGACATCTGAACTCTGAAATTTTTAATTGTAAGGCCACCGACCTGTATACAACGGGTACTCGTTTGCTGAGAATAAAATGAAAATAGGTACAGATCATCAGCAAAAGGAAGTCATTTCTTTCCAGAAACACATAAGCAAACAATCACAAGGGGAAATAATTCACGGAAACAAACCAAGATATGCAAAACTATTTTCACTTGCATTTGAAACCAGTTGCAACACGTATTCATATATCTAGTTTCTGCTCATAAGTTCATGTCTAGTTTTCAGTGCATAAAATATATACACTGCCAAATTTCTATGGATCATCATATTTTTAGATTGCATCAAATAAGCTAAACAATCGCCATTTGGATAGGAACAGAATCTTGATAAATATTTTTCTCACAAATATGAGTACTTTAGACATTCAAACAAGAAATAAAATTTGTTTTCAATTTTATTACAAAACGGATATTTTTTGGTTGTTCATCATATCTGTTATTAATTTTTAAATCGCATATGATAATCCCAAACGAAATCTCGAAAGAGCATACCGAAATTTACTAGTTGTGATAAATGACAAGTGTTTTTTCTGTGTGGAATGTAGATTTGAATAATCTGTATGTTGGAAAACGGTAGCTCTGAGAAATTTTTGCATTCCAATCTTGCATATAGCAATCCAACATTCGTTGTTTCAGTTCCTTCAAGAACATCACTTCATTTCCAACCCCTCCATTTATCCAAATCTCCAAAAAAAAAAAAAAAAAAAATATCAAAACTTCTTTTAATATATGACCAGTTATGATGATTGAATTGACCACGGTAAACTCAGGATAAACTCAGGAATCTTATTCAGAATCATCAAGTGGGCTTGCTTTGGAAATCTGTCAATTGCCACATTTTGGAGTTTAAACAGTATTTAATGGATTTTAAAGTACTGTCAATACACAAAGGATATCGACCAGTATCACCACATATCATGGTATTCGGACTTTTGGGACTCACACCCAGTAAACATTTACAAGCGAACAAATGAACTGCTTATATAGACTTATGGATCATTCTCTCGAAACGTATACCACGAGGGGGCAGCCGATACATGACCTTGTACAAATTTAAGTAAACAATATTCAAGTTGGACCACATGCAGAAGCAGTGTTGGCTTCTTATCTATCCTAGTTTTCTTTTTTTCAATCACGTTTGTGTCAAATTTGGAGGGGGGGGGGGGGGGGGGGGGGATCTTAAGTAGCCATTTTGTGACATCGAAAAACCTGGTCTCACAAATACCATAATATCAATCTATCCAGCAGGAGTAACTGGGTATAAAATATGTTAATGAATAAAAACCTAGTGCATTTTGCAATAGAAAAGGTATCGAGCGCTCATCACCATTATATTTAGGAGAAAACGACGAAAGTATGAACGAGTCTCGAGTGTAACGCATGGTGTCTGACTCCATGCACTCCGATGCGCAGAGCGATATATGCAAATGTATTTAGTCACCAAACCAAAACGGTTTAGAGAGTTTAATTCTTTTGCAGCCAATATTTGCTTGTTTGTGTATTGATACTTATCGGATAATTACACAAAACTGTATCATTTACCGATCGATGTCACGGTGTCCATGTTTCGCGATACATATGAGATCTGCAAATACTTGTATCAGGGACTAATTTAGTGCAGAAACTGGTTTCAGGAGAGAAACTGTGATTGCAGATGGTTAAATGCGTATTGTGTTTCAACTCGTGACCCCATTCTAACGAGGACAGTGCGTGAATGCGAAAAAGTTTGTGTGGTGTCCGACGATTCTCCATTTTTACGTTCACGATCGACACCATAATTCAGTGCCACTCCAAAGATCTGAAGGTAAGTTTCTTTATTTTGCATTTGTTTACCATCGTTTTAATTAGTGGGTATTATTGTGCATGTATTAATTTACCCAGTTTGTGTAGATTTGTCGCAAATATTGCTGCTGGCACCCAGCCAAATGTGCCTGAAACATGCGAGCATGGAACGCTTTCAAACACTGCATCACATTTTTGTTCGGCATTTTTACCATTTATGTTCGATTTTATTTATGTTTACCTTACAACAAGTGGTTGCAACTCTTACATAGTACTGTCCTAGAAAAAGTTTTCCAATGTTTGCCCTAATGTTGCTTTGATTCATATAAATTTGAGAAAAATCTGCGAATGGGCACTGTGAGTATTTAAGACACCTTTTTGGACAACATCATCAGTATGTTCGTGAAAAGTCATGATTGCGTGATGATCAATGTCACACTTTAAAAACAAAAATACTCTAAATAATATGTTTATGTTAAGCCTCCAGCAGTGTTTCTGTCAAAAACTACATAAAAGATTATCTTATTCTGCATGATTGTTCAGAAATGATGTGAAAGTGTTTCTATATCTTACACGTAATTTGAGATGCCATGTAAGTTGGCGTCTCCGTTACACATGAGATTGTCTTCATTGTTTCAAAGACTTAGATGATTATGAATGATGTTTTTAGTGTTCAATTTTCTGTTATGTGCTTAAAACTATGAAAATGACATTCAATGGTGAATCAGATCAGATAAAAAAAAGAATTCTAGTTGAAAAAAAATAGTGTTTTGCAGAATTCTAGTTGAAAAAATAGTGTTTGGCATAAAATTTTACTAATATGGTTTGAAATGCATATAGTTTTATTAATCTTATTTTCTGCAAATCAGTACTGTTTAAATAAAAATGGGATCTTATCTATCAAGACTCAGCTTTGTACATAAACATACTATTGATAACTATTTTCCTAAATGTTTGTATTGTGTCACCGGCTCTGGAAATGGAGCATCAGCTCCCCCCCCCCCCCCCCGGTGGCCACATTTGTTCCCATATGGTGTTAACCGGTCTCGGCAGTTGCTTCCTCCACGGCCACCCCCTCCCCCCACTCTCTCTCCTTTCATGCTCCTTTTTACTTGGTCATGCATTCTTGTTTTATGTCCATTTGGATTATAATTACACTTATTCCCTCTTAGTTACCCATAACCCTAATTGTACTCTTGCATAATTACATATTACTTAGTTATACATTTCGGGTGTATGGGGTGTCAGGGAGGGGGTAGTGCCTCTGACGGGAGAACATTTCGCACCCTCGGGTGGTTCGTCCCCACCTGGCACCCAGCTCTCACCTGTGGCTCCAAGTAGCTGTTTGCATGCGACAGCGGCCACACCCCGGTAAACCGCTTCGACAGGTGGGCTAAACCAGGTGAGGGCAGCCGTTGGGTTTCAAACCCTCGGCGAGTTAGGGAATGCCTACCCAAGCATGTAAAGACTGTAGTCGGCGGAGTGAGCGGATGAGGTCATCTTCCATCCCAACGGTCATGAAGGCGGCGACAGCAAGCGTCGTGGAGCGCTACGGGCATGGCAAGGCACTACAGACGTCGTGGTCATCCACTGCAGCCGAGGAAGTCCCTGTCCGTGACGGCTCCTCCGTACCACCAGATCCTGGCTTTTGAGGCCGAGAGAGTGGGATTGCCCCTGTGCATCGACTTTCCCACTTTAATCACTTTCCCGCACAGGTTTTCCTCGTGTGTGTTAGTCCCCACACCCAAAATTACCAAAGTCCTGCGGCGATGGGGAACGAGCGAAGCAACAGGTGGAGGTGACCACTGGAAGTTGTAGTTTGAATCCTGCACGTAGGCGGCCTGGTGACAATAGTCGTTCTCCTTCTGACCCCGGGACAACAGTGGAGCTCAGCGTTCTCTCAGGTGACTGAGCAGCCTCTTTAGGACAGCACTGCTCACCCTCATTTGAGGGAGGGGACTGGAAAAGGTGTCCCAAACAAATGCTTGCCCCTTCCAACTGGCCAGCATACCGCGGCTGGCAGTTCTACCCTTCAAGCGGTCGAAACCAAAAAAAGAAGAAACTGATCGTTGGTGCGTGGAATGTGCGCACACTCATGGACAGTGAGGCCTCTTCAAGGCCTGAGAGGAGAACGGCTCTCATCGCAAGGGAACTGGCTCGCTACCGCATTGACATAGCTGCCCTCAGCGAGACCAGACTAGCTGAAGAAGGATCTGTGGATGAACTGAAAGGTGGCTACACTTTCTTTTGGAAAGGTAAGGCCAAAGATGAAGAGAGAATCCATGGAGTAGGATTGGCCATCAAGACATCGCTCCTCAAACAACTTCCTGATCTACCAACTTCAGTGAACGAACGGCTGATGGTACTCCGCTTCCCCCTGAACCGTACCCGGCATATCACCCTCATCAGTGCGTACACTCCAACCCTCACCAGCAGCGATGAAGTGAAGGAAGCTTTTTATGAGGAGCTTAGTGCCCTCGTAAAGGATACCCCCTCTAACGACAAGCTCGTCTTGCTGGGCGATTTCAACGCCAGAGTTGGAGCAGACTGCAGAAATTGGAAAGGCGTGCTGGGACCCCACGGAACTGGAAAGCTGAATTCCAACGGCTTAATGCTTTTAAGCCTTTGTGCTGAACAACATCTCACTATTACAAACACCCTGTTCCGGCAGGCCGACAAATATAAGACAACATGGATGCACCCAAGATCCAAGCAGTGGCATCTGATCGACTTTGCCATCTGCCGTCAAAGAGACATCCGTGATATCAGAATCACCAGGGCCATGCGAGGAGTGGAGTGTTGGACAGACCATCGCCTAGTCAGGGCCATCCTATCCCTGCATATCGTCCCATCTCTCCGCAAGACGCCGAAAGTCCTTAGACCAGCGTTCAATGTCGCCAAACTCGTACAACATCAGCAACGCAATGAATTTGCAGAAGACCTGGACGGCCGACTGACTGCCCATGGACCTCTGACTGGCGGCCCGACTCAAAGGTGGGAGCAGTTCAGTACACTAGTGACGGAGTCAGCAATAGCCACCATCGGCCCCAGGAAACGAATTCATCAGGACTGGTTCGACGAGAACGACGAGTACATCAGGAAACTCTTGGATGACAAGCAGAAAACATTCGTTGAGTGGCAAAACGACCCCTCCTCCACCTCCAGGCATGATCGCTTCAAGCATCTCCAGAAACAGGCCCAAGTTGCGCTGTGTAAGATGCAGGATGAATGGTGGGAGAGGAAAGCGGACGAGGTCCAGAGATATGCTGACACGCAGAATTCCAAGTTGTTTTTCAATGCCATCAACGAAGTCTATGTACCTTCCAAGCCATGTACTACCCCACTTCTGTCAGCAGACAGTTCAACCCTGCTGAAGGAGAAGAGTAGTATCAATGAACGATGGAGAGAACACTTCAGCAACCTGCTCAACAGGCCCTCCAGTGTAGACCCCCTCGCTCTTGACCTGATCCCACATACGCCCACTATCTACTGCCTCGACCTCCCCCCCACAATGGATGAAGTCTTGAAGGCAATAAGGCAGACCAGCTCAGGCAAAGCACCCGGAATGGACGGAATCCCAGCGGAGATGTTCAAATCTGCCGGCCCTGTGGCCCTTGCGGCTTTTCACACCCTCCTCACCAGCATCTGGGAAGAGGAAGAACTGCCCAAAGATTTCAGAGATGCCACTGTTGTCTCCCTATTTAAGAACAGGGGTAGCAAGTCTGACTGCGGCAACTACTGGGGAATCTCCCTCCTTTCTATTGCTGGGAAAATATTGGCTCGGATCCTCCTCAATCGATTAGTCGAGAACATTTCCGAAGGAAACCTGCCAGAAACACAGCGTGGATTTCGCCCAAACCGCAGCACTGTGGACATGATCTTCTCCGTCCGGCAAGTACAGGAGAAATGCCTAGAGCAAAACATGGACTTTTATGCGGTCTTCGTTGACCTCACCAACGCTTTTGACACAGTGAACAGGGAGGCCCTCTGGACCATCCTATCCAAATTCGGATGCCCAGACAAGTTCGTCAACCTTATACACCAGTTCCATGACAACATGACTGGGCAGGTTCTCTCGGAGCCTTTCAATATCAGCAACGGCGTCAAACAGGGATGCGTTCTGGCCCCGGTCCTTTTCAACCTCTTTTTCACCTGCGTCCTTAACCACGCTATCAGGGACTTGGACCTTGGGGTATACCTACGATACAGACTTGATGGCTCACTGTTCGACCTCCGCCGACTGAATTCCAGGACCAAGGTTGTGGAGAAGATCATCCTGGAAGCACTTTTTGCTGATGACTGTGCTCTCATGGCACACAAAGAGACTGACCTACAGCTCATTGCAGATAAGTTTGCAGAAGCCTCCCGCCTTTTTGGACTCACCATCAGTCTCGGCAAGACAGAGGTACTATTTCAGCCAGCGCCTGCTTCAACTGCCCCTCCCCCCTCTATCTTCATGGAGGGCACTCAGCTAAAGACAGTGGATGACTTCAGGTACCTTGGCAGTACCATCAGCAACGATGGCAACCTGGATAAAGAGATCAACGTCAGGATTTGCAAGGCCAGTCAAGCTCTTGGTCGCCTCCGAGCTCATGTCCTGAACCAGCACAACATCCAGCTCTCCACAAAGCTCAAGGTGTACAGAGCCGTCGTCCTCACCAGCCTCCTCTATGGATGCGAGACATGGACTGTGTACAAAAGACACTTGAAGCAGCTGGAGAAGTTCCATATGAGAAGCCTGCGGTCAATTATGAAAATCCACTGGCAAGACCGGATCACAAACCTCGAGGTCCTGGACAGAGCTGAGATGACCAGCATCGAGGCCATGATACTGAAAGCCCAGCTTCGTTGGGTTGGTCACGTGGTCCGGATGGATGACCACAGGCTGCCAAAGCAGCTCATGTATGGCGAACTGACCTTGGGAAAGCGGAACCAAGGCAGACCACGCAAAAGGTTCAAGGACTGCGTGAAGTCCAACATCAAACACTCTGGCATCCCTCCCAAACAGATGGAGCTGTATGCTATGGACAGACCAGACTGGCGCGCCCTTACCATCCAGGCGCGTGACAACTTCGAGGAGAAGAGGCGAGCTGATGTGACTGCAGCACGGGCAAGAAGAAAGGCATCAACCACCAATCCTGACCACCCCGGACAGTTTCCTTTCTCCCACTGCACCCGCGTCTGCCGATCAAGGATTGGCTTAACCAGCCACCTCCGTGCCCACACAAGACAAGGACTTGGCTCATGAGGACAGTCATCATCGGATCGATGGACGACCAAGAGTTATACATTTAATTCTACTACAATTCTTGATCCAATCAGGCTCAATCCATCTCAATCTCATCCTCATACTTTTTGATTTTTAAAATTTTTTTTTATAGATGTAGATTTTACAATCTTGTTCATGTTCTTATAAGTATTCCTACTCCATCATCGATTTATAATAGCCTCATTCTCCCTCATTTCCATTCATATTTGTACATTTCCATTTATATTCATTCATTACACATATTTTCCTCAAAACATATACATTTCCATAATTCCATTCCTTCATATTATATTACATTCACGTTCCCTCATATTTCACCCTTGTATTCATTTTTATATAATTATCTTTCCATCATGCATATGTGCATAGTCCTTGTCTTGCTTCACATCTGTATATACATTTGCATGATCTTATTTGTGTTCATATAACATCTCTTTCATAAATCTGTTCATATCGTCACACCAATCACAATTTCATACTCATTCAGGTATTCATATTAATTTCCATACTCAGACACACCTTCCGAATTAAATCCATGATTCAACCTTCTCTATAGTATGTTATCACCACACATTCATGTTCATTTGTTATGCATATAGATTCTCATGTTTGTATGTTTTATACATAAACATTCACATAATCATATATACATATACTATTTAAATTCAACTATAAATCCACAGAAGCAAAACCAAGTCTCTTTTCTTTGTCTTATATTTGTGTTTCTCTGTATTTTAATGCATAAAAAGTGTACATTGCTAGGTCACGTGTCATTTCTATATTTTCATTTTGTAATAGGTTTCTTAATGTAATTGTATCCTTATTTCTATAATGTTTATAAATATATTTCTCCCTTAATTGTCTATAACATGGGCATATCTTGAAAAAAATGTAATTCGGTCTCTTCTGTTGGACATGGACAAAAAGGACATGTTGTGATTGCATCCTTGTCTATAAACTTTTTGTTATGTGTAATTCGTTTACCCCTAAACGTAGTCTGGTTAGTGCTTTTCTAAATTTCGCTATTGTGATATCATAAAAATATTTTTCAGTTTGGTGTATGGATTTGAAAGAGCGGTAAGTATTAAAACGTTCACTATTTTCTATTTTATCATGCCAGTTCTGCTTGTGACAATCTATTATTCTTTGTTTTAATACTGAAATAAATCTGTTCTCATCTCCTACCCCTTCATTTAGCCATACTTCTGAAAAGCCGTATATGTCTAAACAGCATTTTAATTCTAGTGCCCAATTTTGAGTTTTGTTTATTTCGGTCTTTTCTCTTTCATATGCTTGTTTGGGGAATCTATTTGCTTCCATTTTTATAATTTTAAACCAATACCTAATCGCCCTTATTGTGCTGTCTATGCATATAGGGTATCTACCCAACTCTCCACATATTAGATTATTTGGGGTTTTCTTGCCCACACCCATATATTTTTTACAGGCAAACAAGTGTAAATTTTCTATTTCTTTATATCTAATTAGGCCCCATGCTTCTGCTGCGTATAAGAGTAAGGGTTTAACCTGAGTGTCAAACAGTCTAAAGTAAATAGCCATATCTATATGTCCTAAACTATACATAGTTTTCATTATTTCCATAATTTTGCCTTTTGCTCTGCGTATTCAGAAAGTGAAATGTCTACTGAGAGTTTAGTTGTCGAGGTGAAACCTAGGTACTTATAACTGTGTACTTCTTCTAGTTCTTGATCTTTGTAGTACTACCACTTCTCTTTTTTACCCAAATAGCCCCCTTTCCTTAAAACCATTATTTTTGTTTTCTGTAGATTTACTGTTAAACCTATAGAATCTGAGGCTTGTTGCAGATTCTTTAATTGATTTTGTAAGCCTGCTGGTGTTAATGATATCAGGGCTATGTCATCTGCAAATAGCAATGTGTAAATCTCTTCTGCATCTGGTAGAAATTGATAACCATGTCTGCCTTTTCTTGTGACATTGTCTGCCACTTCTGTTATTAATAGAGAAAAGATCAAGGGGGACAGCAAGCAACCTTGTTTCACTCCTGCTGGGCATTCGAAAAATTCTGTTAGTTCAGTTCCATGTCTAACACAAGCTTGTACTGTTTTGTATATACCTTTTAACATGTTGAGCATTTTTGTAGGTACTTTGTGCTTCTGTATTATCTCCCATAATTTGTCTCTATTTACAGTATCAAACACTTCCTGATAATCAATGAATGCTACATAAAATTTACTTCTACATCTGCCATAGAGGCAATTTGTTATCATAGTTGTTAATGTGAAAATGTGGCCTATTGTCGAATATCCCCTTGTAAATCCTGCTTGTTCCTTACTAATTTTGTTATCTTCTGCCCAGTTGTAAAGTCTTTTGTTGATTATTGCTGTAAAAATTTTGCTTATAATGCATAGCAGTGAAATCCCTCTATAATTTCCTGGGTTTTGCTTATCACCTTTCTTATGGAGTGGTACAGTTACTGCACGTGACCATTCTAAGGGGAAGTAACTTTCTTGGAACAGTTTATTGAACAACTTGGATATGGTATCATTTTGCTATCTATTGTTTTTAGAAATTCTGGGGGGGGGGGGATTTCATCTATTCCTGGGGATTTTTCTGTTTTCAGTTTGTTTATTGCTAATCCTATTTCCTGTTCTGTTATTTCTTCATCTAGCTCTTGTACTAGAATCTCTTCAATATTCTCTTGCTGTTCTCTTACATTAGCTCCTTGCCTTTCTATTATTTGGGGGTTCAATATGCTTTCAAACTGTTCTTTCCATTGTTCAGATGTAATAACTAGTAATTTGTTTTTTCTTTCTTCTAATGTTTTTTTTTTTTATTGTACTCAAGAATTTCTGGCTATCCTTCTGATTATGCATAAGTGTATCATATATCTGTTCCCTGTATTGTTTTTTCTTTCCTCTAATCATTTTTTTATAAGAAGTTCAATGAAACAACTTGCCTGGGTTGTGGTAGCAGGTCCTTGAGGAAGAGGTGGATGAGGGCGCTTCGGTTTGAAACCTTCTTGGCTCGGAGGGACAAGTGGGAATGGGTGACAGTGGGCAGGGAGAAATGGGGAAGTGAGGAAGTGAGCACTGCCAAAAAGCTGAAAAGTGAATACTGCTAGAAGATGAAAAGTGTTCAGCAAGGATTGAGGGGGAAGGAAGGAGAGAGTTGGAAGGGATGAGGGGGGGGGGGGGGTATAGAAGGAGAGGGCAGGGTGGGGAAGAGGAGAGAAATGGGTCAAGAGCAGAAGGACTGGGGGGGGGGGGGGGGGGGGGATAAAGTAAATAAAAATAGTAATAATAATGTTAAGAGACAAAATCAAGATAAGTAAGAACAAAGGGCTGTTATGGAGGAAAGTCAGTGTTTGATATTGATTCCATTTGGGTGGATAGTGCCAAGTTTGTGAATAAGGAGGGACTCTTGTTCTTTACGTCTTATAGAGGAAGATGAATTTTGCCAGACTGCAGCAATCTGCATGTGGGAGAGGTTGTGGCCGGAAGAGCAGAAATGGTTTGCAATTGGTGTATTGTAACCGAGACGGACTGCTCGTAGGTGTTCAGTGAAACGGTCGTTAAGGGTTCTGTAGGTTTCTCCAACATACAAGAGGCCACAGAAGGAGCAAGAAAGAATGTAAACTACATTGCAGGACTGACAAGTGAAAGGGTTGCGTATGGAAATTTTGCCTGAGGGGCCACAGATGGTTGTAGAAGAGTTTAGGTGAGGACAGGTTTTGCATTTGGGTTGCTTGCATGGAGAATTGCCAGGTGGTGAGACTGTGTTTGTGGACAATTTTGAATGCACAAGAAGATCTCTGAGGTTGGTGTCACGTTTGTAGGCAACTAGTGGAGGCTGGGTGAAAATGTGTTTCAGGGAAGGATCAGTCTGCAGAATGTGGTAGTTCTTCATAAGGATGTTTTTGATGGCGAGGTTGTGAGGATGGAAGGTGATAGCAAGAACAGGCCTGTCGTCTGATGAAGGAGTGATCTTTTGCTTAAGAGCGGTGTTTCTGGGAATTCTAGAGGCCTTTTGTAGGGCTTCTTGGCAAATGGGTTCAGGGTATCCACGTTCAAGGAAAAATGAGATCATCAGGGTAGATTGTTTGGCGAAATCGTCATCATCGCTGCAGATGCGTCGCAAACGAAGTAGTTGAGAGAAAGGAATGCTTGTTTTGGTGGAAGCAGGGTGACTGGAGGAGTACAGAAGGTATGAATGCGAGTCGGTGGGTTTGTAATGAACAGATGTGGTGAGGTAGGGTGAGTTGGGACAGATAGAGATTTTGATGTCAAGGAAGGAAATGGTAGTCTGAGTGATTTCAAAAGTGAATCTAAGAGCTGGATGAAATCCACTGATGAAGTCAATGAAGTTTTTCAGATCTTGGATTGGACAGGAGGCTGCACCAAGGCAATCGTCGATGAAGCGACGGAAAAAGTCTGGGAAAGTGCCTGTGTATTGTGAGAAGATCTTTTCTTCAATGTAACCAACAAACAGGCAGGCGTAGCCAGGACCCATCCTGGTGCCCATGGCAACGCCGCAATTCTGTTGGAAATGGTCAGCACCAAACTGAAAGTTGTTGAGTGTGAGAACAAGCTCAGCAAGACGGAGAAGAGTGGTGGTGGGTAGATTTCTGCTGTCTTTTGACAAGAAGTGTTTGAGGGCTGAAAGCCCTTCATGATGGGGAATGCTTGTGTAAAGTGCACAGACGTCCATGGTGAAGAGGTGACGGTGTTGGGAGCCAGGATGGAAGGAGAAATTTTGCAGAAGATCAAGAGTATGGTTTGTGTCCTTAAGAAAGGTGGGGAGGTTGGAAACGATAGGCTGGAGGATCTTGTCGAGAAACTGAGAGATCTGGACAGTGGGGCAGGAACAGGCAGAGACAATGGGGCGGCCTGGGTTATTTGGTTTATGTATTTTGGGAAGCAAGTAGAATTGGGAATCTTTGGGTTCAGAAACGACCAGGGAATGGGCTTCATTTGGGAGGTTTCCAGCGCTAATGCACTCGCGAATGAATTTTCTGATCAGGGTGTTATTGGTTTTGGTTTGACTGGGCTGTGAAGAGGTGTAGAATCTGGTGTCTGAGAGCTGGGAGAGTGCCTCGGCGATGTACAGGTCCCGCCGCCAGACAACAATAGCGCCACCCTTGTCAGCTGGTTTGACTACAATGTCTTTACGCTGGCGTAGTTCTCTGAGAGCTTGAGCTTCTGCTGAGGAAATGTTGGAGTGTCTGAGGGGTTTGGGTTTTAGAGCAGCGATTTGATGAGAACAGGTTTGGATGTAAAATTCTAGAGAGGGAAACTGGTTTGTGGGAGGGGTCCAGGAGCTGGGGAGGGAAGGAAAGGGAGGGAGGTCACTGTCAGGATCAGGTATAGATGGGGTGGTGTTGGTAGTGTTTTCAAAATGTGCCATGAGGCGTAGTCGCCTGAAGAAACGCTGACACTGAAAACAAGCGTCAGAACCATTGGCAAGTTGTTTCATTGATCCAGGTCCTGCAGTCAACCAACCATTTGTGTATAAGAAGTTCGTTTGTTTTTATATATTTCCTTTGTTTCTTCCTATTTAATAGGGTTTTTATTTTTATCTATTAAATTAAGTCTACACAATGCTTGTCTTGCTTCTTTCTTTTTCATCTTGCATACTTTATCATACCACCCATTTGTACGTTTATAGTCCCCTCCTGAAAAAGTTGTTTTACTCGTACATTCTCCAGCATTCTTCAGTAATTGATTAAATTTATCTATACTTGTATCGATATCTTGATCTATTTCCTCCTTAATTTGTTCTAATATTGCTTGTGCTCTTTCAGATTCTATGAAATTTATGTACACTTGTGCTTTGGTTGGGTCCCATTTGATTTTCTTTGTAAATGTTCTCTTTTGTTTGTCTTTCTGAATATCCTATACTGTGCTCAGAAGCTCCATTCTAACTGGCATGTGGTGAGACTCAATTCTTTCATCCACTACACAGCTGTCAACATTTTCAATTAATTCTATGGAGCATACATTGAAATCTATAGCACTATTTCCTCTTTCCGAAAAGAATGTGTATGCACTGTCAAAGTTTTTCATATTTAAGCCATTCAGGGGAGTTAAATTAAAACTTGCACAAAGTTCGATAAGCCTTTTTCCGAATCCATTGATGATGTTATCCTTTGACTTACATGCACACACATTCTGTTCTCTGTTAAATATATCATTTTCATCCTCGATACTTAATCCCCATTCCCCAATACCAGCATTTAAGTCTCCTATAATATATAAATATTATTCCCTTGCTCAATTTGTATACAAATGTATTCTTCTATCATTTCTATGGTACAATCATAAGCCTTGTCTGCATAAAAACGACTGTCTACCGGATGTACATACACTCCAAGAAATAGTACATCTTTATCGCCTTGTAACAGGTTTTTTTGTAGCTTCACACATAATACATTTTCTATATTAGTATTAATCAACTGAACATACCCAGATAGTTCCTTCTTAATCAGCATTATCAATCCGCCAGAAGGTCTACCCATTCTAGTATATTTTCTGGCTGGACAGTAAAGGTGTAAAAATTCCTGAAACTTTGTCTCGGAATCAAAATGTTTTAGAGTGAATGTCTCAGATAGACAACAAATGTCGAAAGCAGTTATGAATTAACCTTTTCGCGACCGCCGTGCGATAGTGACGGCAACTCTGTCGACCCGTTCACGATGAGCCGTGCCCTGGTGACGGCAGCACTGCTGTACTGCCCGGACGTGCCGTGCCTCCATGACGGCACAACTATGAAAAAATTCCCATGTTCTCTCTCTATGGGATGCAGCTGCCATAAATATTTAGAACAGGGTTCTAGCCACTGGAAGGGTAAGTTTACATGCACTAGTGATGACCTTTGTGACCCCAGAGTAGTCCAAACAAAGAGACCTGTCTGGCACTGGAAGGCATGTGTGGAATTTCCTGCTTCACCAATGTATCGGGAAGAAGGAGAATGACATGTGGTTTTAGAACTGGTTCAGCAAAGTAGTTAAAAAAATGAAGGGGGTAAACGTGTACAAGTTTATCGAAAAGCATCTGAGCTTGATTTATTTGCTCTGTGTATTTAATAGTTTTATACGTCTTATCATCTGAAGCCAAAACAGTTAAAAGTGTGTACAGTGTGCTATGATTTAATTTCCTTAAAAACAAAAAAGAATTCACTTGGATTACACATACTGAATACCTCACTAGGCTCAGGATTTCTCTGCATCTGTTCAAAGTAAGAGCCAAGTTTTATGCCCCTTTGATTCCTCATTTGCTGTTGTCATACTAACCAAACAAACGTACACAAGATTGTGTTCTCCTACGTTTTACTTATGTTGTTTCTGTAACAGTAGCGTTGCTATTTTACCCAAAATGTAATTTAATTCTATGCTCATTACAAAGTTCGCACTTTACCCTTTCCGTTGATATATAACAATTGCTTGTTAGATTTATATTAGGACATAAAATAAAATTAAAAAGTGTGAAAATTGCGCATCTGCAACGGTTGTAAGCACGTGCTGTGCACGCGCATGCAGGGAAGTGACGTTGCTCTGCCGCGCCCGTCTGGAAAGTATTAAAAAAAATCAGGATCTGACAATTTCTCCAGAAGTCCTTCAACAATCCAACACATGAAGGAAATTGTCTTGTTCTTATCTTCTACTTCATTATTACCTTGTATTTGTGAATGGCCTTGGCCTTCCCCTCATTTTTAGTCCTTTCTGTGTGTGTTAGCTTGGGTGTTCTGTACTTGTTTATTGCCCAACTTTGTATTGCTTGTGTTGGATCTTAGCGTGTGCTTGCTTGCTTGCTGTACATGTTTTCATTTTGTCTTTGTCCCCCTCCTTTGGCCTATCGTCCTTTTTTTCATTCTTCTGTTCATCATTCATATCTGTCATCCTTTCTTTGTCTAACCCGCTCTCTCTTTCATCCCCACTGACCATCTTTCTTCCTTCCATTCTTCCTTCACCTCTTTTCTTCATCTGTGTTTCTTCTTCCATCTCCTGCTCTTCATCTGAAACAGACACCACCAATTCCGTAACAATTTCATTCCATAACAACTGCATGTTAGACTCACTTCCGCTTTCACCTTCACCTCCAGACTTTCTTCTTTCTCCTCCAGCCTTCTTTCTGACAGATTTCTCATTCTCTCCGTCCATTCCCTTATGGTGCCGCTCTCTCTCACTCTCTCTTTCCTGTCTTTCTCTTTCCATTCTTCCCTCCATCTCCTTTGCTCTCTTTCTCTCTGTCTGTCTCTCTCATCCATTCTTTCTCTCTCTCGCCGTCTCTCTCTCAGCTTCTTTTTTCTCCCTTCTCCACTCATTGTCCCAGTCCCTGATCTCATTTTCTTCATACCCCCACCCATCGGCCTGTCTCTCGGTCTGGTTCCACATCGTCCTCGTTCCTCCTTCCAACCCTGATTCCTGGAAGTGTACTCTCCCTCCTGTCTTCCCTGCTGCGGTCTGGAAGCTCCGTAGGGCACAAAAGATGTTCTGGGTTGTCCTTTGACATGTACCTTTCCCCTGTAAATGTACCCTGTTTTGCCTTCTTCTCTCAGACTTTTCAAGGCAGCTGTCTGCCTCCTTGTTCTATCTTGGGCCACCCTGATTCCATTTTCTTTCATCCTCTCTCTTGCATCCTGCATTATCCTGATCGCATCTTTCCACTTCAACAGTTTTACTATTAGGGGTCGCGGATTGTGACTTGCTGTATGAGTCTTCCCAGTCTATGGGCCCTCTCTACCACATCTTCAGCCCATTCCTCATCCGGCATATATGTTTGCAGTAGCTCTTTCACTATTTTTTCACAGTCCTCGCCTATGGTTTCCTTTATTCAAAATAGCTTCACATTATTCCTCCTCGAAAAACTTTCTAACCTATCCAATTCATCGTCGATGCTATCTAGTTTATCCCACGTGTGCTCCAGTTTTCTTCCTAACTGCTCTACTGCTACCATATTTCTCTGTGTGTTTTTTTTAGTTTCTGCCAGTTCTCTGTGTAGTTGAGTAAGCGTGCCTGCCATTTGTGTTTGTTTTCGATCCATTCTGTTTGTCGCGTCTGTCTGGGTGCTGAGTGATTTGGAGAGCGCTTTCTGTGTGTCTGTGAGGTTTCTTATATATGCGAGTATCTGTGCCACTTGTGATTCCATATTTGTGAATTCGGGTTCTATGTTACGTTGTATCTTCTGTGCCTCTTCTTCTATCTTCTCATTTATGTTGCTGCTACAAGGGCCAGAATTCGGTCCGGGATTCTGTTCCACATCGTTGCTCAGCAGCAATCTTTTCCATAGATATGAGAGGTTCACCGTCAACAGGATTGTCCCCAAAGCATACATAATCACTCTTGGACTGCCCCTTTCATACACATGTGTTGTTGTTAGCCAGCGTAACAGTGTGTTGTTTGCGTCAATCCATGACGTCATCATATCATGTGTGTTTTCGTTTCAAACGCCATTCAAAGTACCAGAGGAACCGTTTTCTGATAGTCGACACTAACTGTGTACTGGCCAAACATGACAGTAGTCAACTCCAATGCACATCTTATCATCAGCACGAAGTAACACAGTCCAATGCATCCCAACAGAATCTCCCTCACCCCCAGCACTTTCGATCGGTTGCCATTTTCTCTGAGTATTTTCAGTCTTGTTGACCCACCAAAGAGGCCTATCCTGGCTCTCCACTCGGCCAGTTCCACGATTCTTGTCCTAACTCGCTTTTACTAATATTTACTGCCTACTTTAGTCCTACTAGAAAGACTACTTAGACACTTCCACCAGTAGAACACTGATTTCGTTCAAGAGCTCACACCACACCTTGCTTCCTTTCCGCCATCTTGTTGCACAACTGAAAGAAAGAGAGAGAGAGAGAGAGAAAGAGAGAGAGAGAGAGAGAGAGAGAGAGAGAGAGAGAGAATACTTACCAACCTTTGGTGGAATGGTGAACACAGTTTGTTCCACAAGTCCTTGATATTCCAAATCTGATGGTGGGGGCAAGCTTGTGAGGTAAGCCAGATGGGTTTCAAAGCTTGTCAGTAGGTAAGGGAATACTTCAATGGAAAAGTGATAGTCCTGCACACAAACACACCACATACACAAGAGCACAAGCATATTGACTTAATGAAGGCAATGATAACTATTTACACAACTGACACACACACACACACACACACACACACACACACACACACACACACACACACAACACACATGCACACGTACAAGTCTGTGCATGCAACGATAATGAAGTATTAGGTTTGCAAGAATACTGGATCAATCATTTCACTACAATTACCTAGAAAATGTATTAGGACTTCTGATTACGCCTAAATATGCATCACTAATGCTTTAGAAATTGACAGGGTGCATGGCATGTTCAACAATCGGGTCCCTGACTTATTCTGAAAAGTCCTACATGGGGAACGCTAAAAAAAAAAAAAAAAAAAAAAAAAATTAAAAAAAAGAAGAAAATTAAGTCTCCAAGCTCATCCGACACAAAGATCTTCTGCTATGACGAAGAGTGGTGTCCCTTCAGCCACTGATGCACCCTTTCTCTCCTGTCCCCATTCTGTCACTTTTTTTTTTTTTTTCACAAATGAGCAATACGTCTTTGAGCGTGTGGCTGACACTTGGTGGCCCAGAAGCCTAGACAAATTATGACTAGAAAGAATGCCTGCTCTTGTCAAATGTGAACAGAAATGCACATGCGATTAAAATGTGCAGCATAGGTGACCCCCTGATAATAGGTTATGACTCCTGAGAATTATGATTAAAAAGTCCTTGGGACCCACAAGATCAATGAATTACCCCAAACCCTGTACACATATTTTATATGCAACAGTTTCCATCCATTTGGCATATTATATACACTTAACTTTACTGCAAACAGTTCAGCTGTCTAGGGCAGAAAAAACTGGAAATTTTTTTGATTTGGGTGCAGGGTACAAAGTACGACAAACTCTATCCTGGCCATGAAAAAAACACAAGATATTGCAGATGAAAGCACATAATACACAAAAGCGATCACAAAGAAAACAAAACTAAGCATTTATAAACAAAACATGCAAAGTGCTTTTAATGGACGCACAATACAAACAAAACAAATAACATACTATGCAACCTTCAACATTAAAACCTTTAAATACAAGCAAAAACTAAATGTAAAACAGACTTTCATATAACCCCCCGATACCACTCTTCTTACTCTTTTATATCCCCTGCAAACAGAACTATTGTTTCAGTAGTATCCCTAGATATGCAAGAAATTTTTCAACCCGACATTTCCGTTGGTTGGTTGTTGTTTTTGTGTGTGTGTGTGTGTGTGTGTGTGTGTGTGTGTGTGTGTGTGTGTGTGTGTGTGTGTGCGTGTGTGTGTGTGTATGTGCAAGTGTGTGTCTGCATGTGTGTGAGTGAGTGAGTGTGTGAGTGAGTGTGTGAATGAGTGAGTGTGTATGTATGTGTGTTGTGTGTGTGAGTGTGTGTGTTGTGTGTGTGAGCGTGTGTGTGTGTATGTCATTATGTGCATGTGTGCGTGCATGTGCCCAGGTGCATGTATGTATGTGCATGCATGCCTGTGTGTGCATGCATATGCATGCATGCATGTGTATGTGCGCATGAGTGCCTGTGTGTGTGCACACGCATGTAAGTGTCAATGCATGTGTGCGTCTCCATGCGTGTGTATGTGAAAGTGTGTGTGCGTGCGTGCATGTATATGTGGGCGCCTGCATGTGCATGTGTGTTTTCGCTTTTATTATCTGAGTATGCCTGTGCCTATGTGTGTAAAGCGTTTGATCTTTTTTTGGCATACACTACAAATATTAATCGAACAAAAACAAAAAAATTAAATAAAAAGAAAGAAAAGATAAAGTTCGAATGAGTTCATCCACAGAAAAAAAAACCCTGCAAAATTAAGTAAAGGTCTTCTTCACCTTAGTTTCAGTCAGACATCTACATTAGCACATGTGGAATATTCATTTATACAGTTTTTCTTTTTTTTGTTGTTGTTGCAATTAACTGTCTTTTAATTTGTGTGCATAGTACTCACTACGCTGGCTGTCAGATCCACAGTCTGCAAGTCTATCAGCCGGCAAGAAATTTTACCGCTGCCCACATGCATCTGCTTCAGGTAGAATCCTTTCAGGTGTTTGCGACTTATGGCTAAAGAAAAAACCAAAAGCTTTAATTAGTTCACGCTTTATCTTACGGCTGAAAAGAAGAGCCAAAAAAGCCTTAATCAGTTCCCACCAATCTTAACAGCTGAAAGGGAGAGTCAATTTTTGAAGCATTAATTAGTCCACACTGATCTTGATAGTTAAGGGGAAAAGCAAAAACAAACCAACACACAAACAAGAACTTAATTAATTCAGTGTAAACCATGCTGAGAGAGAGAAAGACAATAAGCCTTAATTAGATTACACTAATCTCATGGCTGAAACTAGGGAACGCCAGAAAGCCTTACTGGTTTTCACATTACTCTTCTGGCAGAGAAGGAAAGCCTGAAAAAGCTTTATTTAGTTCATACTAGTCCTACTAGTTCATACTAATCATTCGGCTGAAAAGGAAACCCCCCCAAAACCTGAATTCATTCTCAATAATTATAGATACAACACACCGGAAGCAGGTCCTTGCAATGTTGGGAATACAATGCCATTAAACTATAGATTCATCCCCAAATTACACAAATACCATGAACAATGTCATGGTGGTAGTATAGTGTAGTGTAATAGTAGTAGTATAGTCTAGTGTGTGTAGTAGTTGTAGCGAGTGTAGTGCAGTGTAGTGTAGTGCTGTGCAGTGCAGTGCAGTGTAGTAGTGCAGTGCAGTGCAGTGTAGTGTAGTGTAGCGTAGCGTAGTGCAGTGTAGTGGAATGGAGATGAGTGGAGTACTGAGGAGTGCTGTCGAGTGTGATGTTGAGGAGTGGGGTGGACTGGAGAGGAGAGGAGTGTGGTGTAGTGTAGGGGTAGTGTAGTGTAGTGTAGTGTAGTGTAGTGTAGTGTAGTGTAGGTAGGTAGTGTAGTGTAGTGTAGCGTAGTGCAGTGTAGTGGAATGGAGATGAGTGGAGTACTGAGGAGTGCTGTGGAGTGTAATGTTGAGGAATGGGGTGGACTGGAGAGGAGAGGAGTGTGAGTGTGGTAGTGTAGTGTGTAGTGTAGTGTAGTGTAGTGTAGTGTAGTGTAGGGTAGGGTAGTTAGCGTAGTGCAGTGTAGTGGAATGGAGATGAGTGGAGTACTGAGGAGTGCTGTGGAGTGTAATGTTGAGGAGTGGGGTGGACTGGAGAGGAGAGGAGTGTGGTGTGGTGGTGTAGCAAAGCGAGGCTGGCATGGTTTGGCACAGCGTAGTGTGGCATGGTGTGGTGTGATGTAATATAATGCAATGCTGATCAGTGTTGCGCAGTGTAATGTAGTGTAGTGCAGTGGAGTGGATTGCAGCTGGTGTGGTGTGGTATGGTGCGGCATGGCAAGCTTAGCATGGTGTGGCATGGCATGGTGTGGCATGGCATAGTGTGGTGTGATGCAACGAAATCTAATGCAGATCACAGTTGTGCAGTGCAATGTAGTGTAGCGCAGTGTAGTGTCATGTAGTGTAGTGTAGTATACCACAGTGTAGTGTAGTGCAGTATATTGCTCTGAGTACTCTAGTGTAGTTTGTTCAAGAGAAGTGAGTTTGTTGCTGTGCAGTGCAGTGTGGTGTAGTGATTTTCTTTCTTCTTTTTTTTTTTCAAATGTAAAGTTCCGGCAGCCCTCCTGAGCACAGTCTGCTACTATAATCTTTTGCACTTTTTGTTCCCTGGTTACGAGATGTGTATTCCTTTGCCTAACAAAACTGATCTTTCTTTTTTTCTTTGGGCATTTTCTGACTTTGATGTATAATATTGTTTACTTTTGCTATGCGCCACATAGACGGTGCAGGCATATTGTCCATCAACTGTCTTGCTGGGCACTTTCATCCAGCTTGACAGAATGTGCATGCATGCTGTCAGATTTTTCCGCATGACAGCAACTGTAATCTCTAAATCCGCTGACATCTAACTCAAAAGTAAAGGATATAATTTTTAGAATAATTCCTCAAGCACTTCCCTGCTGTCTGCATAGTTTCTTCCTTATGAAAACAAACAAACAAAAGAAAACATTGGCCAGTGTTTTTTTGTGCCAATTTGACTCATTTGACCAGTCAGAAAGTAGACAGTCGCATTCATCGTACTTGACTTTGCCTAATCCTTCTGACCTAGGGCTTAAAATCTACCATAAGAAACACATTCTACACCCATACCCCCACCCCCCTCCTCTCCCACTAATTCCAACCTGAACAAATTTTTCAATATTCCAAGAAAGCCCCTGAACAGCCAAATGTGGTTCTCTGAATTGTCTATGATGGTGATCGATATGAAGCATGAAGTGAATGATCTGAGTTACTAACTTTTGTATGAGTAAAGGAAATCCGACTGACAATCTGCATGCCTCTTTTCTTTGAGTGCCATCTTTGAGAAGTTAAACAGAAAAAAGGCTCCAGTCTCATAGCCTCATAAGAAAGTCAGCTCCGCAGGTAAATGCTCTAAACTATTTGACTGCAGGCCCCCCCTCCCTTCCCCCCTCCATTTTTTTCCTTTTTTTTGTTGAGAAGTAATAAATTGCTAACACTAGAAACGTGTCTGTTTGAAGAAAATTGGATATATGGACCCTATGATATAAAGATAAGGTAAGAACAGCATCTTGTTGTATTGTTCCCAAACACATGACTAATGGTCACTCTCCTTGCGAAGTTAATGGCCAAGTTAATGGCCCACGCACCTCTACTCCCCACCCCCCTTCTCCTTCTCTCCCTCCCTCCCCCATATTATTCTCTCCTTTCCCCAACCCCCCTCCCCTTTCACCCAGCTTCAAAGTCCCTAGTTCCTTTTTATGAAGCTATAATAAGATAACATCCCTCACATCCATGCCCTTTGATCAAGTTTGGAGTAATGTAACTGACCATGATGTTGCCAAGGTCTCAAAACCAGAAGTATAATTTTCAATTAAGTAGTGGGGGAAAACAAGTGCAGGCTAACAATTCTTCAGTCATTATAGTAATGACTTGGCAAAGATTTGAACTTTTAGAAAAGAAAAAGAAAAAAAAAAATGGATGAAGAAAATGGGGGGAATATATTATAAATATGAGAAACCCTTCACTAGCCGCCTGAGGGAACCACCGCAATCCCTCTCGAAGGCACATCTATTTGTATTGCCTGCTCCTAGGCCTTTCGTCCGCTGGATCGGACTCATCAGGGAGACACGGCTGATTGTGTCTGTGCTCTTGGTGTCAAATAGAGACACACCACAGTCCATAATTCTGTGGTGTTCTCACCACCAAGGGTTCAAAAGAGAATGCAACAGCACCCCCGAAGCGGCCAGCGAAGGGTAGCAAAATGGAACGAAACAAAAATGTGGAGAGGAAAAAAGTTGCTGAAAGACTAAAAGCATTATGCACACAGTATAAGATGTAGGGGACAATCTTTGAGCCTATGCTTGAGGATCCATTCAAGGATACAAGGGAGATCAAAAGATGTGGAACAGTCTGAGTGGTCAGCTCTGCTGTTCAATAACCCAAGCATTGTAAGTGGCTAAGAATTGTACAGAACAACCTTTACTTGGATCTCCTAAGAGATGCAATCTCCCACTGATTGACCAAACAATATAATGCTGAACAATTAAGTAGTGGGGGAAAACAAGTGCAGGCTAACAATTCTTCAGTCATTATAGTAATGGCTTGGCAAAGATTTGAACTTTTAGAAAAGAAAAAGAAAAAAAAATGGATGAAGAAAATGGGGGGAATATATTATAAATATGAGAAACCCTTCACTAGCCGCCTGAGGGAACCACCGCAATCCCTCTCGAAGGCACATCTATTTGTATTGCCTGCTCCTAGGCCTTTCGTCCGCTGGATCGGACTCATCAGGGAGACACGGCTGATTGTGTCTGTGCTCTTGGTGTCAAATAGAGACACACCACAGTCCATAATTCTGTGGTGTTCTCACCACCAAGGGTTCAAAAGAGAATGCAACAGCACCCCCGAAGCGGCCAGCGAAGGGTAGCAAAATGGAACGAAACAAAAATGTGGAGAGGAAAAAAGTTGCTGAAAGACTAAAAGCATTATGCACACAGTATAAGATGTAGGGGACAATCTTTGAGCCTATGCTTGAGGATCCATTCAAGGATACAAGGGAGATCAAAAGATGTGGAACAGTCTGAGTGGTCAGCTCTGCTGTTCAATAACCCAAGCATTGTAAGTGGCTAAGAATTGTACAGAACAACCTTTACTTGGATCTCCTAAGAGATGCAATCTCCCACTGATTGACCAAACAATATAATGCTGAACAATTAAGTAGTGGGGGAAAACAAGTGCAGGCTAACAATTCTTCAGTCATTATAGTAATGGCTTGGCAAAGATTTGAACTTTTAGAAAAGAAAAAGAAAAAAAAAAATGGATGAAGAAAATGGGGGGAATATATTATAAATATGAGAAACCCTTCACTAGCCGCCTGAGGGAACCACCGCAATCCCTCTCGAAGGCACATCTATTTGTATTGCCTGCTCCTAGGCCTTTCGTCCGCTGGATCGGACTCATCAGGGAGACACGGCTGATTGTGTCTGTGCTCTTGGTGTCAAATAGAGACACACCACAGTCCATAATTCTGTGGTGTTCTCACCACCAAGGGTTCAAAAGAGAATGCAACAGCACCCCCGAAGCGGCCAGCGAAGGGTAGCAAAATGGAACGAAACAAAAATGTGGAGAGGAAAAAAGTTGCTGAAAGACTAAAAGCATTATGCACACAGTATAAGATGTAGGGGACAATCTTTGAGCCTATGCTTGAGGATCCATTCAAGGATACAAGGGAGATCAAAAGATGTGGAACAGTCTGAGTGGTCAGCTCTGCTGTTCAATAACCCAAGCATTGTAAGTGGCTAAGAATTGTACAGAACAACCTTTACTTGGATCTCCTAAGAGATGCAATCTCCCACTGATTGACCAAACAATATAATGCTGAACAATTAAGTAGTGGGGGAAAACAAGTGCAGGCTAACAATTCTTCAGTCATTATAGTAATGACTTGGCAAAGATTTGAACTTTTAGAAAAGAAAAAGAAAAAAAAAAAATGGATGAAGAAAATGGGGGGAATATATTATAAATATGAGAAACCCTTCACTAGCCGCCTGAGGGAACCACCGCAATCCCTCTCGAAGGCACATCTATTTGTATTGCCTGCTCCTAGGCCTTTCGTCCGCTGGATCGGACTCATCAGGGAGACACGGCTGATAAGTATAATTTTCAGAGGGATAATGGATGTGTTCACCAGTATTAATGTAGCAGCATTTCCACACATGCTCCTCAGGTCCTAGTTTTCTTCACAGAACCAAAAGTTTTAAGTTGACTGACTTACTCTTTGTCTGAGTGTTAACAAATGCCTATTTCTTTACAACAACAACAACAAAAATGAATCCAAGTCATAAGTGATTTGACAGACGTTCTGAGAAGGTGATCCTTAGTCTGTTATATCTTGTGATTGTCAATACAAAGTTAGAAAATAGAGTACTAATACTATAGTACAGACAGAAATCTTTAATGAGGCTGGGAACAGTAAACAGTAAATACCAAACAAGTATGGCAACTCTTGCTCCTATAATGACATAAATGCACGCCCACAGCTCTAAGCTAATGTCATTAGCAGCATTCATTTGCAGTTATGGGCATGGAGTTATGTCACTATGGGAGCATGAGTTGCCCTACTTGTTGGTTATAAACTGTTTAGAGAGTAATTAAGTTTAAAAGAATAAAACCATGATGGATAGGAGAAGAAAAAAATTCACAGCAAAAATTGGGTCAACCCTACACTCCTTGGTTTGTTTGCATAACTCGCATAATTTTATGCGTCCAGCTTGGGATCTAACACAACATTAAAGTCACCACCAATAATAATGAAATCATTATCAAAGGCATGTATGAAATGACTCATGTCTGTGAAAAAGGCTGGGTGGTCCCCTGAACTGGGACCATACACATTTACTAATGTCACATGCTTTCGCATCAAGGTTACATCCAACACTAAATATTGACCTGCAGGGCCTCTTTCTATTCTGTGCGCTTCATAGTCAAAATCTGTATTGAAAAGTATCGCAACCCCATTTCTGTTTGTCTCAGTACCAGCTAAAATGCGCTCATATCCCCAGCATGATCTAATAAAGTTTTCAGTTTTATATGGTAGGTGGGATTCTTGAATCAGAAAGATATTACCATCTGAAGCTCTTAAAAAATCAAGTACATCTTTTCTTTTTTTGAAGTCATTTAGACCATTACAGCTACAAGTATATATTTTGAACCTATTACTATCCATTGTGAAATTGAATATGTTGATACTTGTTCTCAATAGCTGACATACTATGTGAAAAAATATTTCTTACTGGTGTAGGCCTAACCATTAAAAGCAGATTATAACAACGTGGTAAAAAAACAAACAACAGAACAACATGTAGGCCTTTACCCAGAACAAAAAATATCATCATACTGTTATGTAGACCTACTATCCTCAATAAGCGATACTGAGCAGGCCTGCATTTTGTCTCAATGAGTAAACCACAGCTGAAGACAGCCCAACGAAGAAGACAGTGGCAAATAAAGACCCCTCCAAGTCGTTGAGAGCGAAAGATCAGACAGAGAAGAGAGCAGAAAGAAAGCAAAAGCAACAGGCTGAACAGCAGCTGAAAAAAAACGTCCATGTACAAGTACAACACACAACATGAACAAGACAAAATGTACAGTCCTTTCCACTTGGTTACTAACCGCAACATTTGCAAATTCCAGGCTATGAAAACCAGCACATGTTAAAAGGTAATCCATTTCTTTTATCATAACACACTGAACAAGCACACACAAACTTCAAAACCACAAAATCAGCTCACATGTTTTTGAGCACGGCTGGAACATCAGTGACAGGGTCAAGCCTTGTATGTGTGACGAGATGAGTAAGTGTTAGGTAGGTCCTCTAGGGGAAGGACTAGGGATAATTTCTCAATGGGAATTATCTTAACATTTCACCTACACCCTCTCTCTTACTAGTGGTGGAAGGAGCAACTTTCCGGTACTAGTCATCGAAGAAATTTTTATTTTTATACCGGGACTGGGTAAAATACGGAACAGTGGCTCTGAGGTAGTTTTCCTTAGGCCTGTACTATTATAAGTACTTGTAGCTCCGAGAGACAGAATTGAAGAGAGAAGTTCAAACATTCAACATTTGATTGAACAACAAAGAACTGCCACAAGTTAAGCGCACTTTCACACATCAACTTTTATTGTTTACACATAGGTAAGTATTAGCGGGTCAATTCCACAGGCTTGGGTTTAATTCTCATTGGACTACCACAATGAGGGGACCCTTCCTCACTCCTACTTTACTCGCTTGCACTCAGTGCAGCAAGTTTTAAGTTGGCATATAGGGGGGGGGGGTTCAGTCTAAGTTACACTGAATGTATATGGTTATTATACATCCACTTCGCTTGCAAATCACCCGGTGACTGTAGCCAGAGTGGTACTCATAGACTGGTTCTCCCTATGTCATCATAAAGTGAGGGCAAGGGTCTGATGGGTTTGAATCCAGGTGGTAAGCTAACTTAGCTTTGCTTCGGAGAGGGTAGTTGATCTCTCCTGTGGTTGGTGACTGCCCCACTGGTGTAGATTGGTTGTCTGGTGTCGCCCTGGTGTTGGGCGAAGTCCCAGCTTCTGGTCCAGCCGCAATGTGTAGCGTGTCCAGGATAGCCTGACCAGGATCGCGTGTCCAGGATAGGGTGACCAGGATCGCGTATCCAGGATAGGGTGACCAGGATCGCGTATCCAGGATCCCAGTTCTGCGATAAAGAGAACTTGGTCTGTTGGTGAGAATCTGATGGCTGGTTTGTCGAGTGCCCACATTTACCCTTGTTTACTTTCAGTACAGGTGTGAGACTCAGCCAGCAAAGTATTCTCTATGGTAGAGTTTCTGTTATAACTATTAATCTCCAATTTTGTTTAAAGACTTAAGTTAAGCTTACAAAAGGGTAGCAGACAGTAATACTATGTTACATAGTTTCAGTCAAACAACTCTTCCATGTTTCTTATGAATTAAATCACACTGACTTGGGCTACACTGAGTCCAAGTACACATGAGGTGTAGACTTAAAGTCATACACTACAAATCATTCCAACAATCACCAGTATTTATAAATCAGGGTAGCAGTTCTTAACCTAGCACAGGCATACTGTTTTCCTGACCAAAATTAATCATTTAATTATTATCTTAACAGACAGAATTGCCTACTGGCAAAAGTCAGGGTGAATACAAAGAACAGTGATCAGATATTTAACAAAGAATCATAACCACTGGGAGAGAGCTTTTGCCATATGATGGCAAGCCAACTCCTACCAGAATAATCATTCATCAGTTTGATACATGTTGCAAGCATTTGTACAAATCTACAATGTTAACACACACAGCATACATAGAATCAATACATAGATTCAAAAATGTAAAACAGAGTTCCAACTCACTTTTCCTGGGAATGAACAGTGAATGACTGGAGATCAACGAGGGTACCGAGATTTTCTCACGCCTTCTCTAGTTGTCTCTTTGTCTTCCTCTGGTCTGGTCTACAGGTAGTCTTGAGGGGTCAGTGAAGGTGAGCCCTGTGTGTCTGGTATATATGCATTCTAGTTGCCGGATTCGATTTTGACAACCTGTCACTCACACATCAGGGGTGAGAGGGGGAGGGATCTAGTCTTATCACTAGTCGCCTCGGGAACCATTTGATCCTAATCGGCATAGCTCATGGACTTCTGCGGCCAGTTTAATTTATGCGTCCGTATGGATACATACTATCGCGGAACGATTCCCGTGACATACGTTACAGTTCAGCCAGTGCACGAACTGTAGATATGAATGGGGGGGGGGGGGGGGGGGGAGTGGTGGTGGGGAAGAGCACGGCAGAGGCGTCGCGCCTTTGTTTTCACGGGGTAGAGAGAGAGGGGGGGCGAGACGGGGCCATTGCCACAATGAAATTGAAATTTTACTGTGTCGTAGCTACTTGGAGTGGGGAAGGAGAGTTGAGAGAGAGAGGGGGGGGGGGGGGGGGGGGGTAGGTCAACAAGAACGAAAGGCGTCACGAGTTTATCGTGACGCAATTTCTTCATCTGTCATAGTTCGTGTCGGCCGTGCGATTTGCACTAAGCAGGAGAAAGGGGGAGAGGGGGGTTGAGAGGGGGAGTGGGTATAGATTTGAAATCTATTTTTTTGTTTGGGATTTTAGTGGGACCGATCAGATGGTTTTGTCAAGCGTTTCGTCACAGTATGGTCGAAAAAACAGGGCCTAGCAGACTACTCCAAAAACCCACGCAAAAAAAAGTCCACCAACCAAACTTTCTACAGAATAATCAGCACTTCCATTATCGATTAAAAGGAGTGATTGAACAGTATCAAAATAGAATGACAATGAAAATATAAGCACGATATCAATGATAACTGAACCCTTACAATACACAAAGGCAAATAACAACAACAACAAAGGTCATGTCCTTAAACGGCCTCAAGCCTACCGTAAAACTAGGTTAGGGGGACGTCCCCAAAGTATTAAGTGTACTGTTTCTGCCTAGCTTCTGCATAGCTTGTGGCTTTCCAAAATATTTCCAAAGTATTGAAATGAAATGAAAATGTGTCATTAAAGATGGGCTTACATGTGGCAACTGTTTAAGGTGAACCCAACATCGGTAGGCCTGTGGTAACAACAAAGAGTTAACAATAACACATGGTTAAATTAATAGGCCTACCATGTAGTGCTTATTCAGGAACTCACGAGCTAGGTAGACAGACAGTCCAGAGAGTGGGGGAGCACTCATGTGTGAAAGAGAGACAGACAGACACTAAGACAGGCAGACAAACTGACAACAGACAGAGACAGACTGCCCAAAAATCCATAACTCAAGGCAAAAGCTTTGAAGAGTATACAACATGCAGAACATCACTCAAAAAACTTATACACATATCATGAGAGCTACATATCTGGAAAAATCCGATCCACAAATAATCAGTGTACTGCTCTGTTAACCCAGTTCTTGACCAAAGACGAGCATCTTTGTGTTCAGTTTGATACATTAAGTTTAAACAGAACAAATTTCTTTTCAAGAAGGAAAAGTTCATCTTAGCAAATAGAATAAGTACATGGAGAAAAACCACAAAAAAAACATCCTTGACACTACTGAAATGATGAAAAGCATCATTGATGAAGTTACTAACCAAAACTTGTGCTAAACCAGTCAATGTATGGGGGGGGGGGGGGGGGGGGGGAGAACGGACAAAAAGTCTATTATCACTGCCCTTGCTGTTGTCGGACAAATATTTTCACGGCTTTTGCCTGAACTGGGAAAAGAGTTCCAGAATGGACAGTTCAGACACGGACTTCTGGCTACTGGCTGTGGCTCTGCTCCCCCGCTGGTGAGGTGATCTCACAGGAGGACCGGCAGTGTCAGTCCCAGAGCCAGAAGCACCAACTGACACCCGAGTCTCTGGGATCACATCCGTGGCGGACATGTGGCTGTCCCTGGACTCCCTAGAGCTGTCTCGCAACCCAGCCCCGCTGCTCTCCGCTTGTCGCCGTTGCCCGGACAGGTCCTCATGCCTGGTGTGTCCCCCTGGGAGGACTGGCCTGCCCACTGCCTCCTGCGCCTCTGGTCCCCACGAAGATCATACAGGTCATCAATTGGGACCACCTCCCCGGAGTGGGCCTTCATGAAGATCTGGCCGTTCCGCATCCAGGCCTGCTGGCAGACGTCATGGTCATCTTTGACCACCATAAGCAGAGCGTAGGCCCTGGGGGTCAGATCCTCAGCAATCACCAGGCATGTGCCCCGTAGTTTGTGCCGTGCGTAGATCACCTGGTCTCTAGTGCGCCTGGAGATGAACCGCACAATGATGCTGCGGGGGGAGTCTGTCTGCTGCTTCCTCCCCAGCCTGTGCACAGCCTCTATGTCCTCCCATTGGACCTTCACCAAGACCTCCTTGTTGAATAGGTCCAACACCGCCTGCTCACACGCCTCCTGCGACTCATTTGCCTTCTCCTCCACACCATACACACACAGGCTGTTCCTCCTATGGTAGGCAGCTGTGTCCTCACTCTTTCTGTCAGCAAGCTTTGCCAAAAGGACATGGTCACACTTCTGGAGCAGATCTGTCTCCCTCTCTTTTGCCCTAGCCAACTCTGTTCTTAAACTATCATTTTCCTGTTCAACTGGAAGATCTTGCTAGACAGCTCCTCTACACTACTGTGTCCGTCAGCTTCACTATTCTCATACCATTTGCACCTATTTCACACAACACAACATCGAGCTTTCTCATCAGTTAGAAACACTCTCTTGATGGGAGATAACTTTGTCCTCTTCTTCAACACTACCATCTAAAGGGTGGTCGTCTCCCTTGGTAGCCATTGCTTCCGCCCTGTAACAAATGCGAATTTTTTCAGTTTTTCTCTGACAGATGTTGGTGTACTTACAACCTGGTTGGTAAGTTTACTCTTCTTTGGTGTTTCTGGGGTAGCTGACAACCAACAAGTGTCAGATGCACTGGTGTTAGGCGATCTTTCACTATTCTGAGCTGGTTTCAAAATGGAGTGACTGACGGCGGCGAACGAAGCAAAATTTAGAAAGAGAGGGTGTTAGTTACCGCCAATGACATTGACAAACAAAGCACATGACAAGACACGATGCATTTCAACCTCTTGGGTCTTCTTCAGGCGAAAAAATACATCACATTTAACATTTAAGACAGTACAAACAAAGAACGAAAATGACTCATTTCAAATTTGTAGAGGTGCTTGTCAGGCCGACCCACTTTCACCACATCTATATCTAATCTGTGCAGAAATTTTGTCCATAATGATCAGGAAAAATAACAAAATACAAGGTATTAAAATCAACGACATGTATGCACTTCTCTCACATTTTGCTAATGATACTTCCCTATTTCTTGATGGAAGTAAAGATTTTTCTAAAGGAAGCCTTAAAGACACTAGATGTATTTGCTAATATCTCTGGGCTAAAAATCAACAAAGAAAAGACTCAATTAATCTGGATTGGTAGCCAAAAACATTCAGAAAAAGATACCTCAGAGATCAAAATTTTTGCTGGAATCCTGGCATCTTTAAAGTTCTAGGAATCACTTTTTCTGTTGATGTAGAACAAATTGTGGCACTTAACTATGATAATAAAACACACAAAGTAAAAAGTTCGTTAAAAAAAATGGTCAGAAAGACATCTAACTCCATTTGGAAAAATAACAAGTTATAAAAACTCTAGTTATGTCAAAACTGGTGTATTTATTCCTCAACCTACCTCATCCAGGAGATGATTTTTTACACGAACTGGACGCATTATTTTTTGTCTTTCATGGGATGAAAAGCCAACTAAAACCAGTAAGAAAAATGTTTGCAAGAATTACAAGGAGGGCGGTTTGAAAATCTTGACTGTATTTTCCTTTTTGAGTACCATGAAAATTAGTTGGTTAAGGATTTTTGACAATGATTCTTACATGCAAAAGTTTGTCCTGGATTTGTACCCAAAGTTTGTAAATTTGGACATGTTGGGCTATGAATATGTGAATGTACTTTTGCGTGGGCTAAATAACCCATTCTGGACAGATGTATTGAAACATTATAAGCTACACACAAAAAGTTAAGGATCACTTTCACAAACATTCATAACTGTCAAAATAAGAAAGTCAATGCGTTGAAGTTTGGCCAACATGTAATTCCATTCTTTAGTGATAACGATACACAATTGCCTTCAATCTCGAGCAATCGTTTGGTGTGTACATTTGATTAAAGTGGGTACGTATCCAAATTTGATTTCCCAAAGTCATTGAAATCACAAGACAGGGCATACTGATGCTCCCAAAAGCTCAGTAATGCGTGTAACCACCATGGCTGTTCTGGCACTCGACGCAGCGAGTCCTCATCAAGTTGACCAGGTTGGTGAAGATCCTCTGTGGAAGCGCCTGCCACTCAGCCTGCAGCATCAGGCAGAGGTGTTGGGCATCCCTGGGAGGGGGGTGGCTCCTCACTTTGCGATCCAGCTCATCCCAGAGGTTCTCAATCGGGTTGAGATCGGGACTGCATGCTGGCCACTCCATTCTGTTGACTCCAGACTGCTGCAGGAAGTCGTTGACCACCCTTGCCCTGTGGGGGCGAGCATTGTCATCCTGGTAGACAGCCCTCGGTCCCATCTGCTGCAGTGTAGGCACAGCCAGCGGTCGAAGGATCTCATCCCGGTATCGGATGCCAGTCAAGTTACCCTGTACATGATACAAGGGTGTTCTGTGGTGAAGGCTGAAGGCCCCCCAGACCATTACAGAACCTCCACCAAAGGCCACCTTTTCTTGGACAGTGGCGTCAGTAAAGCGTTGCCCTGGGCGCCTCCAGACCCTCCGTCGGCCGTCATTGTGGTGAAGGGTGAAGCGTGATTCATCACTGAACAGGACCTGGGACCATTGCTGACGTGTCTACCTCACGTGACGTGCGCAGAAGGCGCGGCGTGCTGCCCTATGGGCTGGAGTTAAGCGTGGCCGTACTGCTGGGCGACGAGAACGGAGATTAAACCCATGTAGGCGGTTCCGTATGGTCTGCTGGCTGATGTTGATGTTAGTAGCCACCCTGAACTGCCTTTGAATTATGCTGGAAGAGGCTGTTCTTGTCTGCAGGGCTTGTCGTTCAATGAGACGATCGTCACGTGGGGTTGTCTTCTTCGGTCGACCAGATCTGCGTCTTTCATGGACAATCCCAGTGGCTGTGAAGCGTTGAATCAGTCGGACAATGACCGAGATGGACACATGAAGTCGCCTGGCCACTTCTCGCTTGGGAACACCATCTTGGAACCATGCAACAGCTCGTCCCCTATCCAACTCGCTTAATTTTCGTCGTGGAGGCATTGTCAGATCAGGCCTACTACTGGTGGAATGTCTTCTTATATAGCCAAGCCAGCGACAGCATCTCACACATAAACAGCAGTGCTTGCACGTGCATAATGGTTTTTCCATCTGGCAAGTGCAATGTGTTCAGGCAGAACGGTCCAAAACAAGGTAATTTTTCGCAAGTTTCCGCTTTTCCGTTTGCGGCCCAGCTCAGTAGTAGAGAATCCGTGCAATTTTCGCACTAACACAACATCGCCCACTTACAGCTGAACAAGAATTCATGACAATTTGGCTGGACTAAGAAATAAGTAACAGTAGCGAACTGAGTTTATTACGCACCTGTTTTCACATACCGATCCTTAACTTTTTGTGTGTAGTATAGATGATTATGTGCAAAAACTTCAACCTGATAACATTGATGCTTTCAATGCAGAGTTCATATTTCATAAAGTGAATATTCTTAAAGGTTGACATGTCATTTTTTTTAAAACATGGTTTGATGGAGGTATTTATGTGGTCAGTCACTTACTAGACGATGCCGGCAATTTTTTAAGTCTTGAGGCATTTTTAAGAAAATATGATGGAATGGTAACAGACATTGTTACATTCAGAAGGGTTATTCAGGCAATAAAAAGTTTTCAGAACAAGATGAATGTAACACCTATTGCAAGATATAAACTGCAGAAAAATGAAGCCTGGCAACTAATCCACAAAGGCAACCATTATGTTCAGTCTTGTTTCCATGTAAATAACACCATTGCTGGAGTGAGAAAGTGGAATATATATTATAAAAACCTTAAGTGGAATATAATTTTTCATACTGTTATTTCAACTAGCCCGGATGTTCAACTGAGATGGTTACAGCTACGTATTTAACAACCTTAAGTGGAATATAATTTTTCAGACTGCTATTTCAACTATCCCGGATGTTCAACTGAGATGGTTACAGCTACGTATTTTGCACAGAATTCTACCAACTAACACATACCCACACCTAAGAAATGCAGTAAACTCATCACTCTGTTCCTTCTGTGAAACTGAAACAATTTGTCACTTGTTATGGTATTGCCCAATGACCACCACTTTTTGGCAAGATTTGCAAAGACGCCTATCTCAAAACTGTGTTCATTGTGTGAATTTCCAATTTACAGAGGTTCTTGTAATATTTGGGGTTGAGGAAAACACTAAAACTGAGTTCTCAACTTTATAGTACTTATGGCAAAGCAATACATCTACAAATGTAAATGAAAGAAAGTAGCACTGATTGCCAATATTTTTTATTAATATACTAAAAGGTAGATACAGAACAGAAAGGTATCTGAGTATTGTGACTAGTAAATTAGACACATTTTTGATGGATTGGCTTCCTTATCAGGACTTGGTTAAATTAGGTTACTGTCTATAGTGTTAATAATAGCATAGTTAATACCATACTATCTAAAAGAACTAAGTCTATCCACTTGTGTATTGACTTACCATGGTGGCTGACTTATTGTTTATCTTCCTCTATTTGACTGTTGTGTTCATGTTACTTTGTTAGGGCAGCATCCCTTTTTTCTTCCCCCTCTGTTGTTCACTTTCCCTCTCCTTCCCCCTTCCCTCTCTCCACTTCCTTTTCTCCCTCTCTCTCTCACTTCTATTCTCTTCCTTTTGGTCTTACTCCTCTTCCCAGCACTTTTTTTTTATAAATGCATGTGCTCTAGTTCTGGTTATATTGTTTGTGTTTGTGCGTTTGTGTGAATCATGATGAGTTTTTCTTCTGACTGAATGTGAATCATGATGATGTAACTGTTGCTTTTTTTAAAAGAAAAGAACCTTCATAGAAGGTGCACAAAAAAAGGGGTCAACCCATAAACATTTTGAGGGTGGGGAAGGGGGGTGGGGGGGAGGGGTGGTAGTAAGCAGATACACACTATCTGGGGTATCATTCTGAAATCCGCCTTAAGACGTTTAACAGTTTCTGCATCGACAATCTTCATCACCCCACTCTTCTCACCCCCCTTCACCCCTGATTGAAATATCTCTAACATACAAGTCACTGTACTCGGCTGCAGCACAGGATTTTTTTCCCATGTGCTCCAGCAGGTACTGCTGACTGGCAACTGCCTAAGTTTTTGTTTTCTTGTTTACAGAGCCAGTGCCAGCCTTCCCATTTAGCTTTCTTTTTTGTCACTGGCTTCTGATTCAGAAACAGTTTTGTTCTGCTTCTTTGATGCCATTCAACTGCACAGCTGAGACATTTCTGCCACTGGCATCACATGATTGCTTGTCTTGAGAGTCCCAAAAGTGGGCAAAATGATCTTAGGTGAACAATACAATGAGAAATGAAATCGCTGCTTTTGCGGTTGGCAAGACTTAGCTTTTTCACTTGTCCACACACAGTAATTTGCAGGTTTTAAATACATGTACAACCTATGGACAAATCCTATCACTAGGCAGGTCTGAACCACTCTAAGCCTTGATCACAAGGTTATCAACTTTGTTTGACCCATTTGCCTTCTCCAAGTTCTAACAGGTTAAAAATTTACTAAAGTGATCCCTTTTCAACCACTGATTCAGTCACAGGGTTAAACAAGAGCAGACAGCTCAGCTTGTTAGGAGGTTTCAACCTGCCTTGCAAAGTTTCATTATACTTGGATCTTCAATCATAGGCTGCTGGTCTCTGAGTCTCTCCCCAGAAAATACAACAGATCTAAACTTGGAATATGTCTCTGTTAAGATACCTTGGGTGGACCACCACATTCAGGCAGCATCTCAATCAGGACACCACAGCTCATCATAGACAAACATAACAAAGTGGCTCTGTCCACACAAACAAGAAAAATGAAAAAGTTTGATGGAAATCCTAAGCTGTTACTGAAGATTTGTACACGGGCACGCAATCTTCTTCATGAAACCTCATTTTTCCCCATACCACGCCTCTCTCTAGTCCCCCCCCCCCCCCCCCCCCCCATCCCCTCCTTCCCAATTCATCATTCACGACTAGAAAACCATCAAATTCTAATCCTGGTCCTGAAGCTGCTCAGAACAATAATCATAATACTGTTTAAAACAAGCAAACAACAAAAAAAATTATCCGATTTCAAATGCTAACAGTCAAGACAAACGGAAAAAAATACTATTCTTAAAGTATCTTACGTGACAGACAATAAACAATTTCTTAAATATAGCATCATACATGTAGTAAAATATTGTGTTGATTCTAATCCAAGCTCACATCATTACCTTCCTCAAACCATGGAATTCATTAACAGTATTAGCAAGTTCCTAGTCAAACATGACTGAGAATCAGACGCACAGCTGGGCATGTGCATGTGTGTGCATGCGTGTGTGCGTCTTTGTGTGTGTGTAAGAGTGAATGCATGAGTCAAACAGTGAGAGGCAGGCAGACAGAAAGACAATTCATGACTGAAATAAAATTATCTGTTTATAAGAACACATGTCATGCACATTACATTCTGAATTTCCTTCACCTGCCCTTTACTGTGATGTCTGCTCACGAATACATGCTTTTTGTTTCTTTTTTTTTCTTTCTTCCTTTCTTTGTAACTTTTTAGCTCAAATGCAGACAAAATGAAAATAAGCCATATATAATTTTCCAGATCTTCAACAAATCTTTTCACAGAACAAAAAAAAAAAAGCTTACTCTCAAGAGGTGCTTCCCATGTAAATCTCACACCAGGTGCAAGTAAAACCGTATCCGAGTTGGGAATCGTGTAGTTTTGGCAGAACAAGCTGACCTGAAAGTTTCGAGGTTTCCCAACAGAAGCGCCAACAGACAGGTTATTGGGAAATGTGGAAGGTCCATTTCTGCACTCTGTGTATACAAACAAGATAAAAACACCCTATGATATCAACAAATGAAAATCATTTATGAACGTAAATTCACGCCTTTTTCTATAGATTTCATAAGTATTAATTGTTTTACTTCAAAATGCCCAGGTGCAAGTTGGACAAAAATCATAGGAAAGACATTTACATGAAAGGAGATCATATGGGTGGGAGGTGGGAGGGGGGGGGGGGTGTGAATGAGGGAGGGGGAGGTAAGGGAGGAAGAATCAAACAGTGCTGTAAAGCTTTTGCCCGTTTGTTTTTCTTTCCTCATACAAACACATGCTACATCATAAAATCTACTCTTGACTACTAGCCATTCTTCTTAGTAATATTTAAATAGGGGAATTTTGAAATAAGTGGAGATCAGACAGCTGTTTGCATCAGCCTGCAATTATGTACATGTGATCTTTCTTTACTAGAGAAATGGGAGGGGGGAGGTGGGTGGGGAAGAGAGAGACACAGAGAGAGAGAGAGAGAGAGAGAGAGAGAGAGAGAGATAGAGAGAGAGGAGAGAAAATGAGAGAGACAGCGAGAGAGAGACAGACAGACAGACGGAGAGTTGCATACATATGTGTGTGGATCAGTGCATTTTTAGAAAACAAAATACACTGCCACCACTGAAACTGACAATTTCAACGACAAACTGATTTACCAAAAACAAGTTAGAAAAAGACCAATTTTCCAGTTTCAAAAAGCATAAAAATTTCCATTGTTTTCATCAGCTGAGAGGAAGCAGTTGTGCCCCCTCATACTCCCTTACAACCCTTTTGCTCCCGCACTCTTCTCAGCCTACACCTCTTGCAGCTATTCAGCCATTCTCATAGGACCTGGCCCATCACCACCTCACTTACGTCTTGCATCTCCCTACTCCCTCTCCCCCTAAAATGTTCAGCTAGGTAAAAAGCCTATACAGATCCTCTCTCTCTCTTTTCAAGTCTTGGGTTACCTTTACCCCTCTCATTTCCTCCCTTTTCTTCCCTCTGATCATCAGTGCAGTCTTTGGCAGTGTTTGAGACACTGATCCTCAGGGTGTCTCAGCAAGACAGGAGGATGGAGCAGTGATGGTGGGATGGGACTGGGATACAGTGAGGTGGGGTTCTGGACCAGACAATACCTGGTTTAGAGGCTAGTAAGCTTTAATTCTACACTCCCTGATATTCCTATCCCCCCCCCCCCCCCCTTCTGAGACAGGGAGGGAGGGAGGGAGGGAGGGAGGGAAGGAGACAGACTGACAGACAGACAGGGAGAAGGAATGAAACAAACACTGCTTCATATACAGATCAAGAGAAACATTGTTTATTATTTTTACTCAGCATCACATAAAGTACTTGTGAAGTGGAAACATTCTCCATGATAAATAGTTCTATTCACTGTATAATGGCATATAATCAATGGCACCCTTCTGTTTTCAGTGTTGAACTTAGCCAGTAGCTCAGTGCTTCCACATTAAGAATTCATTTTCATGTTTTGACATCTGCCTGCAGTCATTTTACTTTAAACTTTCATAAGACTATGAACATTCTAACTGTTCACAGTAGACTCTATCACTATAATCGTTTCACAGAAGTTGGCATGCTTCAAAGGAACAAAAACATAATGTTATTATGAAATAACTCACTGAATTCATCATTTTATTGCAAAGTAGCTAAAATTGGCTACACAATATCATTTCTTTTCTCCCCAGTCTCATTTACTTACGTGATGATTTGAATACAGCACACTTGAAGTTGGTTACCTGAAACACAGAACAGAAACACCAGACCATGGAAACTGAACTTCACAATTGTAACAGTTCGTAGTAGCTGCCAAGCGCATAATAATCTAAACAAAAACCCTGTAGAAGCTTATGTATGCCAGCACATGCACACTCAAGTGTGCATGTACACACACACATGCACCCATTATAAAAAATTTCAAAGGCACAAAAAGCAACCGCTTGCAGGTAGTGAGACACATGTACAAATCATTACTATGCCTACCACAAGACACAGGATAAATTATAGGAAATGGTTAGGGGTTTGGGTGGGGGGTGGGTGGTGGGGAGAGGCATTACTTCATGAAAGAGAAGATTACTTTCACTAGTTGTAAGGAAGTTTTATAGTAAAAAGTTTATGGCTGAGTAGCATAATGAACAGCTAGAAGTCCGAAGCATGGCAGAAGAAAGATGATTTTTTTTTTTTTTTAGTAATATTAATAGGAAAAGGCAACATAAAAAAAAGAATAAAAAAGAAAATCGGACCCCCCCCTTCCTTTGTTGTTTACACCCTCCGCTTCCTCCTTCCCTCATAATTAATGAGAATGACAGAACTTCAAGGAAACACATTTTTGTCAAATCGATCAATCTACTTAATTTTCTGTCACTTTCTCTAGCCTTGTTTCTTTTTCTATATCTCCACCCTCCCACCTACTATCATCCCTCATATTACATCCTTATCCTTTGTCTCTGTCACTGTGTCAGTCTGTGCGAGTATAATTTTGGTCTTAATGCTTCCTGCTCTTTTTCTTTCCACCACTGTGCGCCCCCCCTTCTCTTTCCCTTCTACTTATTTTACACCCTTCCTATATATGCTACACTTTTACTTGCTTTCACTTTTACTTTCAATATGAACACTTTTTCTATTGCACTAACATTAGTCAGGTTGTCAATTAATGCAATAAACATGCTGGAACTTATATATATATATATATATATGATACAGACTATGTAACATGAAAGTTTTTTTTGTTTTATTTTGCTGTCCCAATCTCTGTGCCACCTCAGAGGCAGTGTACCCACACTGCTCATTCCGACACCCCGTCCACAGCCACAGCCACAGCCTCGCGGACTCCTGGCTGGGAGGTCATGGGTTCAAATCCCATCAGAGTCATGTGGGTTTTTCTCCCCCGACCAGCTCCTACCCAGAGTTGAGTTTGCTGCAGACTCAGTTGGGAAGACTGGGACCACACAGTCGAGTTTCATCCACTTAATGGATGCGTTTCTGAGAGTGTTGCTCAAATTTCCTAACCAACACTGCAGGTGCCTGTATCTCTTGGGCCTGGTTGACACCGGGATATATTATGAAAGGAAGCGTAGAGTACAGCCCTGTCATGTAGTCTCAGACCGAAATGGAAATCTGTAGCATCATCTTAATCATCCTCATTCTCATCGATCAACATAAAAAAAAAGTCTCAAATTCTGTGGCCCTTCATGCCCTGCTCTCATGGTGACCTCAATTTCGATGTCATCTCCATGTCTGTGGCTTGGTTTGGTTCCGTCGGGGTCACCGGTATCAGTGAGTCCATGGGGACTGTTGTTGGACGGACGTGGTGGCGCCCTCCGGAGGAAGAGCTCACTCACACCGGCTCCGCGACTAAGCAATTATTGTCATCAGTAGGGGGCTTAGTAGGTGGTGTCCTGCATATGTTAGATCAGAACAGGCGCCACTGAACACCACCGAAGTGACTCAGCAGCAGTGCAGAGTCTCCTCCGGTGGGTTGCCTCTTGATGACTTGACATTGACTACTCCCTGTGGATTGCCAGTGCCGGGGCTGCGGCGGGGCCGACCAGGCTGTGGCTGTGGATGGGGTGTCGGAATGAGCGGCATGGGTGCACGTCTCTGAGGTGGCGCAGAGGTTGGGACAGCAAAAAAAAAAAATAAAAAAAAATAATGGTTTCTATAAATGGCAACTACTGCTGGGGTATCTGTAATATCATATAGTGAGAAGGTTATATCTATAAATGGCAACTACTGCTGGGGTATCTGTGATATCATATAGTGAGAAGGTTATTATCAACATACTTCATCTTCCAGTTCTTCCAGTTGGGGGAAATTATCCTCTGCCACGCTCATCGGTCTTCAGCCCATAGAATGCATGCTATACTTATGGTATACATGTCATCCATCAGCCAACGGGGCTTACTGTTCCAAAGGATGGTGTGACATTCAAAGTGTGTGGAAGTTCTGCGTTTACACACTACACTTCTCTATGTGTTGTCCGTTGAGATGATGAAGACCATCTAGTCATCCTGAGATCAGGGGTGAATGCGTAGATGGCTGGTCAGGCCGATCTGCACCTGGAAAGACCTATCACAATACGGACAGGGGATGGTGGTAGCAGTTGGAGATCTGTTGAACCTGGTCTTCCTGACCATCCTGCGCTGCTTAGCTGCAGCAATTGTTACTTTCACAGGTCTCTGCACCTTTGCGGACAGCTGTAGGCCACCTGTCTCTGTCTTGGGCAGTCTACTCCCATGTTGTGTGGCTGATGTTGAAGGCCTTCAGGGAAGATTGGAGTCTGTCTTTGAAATGCTTCTCCTGGCCTCCATGAGCGCGTTTGCCTTCTTGTAGTTCGCCACACAATAGTTTCTTAGGCAGCAGATGGACCTCTCTATAGATACAGTTTCATTCAAAATCAAAGGCCTTCTAGACAATGCAGTCAGAACCATTGCAGACTTCGTGGGAAAAATATGTCTGTACCGAAACAACCCCAGCTATGATTCGAACTTGCAAATTCCCACCCCCATACATTGATTATGCTCAGCCCTGATATGACCGTCAAGGTCGGCTGGGCTATAAACAACATGAATTGATCCACTTGGCATTTCAATAGCGTTAGTTAATTATTCACAGAATGGTGTTTATGGTAGAACTCTGAAATTTGAGGGAACATTTCACCTCAGCTGCAGAATGGCAAAAATTCTGATATCAGAGTTAATCAATTCATGTACTAAGGTCACGGCATTAACTGGTCTCAATCATGAAAGTACACAAACTTTATAATGCGAACCGTGAATTTTTGAATACACAATACAGCTACCTTGTAAACAACTTTAAACACCATTACTCACTGAGCAAGCAACTGTCAGACAACATACTGAGTCCAAGTTCTGGACCCTGAAATCCGCTGAACACTGTTGCGTGCGTCTTGTCATATATAATATATATCTTATATGTATGCAAGACATTGCTCAATTTGCTGCTTGCAATTGAATACTTCCCAACTTGTACAACTACTACTACTAGAAGTGCTGGAATCCACTGCAGTTTATCCGAGACGATCAAGCTTTCAAAAACATGACTATATTGATGGTGAACAACCCTTGAAAGATGAAGATGAAAGGAGAACTGCCGATGGAATTAAGATCTCTACAAAGGACTAAGTTACAAAGTTCTTTTTCACCTCTTCCTCTCCCTTGTAGAATCGAAACCCGTTGCAGCCTTGACTTGCCACAACACGACTTTGAAGAAGGCATATTAAAATAAACAGCGTAATTCCCATCTTGATGATCACCTTATACTGTCAAAAAGACAAGATGCTTTGCTGTTTTCCCATTCTTTTGTTCTTCGAATGAACATGCACCTTAACCGGATTAGGCCTTGTGCCCGAACGGGTTCGTCGTTCTACTTGCAACGTTGGATGGCACTCAAGTTCAACCGTTTGTTCCCGGGCCAAACACAGATTTTGACCAATCGGAAATCAGAAAAGGAAATCTGTAGTCCCAAAGCACAAAACTATCTCAAACCTCATGAAGAAATTATTGAGGTGAAAATTAATCACTTTAAACAGTAAACAAGTGGGGTAACTTTTGCTCCCATAAGAAAACCTAACACAGACAACTTTTATTCAAGACTGGCACAGCCTTTTAAACTTGAATAAAGTCAGATAAATACATACATAGACGAACAATCTAATAGTGGGGTAAAAAACAAGCGCAGGCCAACAACTCAACTGTCTTCATAGTAATGACTTGGCAAAGATTTGGACTTAAGGAGGGCGGGGGCAAGAGCAAACAGCGTAACTGGCGTCATCCGCAGAACCTTCGAGTTCTTGGACTGCAAGCTCTTCATCCACCCAGGAATCTTGGCGCATGGTTGGTCTCGATCATGATGTCACCATGGTGGTACTTGTACAGTGTTGTCAGGCGGGTTCTTCTTCGCCAATCTTCCAGTGATGTCCATCTCAGTTGGTCAAGCATTTCTCCCATGCTCAATGTTTGGCGGTAGCGGTTTACTACCCAGCGGGCAGCCCTCCTCTGGATCTTCTTGAGGGACTGTATGTTGTCAGTGTGCGGATCCCAAACTTCGCATGCGTATTCCAGCTGGGGGTGCACCATGGTCTTGTAGGCTTGGTCTTTGATGGAGATGGAGCTGACCTTTAGGTTTCATCACAGGAAGCCAAGGGTCTTGCTGGCTTTTGTGGCGACATTGTTGGTATGTTTCTTCCAGCTGAGGTCGGTGGAGATGGTGACACCGAGGTACTTGGCATCGCTGGAAGACTTTAGTGGGTGGTCTCTCAGATAGTATGTATTCTGCCATCACTTGCCGAAGTGTAGCGCCTCACACTTGTCCGGGTGGAAGGACATCAGCCACTTTTCTTCCCAGTTGGCAAGCTTGTCCAGGTCTCTCTGCAGATTGTGCTGGTCGGCAGCTTTGGTGATTGTCTTGTGACAGGGCGTGTCGTCTGCAAAGAGCCGTACAGTGGAGGTCTGGCCTTTGGGGAGATCGTTGATATAAAGCAGGAAGAGGCATGGGCCGAGGACATAGCCCTGGGGGACTCCTGACTCTACAGGCATGAAGGTGGAGGTGACACTGTCAACGACAACTGCTTGCCTTCTGTCGCTTAGGAAGCTCTGGATCCAGTTGTTAGTATTGCCGGTGATTCTGTAGTGCTGTATTTTGTGGGTCAGGAGTGAGTGGGACATCTTGTCAAAGGCCTTCGCAAAGTCCATGACTACCATGTCTGTCTGCTTGCCCTTCTCCCTGCTGTAGGTGATCTCATCCACAAGGTCTATCAGCTGGCTGACACAGGACCACTGTTTTCTAAAGCCATGCTGTTCCCAGCAGAGGATGCTGTTGCTCTCTGCGAAGTCCATGATGTTGTGGACGATGATGTGTTCTAGCACCATTCCAGGTACGCTGGTCAGAGAGATGGGGCGATAGTTTGCTGGTCTCAAGGGCTACTGTCTCAAAGTGTTCCATGTACAGGTTGGCTACCACTGGAGACACTGCTGAACCTATGGAAGCTCCTTGTTTCTGCTGGTAGAACTCATGGTTGAAAGAAAAGGAGGCGCTAGTGAGGCACAGTTCTAACAGTTCTAGTATCTGTTCTGTAGTGAATTCACACCGGTGACGAAGGTGGTCATCGTCCTCAATTTTCTCCCGAATGACTTGGAGAGTCTTGGGTACAGGGATGCTAGTGAACAGTACACATACATCATAGAAGACCAGTTTCTCCCCAGGAGCCAGTTGCTTGTATTCCATCTTCTGTACAAAGTCTGTGCTGTTGACTATGTGGTGCTCGGTCTGTCTGACTGAAGGACCCAATACTTTTGTCAGGAGTTTGGAGGCATCATACATGACACTGCCACAGCTGGACACAGTGGGGCAGAGGGGGGCGTCCTTCTTGTGTATATTGGGTAATCCATACAGCTTGGGCGTGGATTCTGAAGTGGGGTAAAGTTGTTGGTAAAGACTAGGGAAGATGGAATCTTCTTTCTTCCATTTCTTCAGTAGGTTGATAAGTTGATTTTTTCACTTTCTTCGTAGGGTCTGTCTTGAGTTTTGCATAGGTGTCTGTATCACTGAGAAGGGCCTGTACTTTCTTGTTGTACTCCTCTTTCAGTAACAATATTGTGATCCTACCTTTGTCAGCTGGAAGGATGCCACCCAAGTCTGACATTTCACGAGAGGAAAAACAGGCCCTGAAAAACCTGAGACAGGACGACAGCATCCGCTCAACTATATATATATATATATGTGTGTGTGTGTGTGTGTGTGTGTGTGTGTGTATGTGTGTGCGCGCGTGCGCGCACTGGTCAACAATACCTGATGCACACACACAACGTACACGCTCACATAAGCCCACAGATCACACGTACATACACACATACACACACAAGATACAAGATACAAGAATACTTTATTATCTCAATTCTGAGAAATTACAATCATGCTGCTGACTAACTATACATTAGTGACATAAATAAATATGAAAAACAATGAACAATAAACAAGTAGGGTAACTCAACAACAATAAACAATAAACAAGTAGGGTAACTCAACAACAACCCAACAAAATCAATTTAGTTATAATGTAAAACCTAATACATGTAGATAAACACACACACACACACACACACACACACACACACACACACACACACACATGCACCACTTACTAATTTTCAGAATTTGCTAAAAACAGAAACAACACTGTCAGACCTAAATTCTGATTAAAAGAAGCATTAAAGTGTGATGATGATGATGATGATCATGATGATCATGATGATCATGATGATGATCATGATCATGATCATGATGCACATAATAAATGATCAAGCAATAGTAAAACACATTTGAGTAAACAACAATACTTATAATAGATTTTCAGTATTACATAATGGTCAAACTTGATTTCACAGAATTTTAAAATACATGTATACTGGTAAATAATAGCAATACACATAAAAATAGTCAGGTCACACACACACACAACACACCACACACACACACACACACATGCATGTGCATACCACATGCACACACACATGAATAAATAAATTAATTAACATAAGAATAATAGAACAGTTAGTAACACCATGCTTTAATCAAATCAAATTTTCATTGTTGCACACAAATGGTAAAAATACAGAATATAAAAAGGCAGTTAAGTGAATAATAATAATGGCAAAGAACAGTAAAACACCTTTAGTAAACAACCATACCACACATATACACATGCGCGCACACGTACACACACACACACACACACGCACATGCATGGCACTCTGCATACTCTGGCACCCCCGTATGGGCCCATACAGTCTTTAGAATTTAAGATTGTGAAGCAGTTACCTCCATATGCTGAACCTGAACCTGTCCCCGAACTTGACGATGTGACAAACCGTCGTGCATATAATATGTCAGCGTCGTTTCAGCTGCTATACAAATAGCAAAAAAATTGCAATGGCGTCCGAAGAAAGCAAAATGAACGGAACCGAAGATGGACAAAACCCAGCTCGCACATCACAAAATGTAGGATCCACGGCAGAAATCGCGCGACCCAACAACTTTCAGAGGATTGCACAAAAGAAAATGATGGTCAAAAGTTTTCCGAGAAACAAAAAGCTGGAAAAGTTGGCTGTATATTCAGCGTGCAAGGTTTGTTCACAACGGAAAAGCTATGGTAATTCACTGTGTTTACGAACTAGTCCTAGCCGTGGATGGAGGTCCTTCACTTCCTATTCTGGCCTTCAAACCACATGTTCTTCCCATGAAAGATTGAAAATTAATCTGATTAAAACAGAAATCATGCTGATGAACAAATATGGTCATTACGATTTGAAATGGATCTGGCATCTTAGGGCATTATCGCGACGTGTTGGGGGTGTGCGCAGTCTAGATAGTTTGCTGTTGTGGGAAAGTGGTCACAAAGTGGTCAGAAACATGATATCACTATAGATCAGAGTCAAAAACTGAAAAAATGAACTGTGAAGGTCTGCATACAGATAAAGATGCCATTGCCTATTCCACATGAGGTCAGATGGATGCTTTGCAAAGTTTGAAAATACGGTTTGATCAAAAAATGAGAATGCTTGGTTTGTAACTTGAAATAATTTGCTTTATAATCTATTTTTACATTGTAGATCTGTATGTCAAATGTGAATGGCACCCATCAAAAGCCATATCATGATCCTCTTTATGATAGTATTTCATTACAAAAATTATTATATTGTCATCATCCATAGACACTCAAGCATAGATTTATTGATCTTGTGTGGATGATCTATCTTTCATTTGTATTATTATTCTTTGACACAACCAGATGATCATGCTTTCAGTAGTCGTTCATAATAAAGATGACTTAGGACTAATTGGAGGGCGTAGATATGAAATGAAATCCATGTTTATTGCTCGCCAGCACACACATTCACAGACACACACACACATGTATATGCAGAGGTCAGTCCAAGAAAAGAAGTCCACAGAAGTCTTAGTAACTTATTAGTTTCGAAGTGAGATGACAACAGGCAGAAATTGAAATGAACTCAGATGAAGATTAACTGTTTTGCTAAATGAAAGAGACAAACAAATTACAAGACAAAAGAGCACATTTCAGTCTGTTTGGTTATCTCCAGGCAAAACAAACAACAGTCAAGACAATGAAAATAAAGAACAAACTGCCACCTGTCTCCTCAAATGGGGCACAAAATGGATGTGGAATGAAAACAATTCTGCTGGAAAGGAGATAATGCGAGTTAAGAAAATAATGATAATAATAGTCATAATGAAAATAATGATAATGACGATGATGATAATAATGATAATAATAGAAGATGATGACAAGGAATATCAATAGTAGTAGTATTATTACATGTCAGTGATTGATAATTATGAAATTCAGGAGGTCAAACTGAACACGAGTTGAGCTCTTTTTTGATAGTAATTAAAGTCTTAGTAAATGATTTTGACTAATTACAGAGTTTGGGTGATAAATATAGAGGTTCTGCTTGCCTTTTTAAAAAATTAAAACTACTGGTTAGAGTAATGTACTACTAATTAAAAAAGAATTCTGATACCAGCCAGTTAGCAGCCAATACGGCTGAGAGCCAAGAAATGGGTTAAATTCTAGACTAGACTGGAAGCATAAACCTCCTGAGTTGTTTTTTTCTGATCCAAAATTTGCATTGTATCTGGCTTTAGCTTTACTGTCATCCAGTTCCATTTACTCAAACACATAACTTCCATCTTTTGTCATCATTTGCATAGTGTAGAAACCACTTGAAAGTTGAATCACGATTGCTAAAGTTGAGTAAGTACTTGCTCTGCTTATACTGGTCCACTCGTTTTCCAGTGCCATAAATTTTTGGACCCCAATATTACGCCCACCATGCGTGTCATAAAGGCCTGTGTGTGTGTGTGTGTGTGTTGTGTGTGTGTGTGTGTGTGTGTATGTGCGTGTGTGTGTGTGTGTGTGTGTGTGTGTGTGTGTGTGTATGCAAGTTCACATCGCATGAGAGAATGATGGTTAGACTTAGACACCTTCTAGAACACCAGATTATTTACGGATTGTCAGCATACCCTTCCCACCCCTCCTCCCCATCCTGTCCAGTGAATGAAAGTATCAAGACTTCATGTATGCGGACGACTCATATTATTCGTCTATATTCTGACCACTGACAGCAGAATGCCACATATTAGGGAACCCAAACTGTCACTGCCTTTTTAGCGGCAGAATCAGAATCGCAGACCTGGTAGTGCTATGATTCATCTAGAAATTCTGTGTTTCAGCATCTGGGACAACCCTATGATGGGCAAGAACGAAAACTATGATCTTGCCAACCATGAAATCTACAATTTTGATTAATCTGTGTTGGTTCATGTGACGTGTTTAATGGCCACTCATTTGATTCTTGGGAATAGCAGTCATGTGATGGGAGTGTCTTCATTCATGAAAAAATATAGCGTCAGAGGAGCAACTCGAAGCTGAGTGATTCTTAACAGGAAAGCCAGATTAGATGCTTTAGCTGATCTTTGCGCCAAAGAAAACAACAACAAAAATCATGACTGCTGGTCAATAATACCTGATGCACCACACAGAAGAACATCCTGTGCTAAAGCCAAGTAAAAAGGGACAAGCCTCAGTTTTTCCTTTAACTGCATTTGACAGATATCTTGATGAATCATGGGGAATTGTCAGTGTCTTGTGTTATAGAAATTTTTAAACATGAATGTAAGACAAGATTCCCAAAAGTCTATAGTCCAGTTTATGTGCACCTGTTGATTACCACCCCACCAAAAACTTTGTAGGTTGACGTTTTTTTCTTCTCCATGAACACATCTTGATTTTCTACTTTTTAAGTAATCTTATATTATTTGAGACTTGGCTTCATTTTTGTAGAGACAGGCATAATTTGTACATGTATGTAATCAGTCAAAGAGTAACATAGTCCTTGATAGTTAACCATTAGTTCTATCTTGGTTAGAAAAAAAGAAAAGGGTGTGAAGAGCTGATTTGTTGAAATGCTTCCTTGTTCACACCACTTCAAACATCCATTATACTACTGAAAATAGGGGTTCTATGACTGGGGAGTATTTGGGGGCCTTGGCAGGTTTGTAACAGGACAACTAGTGAGAGGGAATCAATTTTGTATCGAATTTGCCAGAGAAAGCAGGGCATGAGGTTCGTATCTGTAAGCCAGAACATGGTACTAGAGCTGTTACTTTTTACCAGTACGAGACAGAAAGTTACTGGTAAAAACTGGCATGTATGCTAGTCCAGCGGACCACCTCCTCTGCACTCACACACACACCCTATCCCCCTTCCACGTACCACAAATACACACACGCGTGCGCGCACACACACACACACACACACACACACACACATGCATGCGCATGTGCACACAGTATTTTTTTTTTTAATAGGAGTATTTAAAACCATTTTCATAACACATCAATATTGCCATTAACAAATTTTAGGTTTGCATGTTCCTCTGAACTTTCATGATGATCCAATGGCCAGATGCAATGCACACTGCACAGAAGAATTTGACATGGTGATATTATTTGTATGGACTCGACCAGTAGTGTTGAAGCAATTGCATCTTCATCCACTCCTTGAGACTAGCTGATGCCAAGCCATCTTTGTCTTTTCTCATTCCATTTTGATTTCAAGGTAAAGCCATATTTGAAGAGACTGGTTGTGTTTGTAGGCGATCACATGATTGGATCTCACTGCACTACTTATTCTTCACTGCAAGAGACCATCACATTGAGTCATTTCTAGGTCTGTGTTTTAATGTGTCAGGTGCACATGTCGGGATGGTTTGCTTTCTTTGTAATGCTCAGAATTAACTTAAAACGTTTTAAGTCATGATGCTGTGATCAGTAACTTGGTGGTGCACACAACGCCTCCTGCATCCATATGAAATTATCTACATTTCAGAGAAGCATTAGTAGGTTGTGTTATACATTGTGAGGTGCAGTAGATGTATATATATATATATCGGAAATGCACAACTCTGCACAGTTATTATCACTGGTAGTGGTACTAGTAGTAAATAGACCGGCTATCACAGTCTTTTTCATGTCTTCCTGATTATACTTTACATGCGACATCACATGATTGCGCATGGGTGTTTTTGTTGTAGTTGTTGTAATGACAGTGGGACCATTTAAGATTGGACTGAACAATCCTTCCATCTGAAACATAAGCTAAAGGTTGAGATGAGCACAACTCTGAGATAAACTGCCGCAGAGGGTAGTCAATTATTGAAGAAAATATTGACCTTTTTGATGTTGTTTCGATTAATTCATGAAATGCATTCTTTTACTGTTTTAGTCTGAAGGTTGTTCATGCAATGGATGGAAAAATCCCAACCCACCTCCAAATCCACCGCGGGCAGACATGTCACAGCCTTTGGCCAACTTAACAGATCCTTGTCGAAGCTGTGGACACAGTTTGGGTGAGTCTCTCTTAACTTGATGCTGATAATGTAATATTGTGATTGTGTATCCATACATTATTAGTGTAACAGGGTCAATGTGAAATTGTTGTCTTGATTAAAAACAGACATTCAGAGTGCTTTATGCACTATTTCAAGTTATTCAAGTCAAGTTAATGTATATGATGAAATCATGATACATTTTTTGTGTATGAAAAGGCATATGAAATAAAAGGTTTCACGTATGTTAGTGTCTGTGTATGTGTGTGCATAGTGTCTCACTGTCTGTCTTGTGTGGGGATTTAAGAATAAAATATGACAAGTTTTTATTTTGATTGCTCTTTGACCATGACTCAAGTTTCAGAGAAGAGCACCCAAGAGCTTCTCGGTTTCTTGGAAATGTATATTACTATATATTTATGGTATTGTGGTAATACCAGAAGTAAATGGGGAGAAAGTTCATTGTAGAGAGAGGGTTTTTTTTATGTGGAGGCAGACTGGTAATGAAGTCCTGTTCCATCCATGCTAGATTTATGATTATTTGACACAGATTGGTGATTCTTTTCAGTCATGAGCCTTTTTTTAGTGCTGAATTCTCCTTTCTCTCCTCAGAGAGCGGACTGTTTCTGTGCTTCTCGTTTGTCTTCAACCACTTTTCTCAGATCTCCGTTTGATGCTGTTAAATCCTCATGCTCCAATTCAAATGAGAATGTAAGAGCCACTTCATGGATTAGTTTTCCATTTTGGATTATAGTCTTGGATGTTCATTTTTTGAAAATATTATTGAACCTTTTGCACTCTCTCTAATTTAAGTCTTTGTTTGGAGTTTCCACTTTTTTTTTTTTTTTGCTCATATAATTTTGGCTCTACCAATCCTATTCATTATGAAATTTGCATTTTGTTTTTAATAATGAAAGTTCTATCTTCATCACAGCTAAGCATGTCACAATCACAAGTGCTGTTTCCCCCTTTTCAGCTTTGACCTTATCTCATGTGGAAATTTTCTTTTCTTTGACAGTTGGGGATTCCATTCTGCAGTTCACATTGCTGCACTCTGTGATGAACATGTTTTCATTGTGAAATGAGAAAATGCTCAGAACTTTTGATGTAATAGAGCTATGGATGCAGCATAGAAGGATCAAATTCTTTTTCAGCCTGTTCCTGACAATGGCTAGATGTCGTGATGCATACCTTTAAAGAAAAGTTCTCAATGGTTTTAGAGATCACATGCAACAGGAAAACGAAAATGGTGGAAGTGACTATTAGTAAAGCCATTTTGTTTTTTAAGTAAGTAATGAATTTGCTGATTTAAAAAAAAAAAACTTTTTTGAAAGAAAGAATCACAATGGACTGTGGGTAGGTCAGTTGCTAGGTGGAATACAGACCGAGTCATGAAAACATTGTTGTTACTTCTGTCTGTATTTACCAAGCCACTCAAGGAATGGGTGTTGGATCAGTTAGAAAAGTTGGGTCATAACAGAAGAGAGGATTCCATTTGTGCATCAATCACATTTGCTGAGTGACAGCTGCATGTTGAGTTGGTGATTTGATTCATTGCGTTGATTACAGAATCTGTGCTTGATCAGATGTTGAATGGGCTAGAAACTGCTCTGGATTACAGTGAGTCCCACTGGACCCCAGTTTATGAACAAAGTACATCCTTTTTGTACTCCCAGTTCTTATAGAACTGGGAGTACTTTAGAATGGGAACGAAGAAATGCTGTGTGTGTGTGTGTGTGTGTGTCCTTCCGTCCGTCTGTCCGTCCATCCGTCCGTGGTCAAAATGTGTTCCACTCGCTCCAGACAAAACTACTGGGCCGATCTTTCTAAAAATTTGTAGGTATGTTTGTTATGGGTCACGGATGATGCCCGATGTCTTAGTTTACCGTTATAGCCGTTACTAACGGCTTGTAACAGTTTTTCTTCTTTATGGAATATCTCAGAAAGTGCTTGGCCGATCTTTGTGAAAATTAGCAGGTATGTTCATTATGGGTCACGAATAATGGCCGATGTTTTAGTTTACTGTTGTAGCCGTTACTAACGGCTGTAACAGCCTGTAACAGTTTTTCTTCTTCATGGAATATCTCAGAAAGTACTTTACCGATCTTTGTGAAAATTAGCAGGTATGTTCGTTATGGGTCACAGATGATGCCTGATGTTTTAGTATACCATTATAGCTGTTACTAACGGCTGTAACGGCCTGTAACGGTTTTCTTCTTCATGGAATATCTCAGACAGTACTTGGCCGATCTTTCTGAAAATTTGTAGGTATGCTCATTATGGGTCACAGATGATGCCCGACATTTTAGTTTACCCCATTATAGCCATTGCTAACGGCTATAACGACCCATAACGTTTTTTCTTTTTTTTTTTATAGAATATCTCAGAAAAGTATGTGGCCGATCTTTCTGAAAATTTGTAGGTATGTTCATTATGGGTCACGGATGATGCCCCATGTTTTAGTTTACTGTTATAGCCGTTACTAACGGCCCATAATGGTTTTCTTCTTTATGGAAAATCTCAGAAAGTTCTTGGCTGATCTTGCTGAAAATTTGTAAGTATGTTCATTATAGGTCACAGATGATGGCTGATATTTACCAGAATAGCCATTACGAACGGTTACACCAGCCCAAGACGGTTTTACCTCTTTACGGAATATCTCGCACGTATTTTGGATAAACTGGGAGTACGTTTATATGCTTTGCATTTTGTTTATTGTTACAGGGAGTCAGGTATACACATGTGTGCATTAATGGAAGCCCCGTCTTTATAAGCAACAGGTTACATTGATAGAAGTTTGATACATATCGATATTGGACATATAATTGAAAATTATTGTCAGTGCTTTGAATTCATACAGTGTTTGGTTTTGAGTGACTGTGACCGAGTGCCATTTCAATCTTTTATGATTACAAGTGGTGCACTGTAATTGGATATATGCATGCATATAAAAGAGATCAAAATGTTCAGTGCAAATGTGTCGGTAATACCGAGGACATGTGTATCAGCAGCAAATGTTATTCTTAGTAAATACTTCCAGGGCAGTAAACATTTCATCTGTTGTGCTGTGTACGGTCAGGTATCCATGTGTCTCACCTGGAGGATGTGGAGATGGAGGAGTTGGACCGCCTGCTGAGGCTGGTGGTGGATGTGGAGAACCTGTTCCTATGTGTGCACAGGGAGGAGGATGTGGACACCAAGCAGATCTACTTCCATCTCTTTAAGGTAATGTATTGTTTTGTAGCTAGCATCCATTCTTGTCTCCTCAGAATGTAAAAGCACTGTGGTGAGTGGCTTAGCCATGCCAGGTTTCTGCTTTTCAGGCTGTTTCAATGTTTTTAAATAGAGAATTTGAATAGAAAACACCTTTTTATAAGTGAGAAAATAAAGAAATGTAAACCAAAAAAAAAAATCAAATTGAAGGTGTGGAAGTGCACGCTTTGAATGATCACCTTTTTGCGTTTTTTTTTTTTTTTCTGATATGTTACAATGACTTAATGACATAATGACCCAGTGCGGAACATCTTCCTGAATTATTGAGAAAGTTACTGCCTCATGGCAGGCATAGCGATGAGATGGTTGAAAAAATCTTTTTTGTTTGTTGGATGAAGTCTGTTTTAGTTCTTTAGAGAATTGTGAGAATATTCTTATCTTAACCATGAAAATTTAACCTTTTTTTTTCTTTTTAGCGAAAGCTTCCTGTAACTACCTAACCATTATTTGAGAGCATAAAAACAAGCTGATGTACTTAAATTTTTAAAAAATACAGAAATTTTTTTTAGATGAAAATTAACTTTTATTTTTTTTTGCTGCCTCATCTTCTATGCCACCTTAGTTGCAGTGCACCATGCCACTCATTCCGACACCCTGTCCATAGCCACAGCCCAGTCCGATACGCCGCACCCCCAGCACCAGCAATTTGCAGGGAGCAGTCAATGTCAAGTTGTCAAGAGGCAGCCCACTGGAGGAGACACTGCACTGCTACTGAGTCACTTCGGTGGTGTTCAGTGGCGCCTGTTCTGATTCAACATATGCAGGACACCACCTGCTAAGCCCCCTTCAGGGAGACGCAGCCATTAAGTGGATGAAACCTGACTGTGTGGTCCCAGTCTTCCCAATTGAGCCGGTAGCAAACTCAACTCTGGGTAGGATCTGGTCAGGGCAGAAAAATCCCACATGGCTGTGATGGGAATCGATCCCACGACCTTCACTAAGTTCCAGCCGAGAGTCTGCAATGCTAACCACTTTGCCATGGTGGATGGTGAATCTAGTCTTTCCTTTGTGGACTACTCCCATTCCATATTGTTGATATGTAATTGATCCATTAAGTCACATTTTGTATACAAGTCTAGTACTGGTTATAGTTTGCTTTGCATTTGTCTGCAGGTTTTTTTTTAAAATTTTATAATGTCCATGCTGGTCACTCTCCTTCACTCCATGAATCCAGAATCTCTCTGTAATCTCCACATTGCCTACCTCTCTTCTTGGTCGTCTCTCACACTGCTTCTGAAGTTTCAAGCAAGTGTGGGCAGACCCTTACAGTCTTCTGGAGTTTCTGAGCCATTGTTATTTATTCATCAGCATCTGCTTTGCTAAATTATCCTCAGTCATGTCTTCTGGAATAAACAGTCACCTGCCACTGTCATTTACAGCCACTTAACATAAGCTGAAAACTTTTTAAAAAGTTTTAGAGGAAATTGAAGCACTTTGCAAATGGGGGCTTTCTCCATTTTTTTGTCATTTACAGTCACTTAATAGAAGTTGAAAACTTAAAAAAAAATGTAGGGGAAATTGCAACACTTTGCAAATGGCCACTTTCTCCGTAATGGCCATTATACTCACACAGTTTGTCTGAAAACTCAAAAGTTCCCACGTAATTCATATAGAAATGAATTAGAGGGTTGTCCTGGACAAGCAATTGAAGACAGATCTGGTAGTCATGCTTTGGAAAAAAGAAAAGTCTTTTAGAAGAAAAAAATATGATTAAAAAGAAAGTATGATAGACTGACTTCTTCAGCAGATATTTCAGACTGCAAACCCATACATACACACACACACACACACACACATACATACATACATACATACATACACATGTACACATGCAGACACACACACTCTCTCTCCCTCCAAAAAATAACAACAAACAACAATCCGCCGTCCTCCCCCTTCCCTCCCCCACCCTGCGCTCTTATGGACAAAGTGATTCACCTCTGGCGAAATCTGTTTCGCTAAAAGTTTTTGTTGTTGTTGTAAATCTGAAGTCTGCTTCTGTGATTGTGTAAATATTCTTGACCTGAAATTTACAGTGCTGGTGATTTTGCTTATACAGTTTACATAAATTTTTGATGAACATGTCATTACCTGTCATTAATGATTTTGTATAGTTCAGTAGCTGTCCAAATGTGTGCAGTTGTTGAGGAAGTGCATACACAACCAAGCAGTGCCAGTTGTGGAGGGACATATAGGAAAGCCCCCGTTTGAGAGGCCCAGTATTGCCAAGGTGAGTTCACAGCTGCAAAATAATTTGATCTGTTCACTCATGCATTTTTTCGTGTGTATCTTGTTCATTGTTTTACAGTTAAATACACTTAATAACCCTCTGTTTCAAAAAAAAAGAAGAAAAAAATAGAAAGAGAAAAAATGGTGTATGCCACATTTCTCTGATTCCACTCGCTGCAATTTATTGCATACATCCAAAAAAGATGCCTGTTTTCAAAGATCTGCCTGTTTTCAAAGATCTTTTTTTCCAAACCCCAACTGTATGGGAAAATATATTAATCTCAGTCTCTTAGACTCTTGCTTTCTCTTACTACTTTAAAGACGAGCTAAAAAACATCTCTTTTTTAATGAGAAGTAATCATCAGTCTTGTATAGTTAGTTTTTTGATTGAATGTATAATCGTTGATATGATTGTATATTATTTTAATGCCCACTACATATGTGACGTATATGTGATGTGTGAATGTGGAACACTGTGTATGCTTAACAAACATCTGTTTTTTTGTATTATGCACACAGTTATCTTAGTGTGGTAGCCGTTTTTTTTCCCTCTTAATTTCAGTATGAGACGTTGGCCTTCTGCCTTAGAACTTTACATGTAAGATCAGCAAAGTTGTCAGAAGTTTCCACACATGTGCAGGCAGTCAGTTGTGTTATGCAGAAAAAACACAGAGTCGGCTGTTGTTTTCATTGAAGAAGACCTGTGCCAATATTCTGGAAAATACACTGGATGTTTGATGTGGAATACTCCCTACGGTAGGTTGTGGGTTCACAGGACTGAGATGAAGGTCTAACATTTAATGGTTTTTTTTTTTTTTTTTTTTCACACATGTGTGATATTACACTTTTAAGTTCTAGTGGCAACTGGACAGTTTTTGATGAATGTAATTTCAGAATGGAAAGCACACTGTTATAAATTGATGCATGGTGTTTTGGGTATAAATGCCAGTCATACTGCCTGATGTGTGCTTGTGCCCTTGCGCCTAGGTAAGTTTACGCATGTGTCTGTATAGATGAATTTTTATAGTCTTTTTATCTATTCCATTTGTTACTTTAATTGTTATTTATTATTTGTATCGTTGTGTCTGCATCAGCTAGATTTGTGCTTTGGAAACTGATGGTGTTTCAGTTGTTTTAACATAAGTCCCATCCTAATTTCATTGGAAGACGAAAGAAAGTGAAATTAATGTATGATAGCAAAGGGGAGCAGCTGAAGGCCTCTGTTCAGCATCTTCAATGTTGACATGAGATTTTCAGGATGGATGCCCCAAACTTTTTTTGTGAGTGTTGCTGTCGGATTAGCTTATCAAATTCATTGTCATTTGACAACATAGGCTGAAATTTCAGAGCTTCAGCTGGCAAGATTGAGTTTCACGTGTGAAATTGGTTAATAGTCAATGCTTTACTGTAAAGCATATTCTGTCTGCAAGAAAATATATCCATTTTGTTTCCATTGCATGGAAGATTTTTCTTTGTCAGTCCGTCCATCTCCCATTATTGTCCCTCTTCTGTCTGTTTCTTATTGCCCTGTCTAGACACATAATTTTGTTAGCACTTTAGTGTTGTCCTGTCCTTAGTATAAGAGGCTGAAACATGCCCCCCTCTCAGTGATTTCGATTTTGTGCAGTAATCCTGTCAGCAGATTACCTAGGTGGCAGTAAATATGCAGGCGGGGAGAAGTGTGTTTAGTCACTTCTTTGCGCAGACCCATGTCTGTTTTCACCATTCTAGTCTGTTTCTGACTGTTCAATGAAGGTGACTGATAAGACCGTTAAGAAGTTAAGTGATTTAACTCGGTTCCTGATTCAAGTTATTGTGAAGGAAAAAAAAGGTAATGAATCCGACTAATAAGGAAAATGTAGGTGTGAGTGGCTGTGTGAGAGCAGACTATCATGCGCAAAGAGTGTCAAGCATCTTTCCATGTACACACACAGCGTCCGTTGCACTGCGGGAAGGCTATGCGAGCGACAGATTGTGATGAAAGAAGCCAGTTCATGACTTGCCTATGTTTTTATGTCAAAATCATCATGTGCAAGGCAATATTCCTGTTGCTGTTGAATAACTAGTTCTATCCTGGAAGACACAATGTCACAAACGGTTTCTGAATCAGTGACACACAAAGCATCTGCTGTTACCGGCATTAGTAGTTATGACCCACTGTTTGGGTTTTGGTTCATTAATGTAGATTCATGACTAGTGGGTTTTCTTTTTTTCAATTTAAAAAACTGAAACCTCTAAAATTAAGAAGGGTTTTAGCATATTGGCTCTACATTGTTTACCATGCAGTCTTTTCAGATGTTATGTTAGTATTAAATCTGATATGCTTTCTCACTTGTATACCATTGTATATTCACAATGATAGGGAAAAAATCATGTTTAATTGAACAATTTCTTTTTCAGATACCAGTTACTGTCGCCTGTAAGCTACACACAGTGACTGATTATTATTTTGTAATGTGTTGTTTTAAGTGCCAGTTATATTTAAATGAATGAGAGCTACATGACATAATAAATTACCTAAAATAAAAGCAATAGTTTTCCAAATGGAAGAAAACAGTACACAAGATCACATTGCCCTGTCTGGACACCCTAAAATAGTACACAACAAAGTAATACATCATATTCATAGACCTTTTATTGTTTACCTTGTGTACCCTAAAATAGTTTCAGATCGCATCTTGTTTTATGATAATTTCAGGATTACTAGGATGACAACACTTTAGTCTCAGGATTGTAGGGACAGCCATGGTTTAGTCTTTGGATCTGCGGTTCTTCCCTGCTTGTACCTCTGCCTTTGATATTATGTTAACAGGGTAGCATAGTTTTCTTTGATATATACTTTTGTCTTACACAAAGCCATTTCAAAACCATTTCTTGTTGTGTTGTTTTTTTTTTATGGCAAGCTCTGAACTGGCAAAATAGTTTGTGAGATTAACATCATGAACCAGTAAACAGGGCTGTTGGCTGGCATGCAACTATGCCTCCCTTGAAAATCAAACCGTTAATCCATGAACAGGACAGCTCACATCAAAAGTAGAACATGACCATAGTAAAATTGTTGATTTCTGACTGATGTATACCAATACTGGGTAGCATTTAGGACTATAATGCTGAAAGGAACAGGTAGCAGAATCCAGGCAGCTGATTTCACGTCCAATGTTTGTTGTTCCTCAGTCGCATAGTTGTCCTGAAGGACAGCCGCATATTCATAGACATTTTATTGTTTAACATGCTTTACCACACAAATTACCTTCAGAATAGAGCAACACATCAATTGGCTGGGCCTCACTAATGAGTGTTTCACTATGATGTCACATGATGTAGGCCTGATTTCATGTGACAAAAGCCTGAATCTGAAAATGGTAATGTTTTCACAATAGTTTGCATAGGCTGTACTGTGCAGAACGCTCCAGGACAGAAACAAGTGTGGCCCTTGGGCAGATAGACGTTATAGAGCAAACTGTGATGCCTTTACAGTATTTGAAAGCCTTTCTTGAATCAGATGTCAAATCTACAGCTTTGCTCTTTACATGTGGCAGGGAGTGATGAACTTTGTGGTGTACAAGTTCGGTCACCTGAACCAGACAGAGTGGCAGACAATGTACGACCTGGCCAAAATGTTTCTCCACTGTCTGAATCACTGGAAACTGGAAACACCTGTCAGCAGGGCCAACAGATACGGGAATGAGGACATGAAAGAGTACAAAGCTCACTACACAAGGTGATTGACATGTGATAATGAAGACTTGAAAGAGACCAGCCGCCGTGGCGAAGTGGTTAGCGTTGCGGACTCCCAGCTGGGAGGTCGTGGGTTCGAATCCCATCAGAGTCATGTGGGTTTTTCTGCCCCGACTGGCTCCTATCCAGAGTTGAGTTTGCTGCAGACTCAGTTGGGAAGACTGGGACCACACAGTCGAGTTTCATCCACTTAATGGACGCGTTTCTGAGAGTGTTGCTCAAATTTCCTGACCAACACTGCAGGTGCCTGTATCTCTCAGGCCTAGTTGACGCCGGGATATATTATGAAAGGAAGCGTAGAGAACAGCCCTGTCATGTAGTCTCAGACCAAAATGGAAATCTGTAGCATCCTCTTAATCATCCTCATTCTCATCGATCAGTATAAAAAAAAAATTGTCTCAAATTCTGTGGCCCTTCATGCCCTGCTCTCATGGTGACCTCAATTTCGATGTCCTCTCCATGTCTGTGGCCTTGGTTTGGTTCTGTCGGGGTCACCGGTATCGGCGAGTCGATGGGGGCTGTTGTTGGACAGATGTGGTGGAGCCCTCAGGAGGGAGAGGTCACTCACGCCGGCTCCGCGACTAAGCAATTATTGTCGTCAGTAGGGGGCTTAGTAGGTGGTGTCCTGCGTATGTTAGATCAGAACAGGCGCCACTGAACACCACCGAAGTGACTTGGCAGCAGTGCAGTGTCTCCTCCGGTGGGTTGCCTCTTGACAACTTGACATTGGCTGCTCCCTGTGGATTGCTGGTGCTGGGGCTGCGGCGGGGCTGACCGGGCTGTGGCTGTAGACGGGGTGTCGGAATGAGCGGCGTGGGTGCACTACCTCTGAGGTGGCGCAGAGGTGGGACAGCAAAAAAAAAAAAAAAAAAAAAAAAAGAAGACATGAAAGAGTGTAAAGCTCACTGCACAAGGTGAGTGACATGTGAGAATGAATACATGAAAGAATATAAAGTTCACAACACAAGGTGAGTGACATGTTGGAATGAAGTTATGAAGAGTGTAAGTATGCAGTTATTGATTGGGCAGTTCCTCAGGGCTCCCACATTCCTTGCTGTTTGTGTAGGTTCTTGGATTGGTTTGAAAATTTATGTGTTTTGAAAAGTGGCTTGTAGTATTACAAACTGTTGCAGGTGCTTATTTGGGGGAGGTAAGATACATTTCAGTAGAATTAGCTATTTGTGAGAAGACCAGTCTGTGAAAACTACAGATCGTAGGATTGCCCTATGAGTTTGATTGGAGAGAGACACAAAAACCTGCCTGTTGTAAAATGACCTGAATGTACATGCTTGTGTCTCATATTTGCTAAAGAGAAGATGCTGTTTATCCTCATAAAACTTGTGAAGTCCTTGAAAAAACCTTCGTTTAAAGTACTGACAGAGTGAAGAACTCTGGTAGAACTTTGCTTTCATGTATTCTTGGTTCAAGCTCAGCGACTACAAACACTTAACTCTTTCATCCCTGCAACCCAGTTTTCCGGTTTGCAGAAATCGGGGCAGCACAAAATCCCTCCTTTCCGTCCTGAGGCCAGACAATCGGTTCTTGCGGTAAGCGCTTTGAACTTCGCGTGAGTTGCGTCATTGGTACACATCACGACTGCTTCGCTCGCGCGGCAGTGTTTATGAATGGAATGGTTGCCAGACGGCCCCTACAGAGTGGGAAAGTGGTCGCCACTCTATTCTGGCCAGTTTGCTACTGCATACGTGGCAGTTCTTACTTTACACTTCTTTGTTTTTCTCTATAAATCCAGGAATGAAGGGAATACTCGTATTATAAGGATCTAGGAACAAGAGGAAGTAATGGTTCATAGAAAAGTAGGAATGAAAGAGTTAACTCACTCGGTACTGGCAGTTTTTTACCCTCTACTTTCTCACAGAACTGGCCATTTGTAAGGGTTATTTAAAACGTCACTTAAAAAAAGAAAAAAAAAAGATGTAAAGTAATGACATAAAACTTTCAGAACTGGTTAGAAACATATCGAGTTAGTTGGGGTGAAAATATGAAACTTGCTACCTTCATCTTTCATTTTCTAGACTTCACTGATGGAGTCAGATTCTGGCCACCTGAACAGGTTTTCTGTTCCTTCCTGATCCATGAAGCAAATGCGAGCAAGGTCAGGCCTCGATATTTCTAGCGCCTGGCCAATGTAAAATGTGTCATCATAGAACTTAGAAGACTGCTACTGACTGTCCCTGGGCTGAAACTTCAGTATCAAGTTCATTGTAAGTCTCAGAACACTGATGATAAACTCCAGTCTCATCTTCCAAGAGCAGAGACTTGTCTGGGTCTTGTGCTGGTTCGTCTCCTTCAATGCCAGAGTCAGGTTCTTGCTGGTGTACTGGTTCCTGTCCTTCCCCAAAGTGGTCCTCTGAGTAGGAAATCAAGTTATCGGCCACTGCAGTTGGTGGTAAGTTGTGTATAAGCAGCCGATCATCTTTGGCATTGAAGAACAATTTCAAGAACCTGATCTGGAGTACCAGTGGCTCTACACTGCAAGCAGGAACAGGCTTTATGTGGTGTCTGCAAATATCATTAGAGATACTCTGGACCTCAGCCTGTGTTCTGCCATGGTTCTTCACACACAACACACACACACACACACACACACACACACACACACACACACACACACACACACACACACTGAGTTGTAAATGAACTGATTACAGTTTTGTAACTGGCCATTTGTTTGATTTATCCGTGTCACGCATTGAACACATGAACAGTGATTTGTAAAAACACCCTGTGGCTCACTCGCCCAGCGAAAATTTCTGCAACTATTGGTAGCTTTCAAAAGGGGACAGGTCAATGAATAATCTGATTAGATTATCAGGTCATCCCCGAAGCAAGTGCCACTCCAAAACTTCAAAGTGTACAAAAGCCCCGACTGGGACCCTTCATCCAAAATGTGTGTGTGAGTTTGAGCCCTGATCGGGGCCTTTCATCCCAAGAAAGTTAACAAATTTACGTGTCAGGCCTGTAGACAGAAGTAGGACTAGAAAGGCCTGGCATATAATTTTGCTGTACAAAGATTTTGTTGCAAACGTTGGAGAACAAGCCTTTTGTTATTCTAAAGGTCATTTGGTAGTCACAATGTTAAGCTATTAATAGTATTATATGTGACCTGTTGTCCTTAATTTATATCCGAACTGTAAATCCCTTGAAAAAATGTTAGTACAAGGTCCCAACATTTTTATTGAAAGGTCCCTAGTTGTTGCGCCATAAATTCTTGTGAACCCTGATGTAACATGACTTTGACCCATGTGAGAGGTGGTATGAATATGATTCTTTCATTCTTCAGTGCATTGACACGGCTGTCAGATTAGGATAAGTTCTGAGCACTTTCGCATTTAGTGAGCTACCAGTTGATCTGCGTCTTTGTGAAGATCCCTCACTATATAGATTGAATTTTCTTAAAGTTTTCAAGGTTATGATAGAGAGCTTCTAGGGTATTGAAATATCTGAAGAAAATTTACTCTTTCCTTAACTGGAGCTGGCTGTGAAAACTTCAGAATGGAGTGGATAGACAGGGAGAATTTTGGTGGCGCTCACTACAGAAGACAGTTCTGTGGTCAAAGTGCAGCTTCAGCTTGCTTCAGGGAAGTGGAATGTCTGTACTATTCAGACAAATAAAACTCCACTCTGTATCATTCAGTTTCCAGTTCTACTCTTCCAGACATTCCATGATTGCGAATGAATTGATGCAATGTGCCTGGTTTATTTGGAAAATTATGCTGCTTTTGGGGGGAGGGTGGGGGAGTCAACATACAAGTTTAGAACAGGTGACCTGATTTGAGGAGATGTATGAAGTTCACTTTTTTGCATTTTATTAATTACAAATAAAGGAGTGTTTATGGTGAAACACCTTTTTTTGGATGTTAGATGGATATTTTCCCCTCTTATGTAACAGGTGGTTGTGCTTCTGCCACGCCCCAGCCTTCTGTGACAGCTTGGAACACAGCGAAACAACACTGATCTTTGGGCGCACATTACTCAGGATGGTGTTCAAGACCATGCGCACCCAGCTGCTGGACAAGTTCCGTGCTGAGAAAGACAGGATGCCGCCTGACAAGAGAACCCTGGTACTGACCCATTTTCCAAGGTGAGAAAAGATGCTGTTTTTTTTTTTAACTTTACTTATTGCAGGGCTACCACTTTGCTGTGAATTCGCAGATTCAAGGAGTGTAAGATGGGAATCAGTGTAAACGGGGGGGGGGATTGGGAGAAAAACTAACGGAAAAAACAGTAGCAACTGTACTAGTGCCCATTTCCATTCAAAACACTATGCTGGAGGATATAAATGAACTGTATGAACGAATGGAGCAAATCCAAAAGGCAGTGGGTGAGATGGGTTCACACAAAGGTATAATGTGCCCCTTTCCATTCAAAACACTATGCTGGAGGATATAAATGAACTGTATGAACAAATGGAGCAAGTCCAAAAGGCAGTGGGTTAGATGGGTTCACACAAAGGTCTAACTGAAAAGCAACTATTTCCTTTGATCAGATTTATATAGCATTGTTGTAATAGCAGCACAGCTGGCTGGACTTCTGAAACTCGGCCATGCCTTTGGCAAACCGTATGCCTCAGGAGACATGCATCCATTCCAACATGAGGACAAGTTCTGGAAAATGACTTGCCTGCCCACTCTGTTGAAGCAGATTTCACCAATTGCAGTACATACTGGCAGGATGTCTAGGCCTGAAGATAGGCAAATCTTAATGTGGTTGGAGCCCTGATTAGGCCTGTGTGATACGCCGAGTGATAGACAACTTGACTCTTGACTTCACTTGGCCTGAGGTTTAAGTGTTGCCTGCTCAAAACATGCGCAGTCACGTTTTCCCCTGCAGAAAAGCTCTTCACTTTAGTGTACACATGAAGTGGATATGATTTTTCAAATGAAAGAGATTTTGAAGGTAAATTGTTTCCCATCAACATTGACAGCCTCCTTGCCGCTTTTGTCATTGACTTCTTTATTCACTTCTTTAGTTCCGCTAAAATCCTTAGTTACTTTATTCATTGAATGTGGTCCATGAGTCCCATTTCTGAGCCCTTTACTTGTTTTTTTAGTAGTGAAGTCAGTTGTAACTCCAGTCAGTGTGGCATCTTGGCTTAGAGGATGTAGAGTGTGTGTATGAACTAGTACGCATGCATTGGTGCAGTGATGTCTTAAAATGAAACTGATCCATATTATATATTTATTTCACTTGGTTCATTTAAGGTGAAAAGGGATACTGCTTAGAATATTAAGCGTATTTTTGGAATGGTATACTTTTGACCAGTGAGCTACCTGTTTTAGCCAAATTTTTGTGGTTAGCTCCATACTCAGGAAGGCCTGGCTTTTATTGTTGTTCTGCTGTGTGAATCTGTGTCTGTGAGTGTATCCCTCATTCCATGGCCAAACGGTAAATAAGTATGGCATATCAGGTTTTTGTTCTATCTGGCCTTTTATATTTTTTCGATTTCAAGTTCTCAGTTGTCCGTCTCCTTTCATTTAGCGGCCTACATGACTCCCCCTGCTGGAGCAATATTGCTTTTTGTGTGGTATGTTGACAGGTTCTTGTCCATGCTGGAGGAACAAGTGTACAGCACGTCATCGCCTATCTGGGATCCAGACTTCTCCCAGACCCATTCCTTCGCTAATTTGCCACTGTCTCCCACCATAGGTAAAGAGGCTGTAAAAATGGGCAGCTGGGAGATGTTCCTAGAATTCAGCCAGTTTAACTCAGTTGAGTTGTTTCACATACATATACGCGGAAGGTGAACTTAGTGTCGGAGCTGCTTTGCTTACATATACGCGGAAGGATATTGTGTTTTCAAAGTGATTTTCTTCCCTTTTACCATGTCTACCGCTGATAGTTTGCTTGTAAGACTATTTTTAATCAGGAAACCCTGCAAATTCTAAACTCAGCGTTGATGCGTTCAGCAAGATGGCAACCTGTGGAGTGTCAAAGCAGTTTACAGTGCATATTCTGTATTTACTTCATTTCTGCAAACTAAAAAGAGACAGTGCATTGTAAATGTGTTTACTTCATTTCAGAAAACTAAAAACAAAACCATGTATTGTAAATCAAGTGAATATCAAGGAGTCGAATGTGTATTTAGTGATACATTATTGACCTAAATGTTTGTGACTTGCATCACAGAATACATTCTCCCAAACCTATTTTGGATACCTTTGGGTGTGGACTGTGGAATACGTACATCAGAATTTACAGAAAAGACATGAATATTTGTAATCCTTGTGTTCTGCAATTTCTGTTGCTACCCGTTTTGTTTGTCTGAGTGTCAAGTTTGATTTTTTTGTAATTTTTTAAATTCTTGAAAAATCATGTGATTCCTGTGCATGCAGCACAATGGTTATTGAGTTGTTTTTAACTCTCTTATGATGCCCTGGCTCATGCTATGAGTCATAGTGGCTGTTGACCTGATGAGACTTAGAACAAGGCCACCCAGCCTGCACCTGGGAATCCAACATGGCATGCAAGGAATTTCCAGCTCGGGCAGTATCTTGGCCAGACGAAGATTTGTGTCATTACATGACCTGTTTGAAAGAGTATGGCAGAGTGGTTTGGATAAAGAGGGGAGTGACAGAGAGGATGCACTTATACATAAAACATTTTGAGATAGTTTATATGATTACTTATTGATACTTCAGTCGAAGAAGAAGAAAATGAAACTGGTGACTCCTTACTGTATGCGTTGGGAGAAAAAGCAAACAAAATGTTGTAAGTGCATGAGAGAAACATCACTACTGCTTGATGTTTTTTCTTGGATTACATACTCTGCCCTTTTTTTGCCACATCCGTTCAAAGTCAGACAGATATTTTTTGTGCCTTTTCCATTGTTTTGCTGTTGTCATACTAACCAAGCAAACATAAACAAGACCATCAACTGTTATGTTTTGGTAATGTTGTTTCAGGCAGAACTGCGCTGTGATATTAGCTAAAAGGTCTTTGAAGGTAGACTAAGCGCCAAGTTCCTGTTTTTGCCCTTTTTGTTTGTCCTTTGTCTTTCAATAGGCCGTTGTGTAAAATGAAATTTCTTTTAGAATGCCAAATTTGCATGTTGGTAATTGTTTTAAGCATGTAAAGAACATGCTGTTGCAAAAGTGCCGTCACAGTACGGGGTCGTTTAGGAATTGAAGGATAAACAAAAGGGGTCATTCCTCAGATTCAAGCAGATTTTTTTTCTTTTTTTTTTTTCAAATAAACAGAACAATTTAAGTAAGTTTAATCTACTTACTGATTTTTGTTAAGACTGTTTGATAAGACATTGAACTTTTCAGACAGAAATCATACAGGAATGGACTATCAAAGTCAAAACTTTGGAACCAGACAAATGGTTCCAAATTAGTAATATTACAATGTATTTTCATATTATTTTAGAAATGTGAAATGCATTCAGACAAAGGGCTTGATCTTTTTGAACGATGTGCATCACACAGGAGAGGAGGGGGGGGGGGGGGGGGGGAATTTAAAATGGAGATCATTACAGGGGAGGAGATCATTTTGACTGTATCATATGCAAGGGACATAACCTGTTAAATTCTTCGCAGTGACTTTTATAGCAAACCATTCTTCAGCATTAATTCTAAACTTGTCAGAGCACTTCCAGCATACTCTAGATTCATATTTTAGCAAAGTTGAGTTTTATCGGGAAACTCCAGCGCCGGTGTTCTTTTATTATTATGATGTATTTGTGAAAACTTGTGGTATTATCGGACGCAAGTTCTAACCAGTAAAAACATGTGGTCATGTTAGTTGAAGATGGCATTCTTACTTATGGCTTTATTTGGGTGTTAATAAGGCCATTTCAGGCTTGATTTGTGCCGTGACCTATTTTGTTCACTCTTTCATGTCCTTTTCCATGGGGCAGGAACACCTGGCCAAGTGGCTGGTGTCAGTGGTTTAAACCGCTTCACCTCCTCCACTGTCACCACGGCCAGCAATGGGGAAGGCTTCACGGCTGTCAACATCAGCGGTGGGATTATCTCCCCAAGACGCAGCTCCCGCTCACAGGAAGCAGGTATTGTGTCTATTACAGCTGCAGTTTGAGAACAAAGTTGGTAGTTATCATCCTAATCAAAAGCAGCATGGTGATGAGGGGAAATCAGGCATTTGTCAGATAGAGAAACAAAAACAGCAACGGCCAATCATGACCATTGCAGCAACGGATTGTACCTTGGAAGTCTGTTGATATAATCAATGAAAATCCCAGTTATAATGAATACACTGCTGACAGTGAAATTGTGCATTAGGGAAGTCTGCTTATCACTGGTCTCATCAAGTATTGTATACATATATTCACTTTTTTAATGCACTGTTCTTGATGAAAAGAATCTCTCTTTTGCTAGCCAATTTTCATTTCACATACATGGTCAAGTGCTAATCGCTGGTGAAGTTGATGGCAACCAGAAGAATCCCTTAGAATCACATAAATGGTGTCATGTTACACAGTTGATAAGTTGATGCATAATTCTTTTTGTTTTGATCCGACTGTCCAACCGTCAGGAATGTGGTCAGAAAAATAGAATCCAGTATTAGGGTTATTATTGTGACAGTTGTTCTGTTGCTAAGTTTATTTGCATCAATAACTGTTTCTGCTTGTATAGTAAAGAAAACAGGTGTCCGAAGCATTATAGTGTTGGCATCACCATATAGAAAGCCACAACTGGCTGGCCACAGACCTAGTCATTGTTCAGTGGTGAAATGTCAGCCTGATGTTATCAGGGTGTCAACTATCTGTATAAAGCAATGTTTGTGAGCTTTGAAGGGATATCGTTGGTTTCACTAAGAATTTTTTTCACTATAGTTGTACTTTCTTCTTCTAGTCTATGACAAGTGGTGCTGTATAGCAGTTTGTGTTTAATTGTGTCACATAGCCTCCGCCTGCTGATTTGTTTTCTTCATGTGGTTTTCTCTTAAAATATTATGACTTCCCCCCCCCTGAAACCTTAGAGATGAGGTAGGCATATCTGACATCCTTATCTCTGTCTGCTTCTCATAATATTGCCAAGCTTAGTCCCGTTCATGGAGGTTTGAATGGATGGTAGATGAGATTTAGTGATATTTTGTTTTGTTTGTTTGTTTTCCAATATCAACCAAACTTACTTTGTTTATTTGTTTTTTAGGGTGTTTGTTCTTTCAATTTGAGATGGGTAGTGATGAAACTTGTATGACCTGTTGTGTTGCAGCTGCCCTGGCAGAGAAGCGAAGGGCCCAGGAGGAGTTGGCAGAGGAGAAATCAGCCAAAATCCAGCGTCTGGAAGTGGAGGGGGATGTGCCCAATGAGGTCATTGCAGAGATTCTGGCCAACATCACCGACCCCAGCGAAATGGTGGGGCCAGATGTAAGTGTTTGGTTTTCACAAACTCACTCTCCTGCCTAGCCCTTGGTTTGTCGCCTTTCTGATCATGGCACTGCCTCTTGGCTTTTGCTGTCTTTGTCCTGTCCATCTCTCTGCCTGTGTATGTTACAGGGTTTGTATTTCTTTTATGACACAGTTTGGATGGTCTGCATGCAAACTGTTATTAACAACAGGTGTTGATATAATTAGATTCTGGTTTAAACTGATTTGCTGTTGAATAGCTGTTAGTGTTTTTTTTTTTTAAATTTATTTTTGTTACATTATTCTTAAACATATTCTTTGTCGCATGTTGAATATTTCAGTTGTTCATTAAATGGCAGACATGAATAAACTACCAACTCGTTTCATTTTCCGTTTTGTAGTTGACAGTCTAGCTATGTAAGATTTGATTTATTCTTTGATGCATTCATTTAAATATGAATTATTGGAGAAGTGTTTATAACCCTGTTAAGAATACCAAATAATCTATTTCTTGTTAACACTTACTCTTATCAATGTGAGAGAAATATGAATGAAGTAATGTCAGAACAAAGTATGTTCACCAGTATGAAAGCTCTCATAGCTACAAACTATGTTCACCAGTATGAAAGCTCTCGTAGTGTCCCTGCAATGGGGAGTTACTATAAGAACAAAAAAGAGAGATACTCTTTTTCTGCAGATGTCATGATAAGGTGCATGTATCTTTATACAGGGTGTTAGTCTTGTCTCCGGTTGAGGTGCATGCTGTTCTTTGCAATTGAAGGCAAAGGTTTGATATGTATCACAAGAGCGTCATGGTAAATGGGGGACAGATTGTACCCAGCATCATTGGTCAGTGATGCTGATTTTGGCCAGATGTTGAGGTGATTGATTTGGTTTTTTTTTCCTTATGGTGTCCCATCTCACTTGCACATTGGGGAGACTGATAGTTTCAGATGTCAGCCACATTGACTTTAGAAGTAAAGTCTTTTAAATGGAAGAACAATGAAATGACTATGAATTCAATATCTGATTAAAACGAAATGGTGTTGGACATTTACAATATCCTCACAGCATGCTGAGAGCATTACTATCTACTTTACTAAAAATTTTCAGGAAATAGTCAAATTTTCAGGAACTGTATCTAAGAATCATTTTTGGAACCCAGATGAGTACCAGGGAAAAAATGTTTTCAAATTTTTTAGCACAGTAGTGATGAGTTATGACATATTTTGTTGCTTTGTATGATACATAACTGGCTCGCCATTGTGCAGTCATCCCTGTTCCCTGCCCATGCGGCCCGAGACGAGGCAGCCAGGTTGGAGGAGAAAGAGGGGCACATCAAGTTTGTAGTGATCAGCAATTCCCTGAGCAACCGGCCGCCCCGGCAGGTCTTCATGTGGCTGATCGGCCTGCAGACCGTCTTCTCTCATCAGCTGCCCCGCATGCCCAAGGAGTACATCTCACGCTTGGTGTTTGACCCGTAAGCGGAGGATAAATGTTGATCATGTGTTTTGGGGAATAAAAGATGGAGCTGGTGGCTGGAGTTTTACTTGTGTGGGAGTTGTTTGTTTTTGTTTGCTTTTTGTTTTATAGGCAAGTGTAATTTGAGATTTCTGCAAGTATGACAGACGCATTCAGTGTAAATAGTGGTTCAGTTGTTAGCACTTTGGCCTCCAAGGTTCCAGGTTTGAGCCCCCAGATAGGCAGAGAGTTTTCTCCAGTTGCTCACTCATCTGAAGAGAAGTTACATGGGATGACAGGCTGCTGTTCTGAATACAGCAGGCATTTTGGACCTGTAAATGAAATGTTGGAGGTACAGGAGTTGTCTTTGGCTACATTTGAAAAAAAAAAAAATCGTTACATATGTGAATGTATAGAGAATGGGGGAAAAAGGCATTATTCAGATGCACTGTGTGTGGACAGTGATTTGAATTCTCAGAAAAATTCCGCTGAAGAAGAACTTCGGAATGTGAAGTTACTGTTCGTAATGGGACTTGTCAAAGATAATCTTAGAGGCTCTGTGGTTCATGTTTAGGAGATGGTAATGGATGGAGCTCATTTCTGCTATGATGCTTTTAATACCTGGGGATACACACACACAGACACACACACACAGACACAACACACACACACACACACACAACACACACACACACACACACACACACACACACACATACACACTCACTCACACACACACACTCATACATAGTAATTTGTTGCAGATGGGAAAAGTCGTCAGCTTTGGGAACCTTTGATGTCTGAGCTTCATCAACCGTGGACTGTCACGATTTTTTTTTCAGAATTTCTTTGTCCTTTCTCTAGATGACTTGAAGTTGAATGTGGCTACATCACAATGCTTTTACTCCTAGCGTAGGTTGTTGAGACAGTTCATGGACATAATATAGCAGGGAGATAAGTGGGCTACTCTGTTACCTGTGGTCAGGAGCTACAAACAAATGCTGTGGTCATGATGACAGGAAGCACAAGTGTCTGGCACTGGTGAAACAAGACAAAGTGATTGGAGGAATCTGCTTCCGCATGTTTCCCACCCAGGGGTTCACAGAAATTGTCTTCTGTGCCGTCACTTCCAATGAGCAAGTCAAGGTCAGTTGCTTCCCTTGGCTGGAGGTGGTTAAACAGATTTTGTTTTTCTTGTTTCTTTCTGTTTTTCTTGCTCTTGTTTTCTTACTTTCTTAATTCAAGAAAAAGATTCTGTTGATTTGGATTTATTTACCCATAATTATTTGATAACAAATGGCAAGGTCTACTGTAATCATGCTTTTTGAATTGTATACTATGTTGGATTGATATGATCATTTGTGATGCCATTTGCCAAAATCAAGGATAAGTTACCCACCTTAACTTAAGTTTATTGTAAATTTTAATTGTGTATGTATTAAACTGTTATCATGATATACCTCCAAGTTCAAATCCATGTGTCTCAAATACTAATAAAGGTAACTTAAATAATTTCTTTCCATGTTGTTTACACATCTGTATTTCTTGATATCATTTTACCTTATCTTATAAAAATTAACCCCTATACATGATTTCCACATGCAGCATAACATTTTTGAAGTGATAAGGATCATTTGTTCAGCTCTTATCTAAGTATGATTCAACCTTGTAATTGTGTGTTGTGTGTGTGTGTGTGGTGTGTGTGTGTGTGAGTTGTTGTTGTTCTTGTGATTGAGAAGATGGAGTTAGCTTTTAAAATCAAAATTAGTTTCAAAATGAGGTGATGCAAGCGGAAATTGTAACAGACTTAAAAATTAATGTGCTGCCAAATGAAAGAAACAAATTACAACACAAATATCTTGTCAACGAAAGAAACAAAGTACAAGTTGTCTTATAACTTATTTCTTTTGTTTGGTGGCACAGCTGTTTTTCTTTTAAGTTTGTTTTAAAATCAAAAGAAATATACTCAGTCTCTTTACTATCGCCAACACCTTACATGTTAAAGGGCTATGGGACACATATGATGAACCATCTCAAGGACTATCACATACAACACAACGTTTGCCATTTCCTCACCTTTGCCGACGAGTTTGCCATTGGGTACTTCAAAAAGCAGGTGGGAGTCATGTTGTCAGTTTTCAGTCTGTGCCCAGTGTGTACTGAAGATGGGACTCAGGTTGCTAGATAATTGCTCTTGGTTGATCATTTTTCAATACTTGTCCATCCTTCTTTTACACTTTTCATTATGCCAGTTTTGTTAATTGGTGAAGGGATCTGCAATACAAAAATATTGTCTCAGAAACCTGTTTTATTTTTTCCCTATCTTTTGGGATCTGAATTACAAAAATAATGCCTCTCAGGGAGCTTTTTTTCCTTTTTTTTTCAACAGTGTCCAAACACAAAGTATCTAATCTCATCATTGCACAGTAAAGGACTTGTGTGGCTGGATGGGTTGCAATGATAAAACCTATGAAAATTGGATTTCAGACCAGCTGGCATTAAAAGAGTGAAGGGTTTCTGGTGATTGTTATCAAGAGGTTCTACTGTGTGATTTGTTTATCTTTTCATCATTACTTTTTGGTTTTGTTTGGTTAGTTTTTTTTGTTTGTTTGTTTGCTTTTTTTTTTATATTTTAAGCTAAGTTGCATTGATGGGGATGTGTTGATGTCAGGGATTCTCCAAGGAGATCAAGCTGGCCAAGGCAGCCTACCTGGGCTACATCAAAGACTATGAAGGAGCTACTCTCATGGGCTGTGAGCTCAATCCTCGCATTAAGTACACCGAGTTTTCACACATCATCAGGAAACAGAAGGAGGTGAGAGGACACCTTGCTGCCTACCATGTCTTTCAGGTGGCCACCTGAGACTCTGCTGTCAAACTTGAATGAGGAAAATGGTTTTGAATTAAATGTTTGTTAAAGATAATGTGAAGCTTTTGTCTGTCAGTGATTGACCGGTCTTGGAGCTTTCATGAAAAGTGTTTTAAGTTTTTCTCCATGGCATGCATATACTTTGAGATGTGCACTCTTCCTCACTGTTTTCCATCCTTGGCCATCCCACCCACTTCCCTTCCTTTCCTCTTCCTTTCCCACATTCTCTCTCCCTTCCCCCAAAGCTCCATCCGCAATCTCTCTGTCTTTGCCTTTTCTTTTTTTCAGAATGCACTTTTTTGAGTGCGAGTCACTTTAAATGGTAAAACAGATATTTGCAAGCAGACTTTAATTATAAGACTTTCAACCAGATGAATTTCATAACCTTTTTACCAGTCATTGTTCTTTCATAAAATAATATGGTTCTCTGTGATGTTGTGTAATACAAGGTTTTATTCACAGTAGATTCATTATTTACAGTCAGTGATCATACCTTTGGAAAACAGTGAATATCTTGTCATTAGTGATTTTTGTTTGACCCGATGGCTTACCAAGAGAATATGACACTATAGTAACCCCCCCCCCCCCCCCCAAATCCTTCACAAGGGAAGTAAGTCTGCACCTTACATCTGCTCACTGTGTCTGTGAAAAAAAAAGTTACAGAAAGTACTTAACTGATCTTGTATTCCAACATATTGTGATGATATTCAGGAATTATGAATTTCTAATTGGAGTGTGAAGATAGTCTTATGATCAGCCAGTCATATGGTCATTAGTGTTTTCATAAACACTCCAGTCTGCTTCAGTTTCTGATGACACGTATAAATGTCTTGTTTTCCTGGTCCAGAGCCCACTGTCTTTGTGTCAGTGTTCAGATACGTTCAGTTCTGTGCTGCTGTCGATCATTTTGGCAGGCCGTGTCATGCCTGAAAGAGAGTGAAAACAAAAAGAGGAAACGTCTGTTTTTAGCATTTCAGAGAGAGAGAAGAAGAGGAAGAAGAATGCTTTCTGTAATTCAGTAAGAAATGGAGAAGTGTTGTGTTTCTGGCTGGTGGCAGATTGTGAAGCGGGTGATTGAGAAGAAGCAGGAGAAGGAGGACAAAGTGTACGCAGGGCTGACCTGCTTCAAGGATGGAGTTCACCAGATCCCCATCGAGAGCATCCCGGGCGTGCTGGAGGCTGGCTACAAGGTGGAGGTCAGGTAAGTCCAGTGATACATATTGGCTAAAGATTAGGAGGTCAAGGTCAGTGCCAAAAGTTTCCAAATTTTCAGAGGGTCGCATAAATATTTAGGGGGTCACACTTTGTAACTGCTTGAAAATATACTGAAAACCACACACACACATACATGCACATTAACACACACACACACACACACACACACACACACACACACACACACACACACACAAGCATGCTCTGACTGGCTCATACACATGAATACACAGAGAAAGAGACAGAAAAAGTCACAAGAGGTGCTAATAATAAAGTTAATAAAACACTCCAGATTATGCTAAACATTATTTAATCAGATTTATGTTCCGATTTAGTAAATAAAATGACTAAATGTGAACGCCAACTCTGGAAGGATTTTAACAGTGAAACTTGATATTTGGGATTTTCTCTTCGATATCATTGCAGAATTTCCAATATGCAAGCCATTTCCGTCAGTGTTGAAAGATGTTATTGCTTGACCATATTCCAGTCCCCATGCAATAATAATTATGGAAGCTTGATGACAAAGAAGAGGCAAGTGATGAGTATTTGTGGAACTTCTGACGAAATTAGGAAGGTTGGCCTATCTTGCACTGTGCGCAACATGTTCAGACGTCCATAACAGAGCCATTTTAATTATACAAATTGATTACATAGCATAGATTGTTTGACTTTTGTTCCATTCGCTGGATTATCACCGGCAAGCCACAGCTGAACTGTTGATCGTGATTCTCAAAAGCTCATACGATTTTCCATGCTACTAATGCTTGGCTGAATCATGTGATCATGTGGTCCAGTCAGACTGAGTAGTCTATTTTGACAACTCTTGTTGGTTTTTGGTAGAGAAGAGGTCTCAAGTGGAAGTTGTTAATCGATTCAGAATGTCCTAAAGCATCAAGGAAAGTTGCGTTTTGAATGATCTTTGCCATGGCGGATCAGACGAAAAAGCTTTTGGGTGACATGCTGCTTGGAGTTGTAATGTGTACAGGAGAAAATCCTTGTGTCACGGTAAATTTGGGTAAGTTTTAGTGACACACGGGACTTAATTCAGTACATCAAATGGGAATTTTATGCATCTGATATGCACATTTCTGTGTAAGAATTACCACTGAAGTCCTTTCCCTCCTGTTCTACTTTTCAGCCTTGCAGCAGCGTAGTCTTGTACTACAAGTTGTAGGCATTTTCGTTATTCTGGCTGAATGGGTAAATGAGCATCTGTATTTTCTTGTAAGCATTTTCCTCATACTGACTGAATGGGTAATGGATTAACGTCAGTGTTGTCTTGTAGGCATTTTCCTCACCTTGACTGAATTGGTAAATGAACATAGCATTTTCCTCACACTGGCTGAACAGGTAAATGAACATCAGTATTGTCTCGTGGCAATTTTCCTCACCTTGACTGAATGGGTAAATGAACATCAGTGTTGCCTTGTAGGCATTCTCCTCATACTGGCTGAATAGCGGACTTCTGGGGCAATGTGTATCTCTGTTTCAAGTAAGGCAATTTCGTTCTGAACTTTCCTGACTTTGCAGGTAAACAGTTGACGGTTATGCTTTTTTTTCTTTTCGAAGTCATGAAGGTAATGCTAGTGACAGGCATAAGACAGTTTAGAGTAAAGAACCAAATCTTGTATACAACAGGCCGAGCAGCTTGGAGACAGTACAGTGATAATTACTTCCTAAAATTTGAGGGGTCAGACTTGGTGCGAAAAATTTGTTTCCAAATTTTCATGGGGTCACAAAAATATTTATAAGTGCTTGAAAATATAGTGAAACACGCACACACACACACACACACACACACACACACACAGACACACACACACACACAGTCACACTCACACACACACAGAGACACACACACACACACACACACACACAGAAACGTGCTGTCATTAGCTTACACATGTAAGTACACAAAGAGACAGAAATAGATAAGCAAAGAGGAGCTGATAATAAAGTTGATAAAACATTCCAGATTGTGCTAAATATTCATTCAGATTCATGTTCCAGTGTTAGTAAAGTATCATTAACTAACATGAATAAATGCAAGTACATACACTATCAGGATTTTAACAGTGAAACTTGATTTGTGGGATGTCCTCTACGATCATCATCACAGAATTTCTGCTATGCAAGCCATTTCACTCAGTATTGAAATATTGTGTTGCTCGACCACATTCCAGTCACCATGCAATGAACATTGGAAGCCTGGTGATAAAGGCAAGTGATGAATATTTGCGGAACCTTCAACGAAACCATGTAGACTAGCCACTCTTGCACAGCGCGCAACACATTCATTTGTCCATAACAGAACCATTTGAATTATCTGAACGGGTCATGATGCATGCATAGTTCGTTCGACTTCTGTTACTTTTGTGGGATTATCACTTGCAAGCCACAGCTAACCTGTCGGTTTTGATTCTGAAAAACCAAATTTCATATGGTTTTCCATGCTTTTGGCGTTTAGCTGAATCACAAGATCTTATGGTCCAATCATAGACTGGGTAGTTTATTTTGATGACTCTTGTTGGTTTTCAGTAGAGAAGAATTCTGGAGTAGAACTTGTTCATCAATTCAGAACATTCTAAAACATTGAGGAAAGTTATGTTTCTAACTAATTTGATCATGGCAGATAGGACGAAAGCACCTTTGCATAACGCGCAGCTCTGAGTTGTAATGCATACAAGAGAAAATCAGTGCATCACGGTAAATTTTTAGTACGTTTTGTGATGCACTTTTCAGAATTCCAGTGCGTCGGATAGGAATTTGATGTGTCAGAGATGCACATTTGTGTGTAAGAATTGCCACTGCAGAGAGAGTATGTTGCAGCCCAAAGGTGACTTGACATTGCCTGCTGTTTTCAGAATACCAGTGGTAATTTATATTACAGTGAGCAGGCTGGTTGGACTGAGATTATGCAGATTTTGACCTTGTTCTTATGTGTTTGTGTGTATGTCTGTCTGTCTCTCTGTATGTCTGTGTATGAAAATAACTTCTGAAATCAGGGCAAATGCAAAACTCATCCAACCAAGTGATTTTTCCATTAACTCGCCAACTGGCCATCTAAAAAGAAAGGTCATTGTTAAGCCCTGCAGCACTGGAGCGATGTGGAAAGGTGACCTTGTGATTAATGTCCTCGCTTCAGAAGTGAAAAGACCTTCTGTCCATGGTTTGGATCTTGTATTGGGCAAGGTTCTTTGTTTTCTGCTGGACCTTAACTTGTGGTCTGAGTGTTGGGTCTTTTGGATGAGACGATAAATAAAGATCCCCTGTGTCCTGCATGTGCGTAGCACACTAAAACAACCAAGCCAACAAAGGAGTTGTTTCTGTTAAACTGTTTTAGAAAATTCTCTTTGATGGAAAACTGAAACGTACACGAACAGTAAAGAAAAAAAATGGGGGTGCCCCACTCCCTTGAGAGAGCAGTCTGAACTGCAAACTCTGTAAAATGTTGTGACAATAAAGTTGCAGCTAAGCTTATCATCCAGCACATCGAAGTTAAAGTATTGACTTCATTTCTGCTTGTCTGTTTTGATACTGTATGTTTGATGATAGTTTCTAAGGATGTCATTGCTGTATTCTGTCAACATAAAGCTGCAAATGAAACTATGAATTGTGGTAAAGTGCAGACTGCAGAATGTGAAGTACAGGAAAGGAAAAAGTAAGGCAATCAAACCACATGAAAGTTTATGTAACCCCAGGTGAACGAAAGTAACAGGTTTGTGTGTTTCATTTGTTCTCCTAACCAGAATTAGGGTGTTTGGTGGTGGGCTCAGGTCTCTTATCCTGTCACTGTATACATGATGCCTGTCCAGCAATGGGAATTTTTAGGTGACATATATCTGTTGTGTTTTAGTCAGATACAGGAGTGGCTTCTGATTTTGTCCGCTGGTATTCGAAAAGGAACCACGATATCACCATGATCATTGTCATGGCTGTCAGTGGATGACTTAAAACCTTTTTGGTAAATGTCAGATGAGATATGGACTGTGCAGTCCTGCTTGGAAATCACTATGTGCATTTTGTCTTGCAGCACAGAAGAACCAGTAGACCCGGATGCTCTGTACACCTCACTACGCACAGTACTGCAGCAAGTTAAGGTGAGTTCCTGCTCTAGTGCTGAGCTGCTCGTCAGTTTACTGATGTGCTTGTCTGTCTGCTGATGTGTTTGTCTGTCTGCTGATGTGTTTGTCTGCTGATGTGTTTTGTCTGTCTGCTGACATGTTTTGTCTGTCTGCTGATGTGTTTGTCTGCTGATGCATTTTGTCTGTCTGCTGATGTGTTTTGTCTGTCTGCTGATATGTTTTGTCTGTCTGCTGATCTGTTTGTCTGTCTGCTGATGTGTTTATCTGTCTGCTGCTATGTCTGTCTTCTGATGTGTTTATCTGTCTGCTGATGGTTTATCTGTCTGCTGCTATGTCTGTCTTCTGATGTGTTTGTCTGCTGATATGTCTGTCTTCTGATGTGTTTGTCTGCTGATATGTCTGTCTTCTGATGTGTTTGTCTGCTGATATGTCTGTCTTCTGATGTGTTTGTCTGCTGATATGTCTGTCTTCTGATGTGTTTGTCTGCTGATGCATTTTGTCTGTCTGCTGATGTGTTTATCTGTCTGCTGATATGTCTGTCTGCTGATGTGTTTGTCTGCAGATGTGTTTGTTGAAGTGTTTGTCTGTCTGCTGATGTGTTTGTCTGCTCATTTATTTGTCTGTCTGCTGATGTGTTTGTCTGTTGAAGTGTTTGTCTGTCTGTTGATGTGTCTGCTGATGTGTTTGTCTGTTAAAGTGTTTGTCTGCTGATGTGTTTGTCAGTCTGCTGATTAGTTAATCAGCCTGCTGATGTGTCAGTCTGCTGTGTTTGCTAATCTGCTGATTTGTTTGTCCATCTGCTGATGTGTTTGTCTGTCTGCTAATGTGATTTACTGTCTGCTGATATGTTTGTCAATCTGCTGAGATGTTTGTCAGTCTGCTGATTTGTAAGTCTGTCTTCTGATTTGTTTGTCTGTCTGCTGATATGTTTGTCAATCTGCTGATGCATTTTTCAGTCTGCTGATGTGATGTGTTTTTCAGTCTGCTGATGTGTTTGTCAGTCTGCTGATGTGTTTGCCTGCTGATTTGTTTGCCTGCCTGTCTGCTGATTTTTTTTGTCTGTGTCTATCTTTAGCCCTGTGGGGTTACTGAGAGAGTCAGTCAGTAGCAGTCATATGCATGCATACTGGAAAATCTGTGCAAGTCATTTCCTCTTTGCTTTCACTCTCTTTATCCCTGCCTCCCCCCCCCCCCCCCCCCCCTTTCTTCTCTGTTGTCTGTTGTTTTTTTGCCTTTGTGATCCATTCACCTGTCTTGGGTCTGGATTGTCTTCACACATTTTTCTTTTTTTTACCCTTTGTTGGAATGTTTTGGTATCAGGGTTGGGTTGGGTTGGGGTATAAACTGTTCTTCTGGTGTCTTAAAGTCTGTGCTTGGAATTTCTTCTTTCATTTGCTGACTCTACCTCTTTTTTTCTTCTTTCTGTAATGTCTTCTTTTTTTCCTTTTTTTTTTTTTTTTATCTGTGTTGCCTATTCACCCATAGTAGTTCTAGAAAAAAAAGTTTTTCTCTGGTTCCAAGTTATGTGCTAGTTCTATGTTATTACTATTTGTGTGTGTGTGTGTGTGTGTGTGTGTGTGTGTGTGTGTGTGTTATGCAACTAGGTGGTGAGACTTCAACCACAAGGATAGGTGCTTAATTTCCATTCTGCACTGTTGTCTGCTAATATTCTTTTCTAATGTGTTTTTTTTCTTTTCTTTCTTCTTCTTTTTTTGAGGGGGGGGCTGCGTTTAAATGTTACCGAATGATATTGTTTTTTTATATTTTGGGTGTGTGTGAAAAATCAAGCAGAATGGCTGGGGCACTCGTTATAGGCGAATTTTGTCCGCCACGTTAGAAATAATGTGTTATGATATGAACTCTGTGTATGTCAGCGTGCATTTTTGTTTTGTTTGGTAACGGGGGCAACTTCTTTTCTTTCCACTTTGTTACAGCCATGTAGGGGCCTCATGTGCTCGGCTTTGTTGTGATGAAACTGAAGGTGAAACTTCTGTCCGTCTTAAGGCGGATAAGATGTGTAGTGCTGGTTTAGATTAACAGCTTGTCTGCAGACCTGTTATAGAAGGGCGGGATGTAAAGGAAGAGGATGGTGAGAAGGAGATGGGCTTGATGGAGTGGGTGGAGGTTTGTGACTGTAATATCCATTTTGTGTTTTGATGTATCAAGAGATGTCTTTGCATTCAATTTTTTTTTTTTAGATTCACTCTTCCAGCAAGTGTTAATTTGTAAGCAGTGTGAATAGACCTGTTCACTTAAAAAAAAAAAGAAAGAAAAAAGGAAAAGAGAAAAGGAAAAAAAAAAAAAAGAAGAAAAATCAGTGGGAGACAACAGCTGTCCTTGCGTTGCAAATAGAGTTATCTTTCCTGTTTATGGGTCAAGCAGCTAGATCTAGAGAGTCAAATGTACGATTTGAAGTGATGCCAAGATAATGATATAGACTGTCTGCATTGCACTTACAAGTGCACTGTTTCACACTGTTTGGCATTTTCTCTTTCCAGTTGAATTGTTAAGCTGACTAATGAGACGAAATTACTGTGGCCATTCCCCCCAGCTGCTTCTGTCCCATGTAAATATTGCAGTCATTCTTGCTGAAAGCAAGCTCTGACTCAGATTACCTCCTTGCAGATTTCTGAACATTGTCTGTTTCATAATATCTTGCATTGTCTTTAGTTTTTCAGTTTCGTGGCATACCTTCTCTGAGGTTTGATTGTGGTGTTCCTTGTTTCACTGCATCTAGTTGTTAATTCCTGTGGTGATATTTCACTCTAACAGCATTTTTTTTTTTTTTTTTTTTTTACATTTTCCTCTTGATCTTTAGTACGAAAGAACAGCCACATGCAGACCATTCAACTTTCAGTGTTTGTTTGTGCCAAGGTCATATGACTGGCTTGTTTCCCTATGTGATGCTTTGTTGTATTCAGAACCATGCAAATGGATGGCCATTCTTGAAGCCAGTGGACAAGGCTGATGCTCCTGACTATTATGACCATATCAAGTATCCAATGGGTATGGTTCCATTTTTTTTCTAGCTTTTTTTATTTTGTATTGTTTTGTTTTTTAAAAATAAATGAGTGGGATGCTGAAGAATGAGAGGTGTTTTTTTTCAGTGGTTGAAGCATTTTAACATAGATGAAAAAGATGCATTTTTTAAGTGGTCTGAGAATTAACATAGATTATATTCAAATTTTATCATGTGGTGAGGTGACTGTAATTTTATAATGATGGTAATATTAGAATTGCTGACAGTAGTAGTGGTTATGGTTGTAGTAGCAGATGTACTTGTACAATAGTTTTGGTGTTAAAAGTTTTGTTCACTTGGTAATGCATTTGGTATGTTAAGTTAGCACATCAGGTCATGTTTAGTTAGTCACCTGATTGGGGACAGTTGTAGTTAACAATGACATAGAGACTGTGAGAGGTATAGGGGAAGGATTCGGCTGGAAAACAAAACAAAACGATACTGAGAGCTTTAACTCATTGCAGTCGAACTCGGATATAGCTCATGAATCCAGAGTGTCACTCAGAACTAATTTCTGAGCATTCTGGTAAATAGTGAGCTACAAATAAAAAAAAAAAAAAACTTTTCCGTATCCAAGTTTCATCAATTAGTACTATGTTTCACGATTTACTTTCCCTTCACCAGGTTTCCAGTCTTCATTTCAATTGCGTTTGGTAGTATTTGTTCAAATTTTAATGTTAAAAACATGCAGGTAGGCCTTTGATCCAATGAAGTGGGCTTTAACAAGTCTGTTAGCTCATATAATAAATTATGTCCTTTGCTGCCGTACAGGTTTCATTTTTTTGTTTTTGTATTTTACTCAAATCAGCACACTTTGGATGTTTAATTCCTTCTTATTCATTGACAAAATGATGCAAACTTGTTTGTTGAAAAATTATGTCCTTTTCCAGCATGGCGGACACTTGGTTGCTATGGAATGTGAATTTTTATATTACCAAAGCTTAATGTATCCATTTTGATCATTCAAAGTTTTAAGGGAAATCTGTCTTCAAAGAGAAACACGGTGGCACTTTTTGTCCCACTGCCTGTTTACTTGACTTGCTCACCAAATTGTTTTCTGGTGTGTGTGTGTGTGTGTGTGTGTGTGTGTGTGTCTCAGTGCATATATGTGCGTGCATGATATGTTTGTGTAATTGTGCATGCATGTTTGTGTTCATGCACCTGTGCATATGCACAAGCCTCTGTATGAGTGTGTGCATGTGCACACTTGAGATAGTTCTTAAGTGTAAATGTGCTTGTGTGAGAGTGGCAGAGTATGCTGTAGAATATGTATGCAAGTGTTTGGCCATATCTTTAAACAGAGTAGTTCTGGGTGGATGGTTCCATTCCAACCCTTTTGACAACATCCTAGAAATTCACTTATCATCTTATGAAATTACAGTTTGGGTATATTTTAAGACCTCAGCAGACTAGCAACAAATGATCAAAGCATACAAGCTAAGATCGATTTAAGATTTCATCATGTTCACGGTGGAAGTGACCAAACTGATTTTTCATGACAGGAATTTTTGCAATTTTTTTAAGGTACCTGATTAAAGTGTAAAATGGAACAAGGTTGGAAAATAATGTGTACTTATCTTAGAATGTCAGTAGTGTTCAGTTGCAAATGAATGTGAAATATTAGATGATGTTTCCATCAAAGCATTGTTCTCTTGGTCATGTAAACATGTTCAGTGTTGGATGATTCACCTGTTATATGTTCAGTCATTGTTCAGAATGAGAGTTGCTTTCATTCTGTCGTCTTTTGGGGTAAAAAGCAATCACTGACCAGTCTTTGAACAAAACCAACCGAGAGAAATTCCACTGATTCGGGCGTGTGGGAAAGAATTGTGCACAGTTTAATTCTTTTGCGACAGACGCTGCGTATGGAATTATTTCCCTTGGCAACGGATGAAATTTTACTCCACTTAATGCAAACACTAAAGCCTATTGTTATATACCAACAGAAAGGGTAAGACTGGAACATTTCACTCGGTAGAAATTTTGATTGCTTGATACAAAAATGTCCAACAGTCCTTGTTCTTGTGCTCTTGGCATGAAAAATGCCATCTCTAGTATTAAAAAAAAAAAGAATCTTTTCATTAGCTGATACCTAAAAGTGAATAAGATGTGTGATTGCATCCATCAATTGGTAGTATGAAAAATACGAGCTCTTTTCTCAGACTGCCATCACTTACCTACGGCATGGCCGATAGGAACAGTTCTCTTGCCGTCACCTCCATGCTGCACATTGTGAAAAAGTTAATGGTTACGGTACTGGTGTGTGAGCTTTCCCAAGGCTTCATGTTGGCGAGTGAAAAAGAAAGAAAAAAAAATGTCTGCGGTCAGTTGATATTTTGGTACATCACACTGAGTGAGTGGGTTGTTGAATTTATAGCATTGGCATGATGCCATTGAGTTAATATCTCTGAACTGGTTCAGTGTTCATGAGAATGTTGACCTGGACATGTGTAAGACGGAAGTACTCATACAGTTTTGTTCTTTCACTGTTTTTGCTTACTTGGTTGATAAATGTTTGTCAGTCAGCCGGGTTTTTTTTTTTTGTTTTTTGTTTTTTTGTTTGTTTTGCCTTGGTTCTATGTATATCAGCTCAGTATGACAACTGAATCTAGGTGATATATTGAAGCTTAAGAAGTAAACCAGCCACCATGGTGCAGTGGCTAGTGTTGCTGGATGGAAGGGGGGGGGAGTCACAGGTTCCAGTCCTATCAGGGATATTTATTTGTGGGATTTTTTCCCTCCTTACTGGCGTCTACCTACCTGGAGCTGAAAGAGCTGTATGCTCATATGGGAAGACTGAAGGAATACTGAACTCTATCCACATAAAGAATGCTTCCATGAGAATGTAGCATAAATCTCTCGGCCAACACTGCAGGTGTCTGTTTGATCAAGTATTGTCAAGCATCATGTCTCAGATCAGAATGGAACTCCAACGTATCATCTTTATATTTCCATCCTGAGTAGTTATCATAAAAAGAATAGTCTTTGAATTCTGAACCTTTCATGACCTGCTGTCATTGTGACCTCTATTTCAGTTTGCTCTTCCTACCCATGATACAGGCTCATGTGGCGGATGTTGTGATACCCTTTTGAGGTAGACGCTCGCTCGTACTGACTCATGATTTAGCAGTAATGACTAATGACTGAGACAACTATTGTCATTTGGAGGCTTCATACCCTGTATCCTACATTTGTTGGAACAGACCAGGCACCATTGAACACTACCAAAGGGCACTTCTTCCTCTGGTTGGTTGCGAGCTCATGACCTGATGTAGGATGCTGGTCTGTGTGGGGTGTTGGAACTGCAACATGACAAGCTAGGCTCTCTCTATGTATATGGGGAGGGAGGCCTGAACAAGTAGTATGGGAGTAGTGCCCTTGAGGCCTTGAAGAAGATGAGATCCCTCCAAAAATTTTAAATCAACAACTAAAACATATGAAATAATTCTTCATATTGCGTGAATAATGAATAGTGCTTACAAATGTTAATCTGTAAGTTAGCACCAAGTGCTAGCCAAGTATGACTGTAGATGTCCTGAAACATGTGTATGTTGTGGTTGGTGATCACCTTCACAATAGAAATGATCAATTTCTCACCGTCAGTGCATCACTTAAAAGTTGCTTAGAACGTTGCTGTTGGTTCCAGATTTGAAGACGATGACAGAGCGACTGAAAGCCCGCTACTACTGCAACAAGCGCATCTTCATCGCTGACATGAATCGCATCTTCACCAATTGCCGGTCCTACAATGAGCCAGATACACATTACTACAAATGTGCCAATGTTCTGGAGCGATTCTTTCTGGCCAAAATGCGAGACGCTGGTTTGATAGACAAATGAGAATGCTGAGATGTGCAAAACTTTTAAGGAATTAAGTCGGTGTTAAAAGTTCTAGAGCGATGGAATGACATTGCTCAGTCAAGGGGGAAGACTTTGAAAGACATGTGAACGTGACAAGTTGGAATTGTCAAGAGAATCATGTACGCAAGGACATTATTTCTGTGTGAGTGCCTGCTTCTTGGTTTAAGTTATATCGTCAAGGTGAAATGTTCGGTTGCAGTTCCACATTTCTGGTGCTGTGGCCTCTTGACTATCAGATTGTACTTGTCATGGTTGTGCTTGTGAATATTCATTGGATTCCATCATCTGAAAACACCAGCATGTCTGTTTTCACAATAAAAAAAAAACCAACTTACTTTTTGTTGCTGTCTCATCTTCTTTGCCACACCAGTGGCATTACCCCCAAACGGCTTATACCAGCCCTGATCTAAAGCCCCACCCTGGTTTGTTCCGTCACGGCCCTGGCGCCGGCAATCCGCAGGGAGAATCAATATCAAGTTTTCAAGAGGAGATGCTGGACTGGTGCCAAGTCACCTTGATGGTGTTTTGATCCAGCATGCCCAGGACACCACCTGCTAAGCCCTGCACTGACTACAGCAGTTGTTTAGTTGTGGGACTAGCGTGAGCGAGAGTCCCACTCCTGAGTTATTTCAGTCTCGTAGTCTTTTTAGTCTCATATGAACTTACACTCTAGTGAATGTTTCATAGTGGACACAGAAATTACCTGGTAATTTATTTGTTATAGGCCTTTTTCTGAGAGTATTCCAGTTGCAGTGATTTTAGGCTTCTATGGTGTCAAAATTTGCTTGCATAGAACAATATTACAATTGTCATAATCAGAGCAGGGATTTGTAGAACTTGTTCTGTTTAACTGAATGGGACTCTGTGGAACACCACCATAGCCACTCAACAGCAGTGCAGAGTCTCTTTTAGTGGGTAACCTGATAGGGGCCTCACGAGACTGTGGATTGGTGATGCTAGGACTGCTACGTTTTAAGCCTGGCTGTGGCCATGAATGAAGAACTGGGCAGGAAGGACACAGAAGACATGGCAGTGAACAGATAAAGACAATGCTCTGAGATGAGTTTTAGAACCACGAGATCTTGCCAGATATCTGACCGAGATGATGACTGTGAGATGGTAGAAAGAAACAACAAAGAGACAACATGAGATGGGGTTGGCCTTTTCCAACAAGCTTGGATCTGAATGTGATGAAATTACAACTTTTTGTGTGAAAATTGTAATAGTGTAATGCCAAACAGCTGATTGATGCTGCTGGTTCTCACTTTGATCTATAAAGCCAGATCAGTAACATTTTAGTCCTAATACAACCTAAGCCCACCTTTTGCAGATCTGGTCCACTGCGCCACCGCCTGTTACCTGAAAGGAAGCCAGTCCCAAGACACGAGCTGTATCTCACAGCAAAATGTTGCAGAGAAACCCTCTCCCCTTCTTCCCCCATGCAGAAATCACAAAATGTCGAGCCTCTCCAGTCAGTGAAATGCAGCCGTGGATTACACGTGTCTGGGAAGAGAGACAACTCGGGCCTTGTGTTGAATTTGTGCAGGGACCAAGATTTTTATCCTTCCTGCCTTCCTTTGCGACTTGAGTGTGTAGATTGACAGTGCATTTTTTTCTCTTTTAACTTTTAAGTTCATTTTTGGATACCAAAGCAAACATTACAAAGTAAACAAACAAAGAACAATGGTAATGGCAACAAAAGAACAACAGAACTACCAATCCTTGAATACATATGCATACATACACACAAAATGATATCATACATGTTACAAATTTGTGTAATTATTCAACACAGGTCTACAGTAAAGGGGAAAAAAAGAACCACAAAATTGACAGCTAGCAAACACGATTTATTTAAAAGCTGCCATCAGGATATTTTGATAAACTCAGTGTCATTTTGTTTTAAATTTGTTTATTTTCCTCTGTAATTATTCATTATGTTCCTCAGTTTTATATTTTGAAGGGAAATATTCTTCAAAGGCAAGGGGCGGGGATGACTGCAGGTCAGTTTACTCTTATGAACTGGACATAATTTCCATGAATTTTCATCCCTAACTGTCATTCTGTTCCAGAAGCGATCATACTGCAAATATTTTGCATCTTGAACTTTTTTGGGGGGTGGGGTACATTGAGGTTATTAATTAGATTTCATATGGGAAGACGGTTGTCAGAAATCAGCCACCAATTTGTTCTTGATCGCAGACTCGTTCTTTGGTTTATATCAACTTTGTGAAACATGATAATTTTAAAGCCAAAAATATTGCCAGTCTGGTAGGAGAGCTATAAAAGAAAGTCCCACGCTTTTCTGCGGAACAGTTCAAGTCATCCTACATGGATACATGTGCTTGAGATCAGTCATGACTTTGGTGAATGACCAAATGAACATCGGGCCTGTATATAACAAACTCAGCTGTCAAGATAGCTACATGTGGGTGGTGTGAACAGATCGGAGTTTTGCTCACAGATTGACAGGGGTCAGTATAATTGCTTTGAAAAAAAAATAAAGAAAAGGGAAAACATGGAAAAAACCCCATTAGATTCATTGTGGCCAGAAAAAATATTGTGATGTCTTCATCTGTAAAATACCCACAATTGTCAAGTCTATTGTGATCAGTGATGGTACTACACAGGTTGGGACTTCCCAAGAGAGTGAGAGAGAGAATCAATGATCTGTCCAGCCAGGGCCAGTTAAAATTCTAGTTGTTTTGTCGGGGGAAAAAAACCCTGATTGGTTACAAGAATAATATGCCCTGCCATTTTCGTTCTGCGACTCACTTTGCATCGAAGTTAAGCTGAGAATGTGGAAGCACTCTGTGTGTGTGTGTGTGTTGTGTAAGAGAGAGGAAGAGAGAGAGAGAGTTGGACCAGAATGCAAGCTCTGTCATTATTGTTCATACACCAAAATAAGTTGTCATCTGCTTCTTCCCTCAAATCTTCTCATTCATTTTTGTTTGTTTGTTAACGTGTGTGTGTGTGTGTGTGTGTGTTGTCTATTCGTGCTCAGCTTCACTTACATTTAGAATTTCATCAGAATTTAAGGACCTGTTCAAAGAAACTTAAGAGAAATGGACAGTATAAGGTCTTCAAAGAAGAAACTCGGCCCCCCCCCCCCCCCCCCTCCATTTTTCCCTTACAAGAGTTATGACCATGAATACCTTATACTTTAAGGGGGTGGGGCAGCACTCAGATCATGATTCCTAGCTGCCCATCTGTTGTCAATTTTTGTTCCTTGGCGCTGTTATGATTGGAACTTGCAACATCAGGAATGGTTGGGCGCCTGAAAGCTATCAGACAGCTGTGGTAAGTAGATGAAGTGCAGGTCAGAGTTTGGGGTTACTACAAATGTCAAGTAGTGACAACGCAGTTTGAAAATGTGAAAATCACCCTGGCTCTGAAAAAAAAAAAAAAAATTATGTGAAAAAGACAATTTTAGGGATTTGGGGCCAGTAAATTAGGTCAATGCCATAATGATGTCAGCAAGGATAGCAGAATTATGCATGGCTCTGGGCCTTTTGTATTTCTATGCCATTGGTAGAGTACAAGGATTTGGGAGTGAAAAGTCAAGAAGACGACAGGAAAATGAAGGGTCATGTGGATCGTGCTGTAATATATAAAGAACTGGATATTGGATCTGCCTCTGAGTTCGGCACAGTATGGGTCAAGGCTGGTCTGTGCGCTGAATATGTTTTGGTAGTGGCTGATCTTCTGATAAAAGCCAGGTGCAGTTTTAAATGTATTAGAGAATAGATAGCGTTTTGGGCCTGAACTGTAACCATGGATTGGATCTGCATAAATTTGCAAGGGAGGTGATCTGTGTTAGCGTTCAGGTTCATATGGTGACCCAGCTGTTTTCATGAGACCGATGTTGCTGGTGGAAACGTCCAACCCGAGTATGCAGTCATAAGTCAACCATCAATCAGAGAGAGGAAATGCTAAAACGTGAGTGTGAAATAGTGCACATGAAGTGCAAACACTGTGCTTCACTTGTTTTTATCATCAATGGCTTTAGATCTACAACTACATGTCTTGGATTTCATATGACGTTTGTTGACCAGATGGTGCTTGAACAAATTCCGTAATGATCTTGATCCATAAACTGAGAAAAGGTTATTTC
>CM065714.1:50705915-50718415 GCA_033310375.1 Conus canariensis
AAATACAAAGACGAACAATCTAATAGTGGGGGAAAACAAGCGCAGGCCAACAACCCCTCTGTCATCACAGTAATGACTTGGCGAAGATTTGGACTTGGGAGGGGGGGGGGGGGGGGGGGGGGGGGGGGGGGGGGGGGGGGGGGGGGGGGGGGGGTGGGTGAAGATGAAGAAAATGGGAACAAAGAGGAATCCAACAGCACCCCCAAAGGCAGTGTTTTCGTTTCATTTACTACCCTTTGCTGGCTGCTTTGGGGGTGCTGTTGGCTTCTTTTTTGAACCCTTGGTGGTGAGAACACCACAGTATTATGGACTGTGGTGTGTCTCTATTTGACGCTAGGAGCACAGACACAACCAGCCGTGTCTCCCTGATGAGTCCGATCCAGCGGACGAAAGGCCTAGGAGCAGGCAATACAAACAGATCTGCCTTCGAGAGGGATAATGATGGTTCCCTCATGCAGCTAGTGAAGAGCTTTCATATCTATGATATATTCATTGTTCCCATTTTCTTCATCTTCAAACCACAGCCCCCCCCCCCCCCCCCCCCCCAGTCCAAATCTTTGTCAAGTCATTACTGTGATGACAAAGGGGTTGTTGGCTTGCGCTTGTTTTCCCCCACTATTAGATTGTTCGTCTTTGTATTTGTCTGACTTTATTCAAGCTTAAAAGGCTGTGCCAGTCTTGAATAAAAGTTACTCTGTGTAGGATTTCTTATGGGAGCAACAAATCTTAAAAAGTTTAAGTACTACATCCGCCAAACATGAACAAGTGAATCACAAGACTTTGAGATTCGTTTGTTCATGTTTGGCGGATGTAGTACTTAAACGTGTTAAGATTTGCTTAATTTTAGTTTTTGTTTGCTCCGGCAAAAAAAAAAAAAAATAAAAATTAAGCAATCAGTTTAAAATGAGGTAACTTTCATTAAAGCAGCTTTTTTTTCACCTCCAGTTTAACGTAAAAAATGTTTTTTTCGACATTTTTTTTTTGCATAATTTTTGTAGGCCTACACATAAACTGATTTGCACTCTCTGTAACAGAGACGAAAGCACGTTTGGCCGAGAAGACAGAAAACTCGAAATTAATCGGTTCTGAAATTATCCTATATTGAAATTATCTGGTGACTGAAATTATCTGGTGTTGAAATTACACAGTAAGTGAAATTATCATGTAGGCCCTATATGAAAGTATCCAGTATTAACATTATTCAGAATTTGAAATTATTTGACATTGAAATCATTCTGGTGACTGAAGTTATCCGGTATTTAAATGATCAAATAACTGAAACTGCTCTGTGACGGAAATTGTCTGGTCTTAAAATTATTCAGTCTTGAAATTATCTGGAGACTGAAATTACCCGGAAATTGAAATTATTGAGTGACTGAAATCATCATGTAAGTAAAATTATCCGATATTAATACTATCCACTGACTGAAATTATCTAGTTTTGAAATTATCCGGTAACTGAAAATCCCGGTATTGAACGTAAGCAGTTTTCGCTGGACTATGGAACCAGCAATGCAGGACTGGGTGGTCCTTCATGGCGACCTGATGTCGAGAACATACGTGCTTTGCTGGCGTTGAAACTGCAGCACGAGGAACTAGGGTGTGGCTGTGCACAGAACGGTCGAACGGAATGGGCGACTTGGAAGAAATGCCACAGATTGGGTGAAAAAGACGTGAAAAAAAATTGAAAAGTTATCGTAATCAAACGAGTATAAAATAAAAATGCGAAAGTGCTTACTTGTAATGCCGGGGCCATGCAGATTGGAAATGTTCCCACCCATTGACGCTTACTGGATGTGCACCCGTTTTCATTTTGATCCAGTATAAAGTTTGTGATGTTGTTAACCATTTTCATACCGACATAACCAAAAACGCGCGCGCGCGCACAGGCACCCTAAAAGGCGGGGAGGGGGTGCTCACTTACGCTGGGTCATCGACAAAGGAATGCTAGTAGGAAGCTTAGTAGGTGGTGTCCTGCGTATTTCAACTGGACCAGAACAGAACACACACTCTTGATCCTCACAAAAGCGACTCAGCAAGCGTGCCGGGCCTCCTCTGGCTGGTTGTCTGTGGACCGCTGGTAATGGAGCTGCAACAGGACAAACCTCGGTGTGGCTGCATCAAGACGTGAGAGAAGGGGACATTCATATCAGCGATGGCAATTTTTGTGTGAAATATCAGTCTGTTCCTTTACTCTTTTGGGCTTAGCTTTATCTTAACGGCGCTCGACGGTGTCAGCGCCTTTGATCTTTCCCAATGCACCTACCTTTGAAGAATTTTCACCTGGGAACACGCCTCTCTTCACGCCAGCCTATTTCCTTCACATTATTGAATAAGCCCCATAATCGATCAAAGGCACACAGACATTAAAAGGTCATTGGTTCATGCAGTTTTCAGTGCATGCCGACCAAAATCTACAAATCTCTATCCACATGTGTATCCAGCTGTCTTGTTGTAAGGCGAAGTCCACATATTCACATGTGTATCCAGCTATCTTGTTGTAAGGCGAAGTCCACATATCCACATGTGTATCCAGCTGTCTTGTTGTGAGGCGAAGTCCACATATCCACATGTGTATCCAGCAGTCTTGTTGTGAGGCGAAGTCCACATATCCACATGTGTATCCAGCAGTCTTGTTGTAAGGCGAAGTCCACATATCCACATGTGTATCCACTTCTTGTTGTAAGGCGAAGTCCACATATCCACATGTGTATCCAGCTGTCTTGTTGTAAGGCGAAGTCCACATATCCACATGTGTATCCAGCTGTCTTGTTGTAAGGCGAAGTCCACATATCCACATGTGTATCCAGCTGTCTTGTTGTAAGGCGAAGTCCACATATCCACATGTGTATCCAACTGTCTTGTTGTAAGGCGAAGTCCACATATCCACATGTGTATCCAGCTGTCTTGTTGTAAGGCGAAGTCCACATATCCACATATGTATCCAGCTGTCTTGTTGTAAGGCGAAGACCACATATCCACATGTGTATCCAATTGTCTTGTACGGCGAAGTCCACATATCCACATATGTATCCAACTGTCTTGTTGTAAGGCGAAGTCCACATATCCACATATGTATCCAGCTGTCTTGTTGTAAGGCGAAGTCCACATATCCACATGTGTATCCAGCTGTCTTGTTGTAAGGCGAAGTCCACATGCGGCATTTTTGCACGTCGTTTTTAAAAGATTGAAATATGCTACTCTTCATTTTGAATTTCAATTATCAATTTATGATATGCTGCTGTATATTTTAATTAGTTCGATCGTCATCTTTTTTTTTCGCTTTTCATTTCTCTTTATTCAAGTCAAGACACCTCCCGTGTCATTCAAAAAGACTATGAGGCATGCACCCTCGCCAAAGCTTTGCTGTCTGTACGGCACCGTCGACCAGTTTTCCTCTGATTCCACTGCCCATGCTACAGGTGTCGAAACAATCACCCTTTGCTATCTGCCCACCGCTCAACATGCATGCTGCACAGTTTCCATGACCACATGAGCCCAGGCACAAGACTCTAAGATCCTTCCTTTTTTCCATAGCCTGCACATGCGATTCATATTTCCGTCGACATGCTCTCTTCACAAACAGACATACGAAACCACCTGAAACTTGGGCACACAGTTCCCAATAAACATCAACAGGAAAAGGCATGGAAATCAACTCTGAAATGAAAGGACGAAGTTGATGGCCAGTCACAACACCACCATCACTGATCACCGAGGACAGCAGCTATGAACAAGTTTACCTACCCGGAATCCACCATTAATGACAAGGGATCCAAAATTGAACCCTTTCGAGGACAGCAAAGACAGCCTCAGCACAGTGCACAGTGAAACCTGTATGAGACAATAACACATCCATGAAACACAAGATCAGGCGCCTGTTTGCACGGGTATACTCCATTTTCCTATAATTATGTATGCAAGATATGTATCCGTGTAGAAGATCTAGTAAGAACAATCCAAGCCATGGAAATGGGATGTCATCGCGAGATACTAAACGTCAGACATACAGATCTAATCACCAATGAACAGGTGCGCCAGGCCATAAAGCAGTACACTGGACGAATAAAGACCCGATGACATCAGAAAACTAGACTAGAATGGCCACGTAGCAAGATCCAATGGTCTCGCAAAAACAGTCCTCCAGGGAAATTGCTGAAAGGCGGAGACGAAGACAACCACAGCAACAAAAGCGATGGACTGACAACACTGCACAAAAACAAACAAACAAACAAACAAAGACAGAGAAACCTTCTGCACAGACCTAGGCCTTGGCACACAAACGACAGAGATGAAGGATTCTGACGCACAGCTCTTCATTGCGATGCCCCCAGCACTGTTCGCAGTCACGACAGAGAGAGAGAGAGAGAGAGAGAGAGAGAGAGAGAGAGAGAGAGAGAGAGAGAGAGAGAGAAGAGAGTTTCATGTGCAAGGCCGCCAGTGTATTACAATGACACAGGGTAAAAAACCAACAAATATTACCAATACCCATTAAAAACAAACTGAGTTACCGCACTCTCCTGAAATCGAAAATTCTGAGCTCACTCTCACATTTTATTTCCTCTGCTCTTATCATTCATACTCTCTCAGGATTACGTACACAACACATTCTTTCCTGCGCACACACACACTCACAACCACTTACTCACGCACATACGCAATACATACATGCTCTTTCCCACATACATGTATCATATAGTCATACTAGGAAGTACTTGACTAATTAAGCTTTAGGAATATCCCGTGAAAAACAATATCTTAAAATATAAGCTTTATAAAATGATTAATCCACCAAAAACACAAAACTAACTCTGTCCGAATTTCATGACATGATAATCACAGGTATACAAGGATCTTCACCAGCAGACGGAGCACGTTCAGACAGTTGAAGAAAATATTGCATGCGCACGTAACTGTCACGCAGATCATCATGCAGTTTTGCAACCACACACACACACACATGCGCGCACGCGCGCACACACACACACACGTGTATGTACACACTCCAACACACAATCATGTATGTATACACTCAAACACACACACACGCGCGCGCAACAAACAGCAGCAACACCAACATCACCACCACTAACAGAATCTGTTGCCTGGGAATAATTCTGGCTTGGGGGGGGGGGGGGGGGGGGTATAAATTTGTGGTCTGCTGCGACCGCTATCCCCCATTCCCTCTCCGTCCCACGTGTCCGTTATTGCTTCAATTCCATGAGAGGGTATGGGCATCTTAGCATGGGGATATCGGATGGGGCACGAGGAAAGGGTGCAGCTGGGCGAGAGAGTGGGATGGTTGAAACCGGATAGACAATGAGCAAATGGGGCAGGTGCGCCGACATCAACATTCGTTGACATTCACACGAATATTACATCGTTGATCTCTAACAGTCTAAATCTATAACAGCAAGCAAGTGATACCTAATGTTAAGAAATTGTTTCAATGAACCCTAAACTATTTGTTGTCCATGCTTGAATGAAATATATATCTATATATATATATATATATATTCAACTATAAAACAAAACTTGCTTTTATGTCTTAGATTGAAGAAATAGGGGGAGATAAGCATTCATATCTGCAGTGGTAGTTAATTGCGCCTAACAGTATGTGCTTGAGAGGGTGAATGGGAAATAATAAATGCTTCTCAAAATGAGCCTTCAGCAAGCTTATAGTCTCCAAGGGGGAGACAATCTCCAATGGGGAGGAAACTCACTAACATATAACTCCTGGTCAGATACCGGTATTTCGAAACCTGATTGTTTCTCCTCAGTGATCGCGGAAGGTGTAACTTAACTCCTCTGCCTTTTCGGTTTTAAGAAGAATGCTATCCCAGAAAAAGGCTGGTGTGCAATACCGTAGTATGTTTGTTGAGTTTTCAAAAAACCAACCAAAGTGCCACCTAAGAAGCAAAAGAAAATCATGAGAGAGCAAAACAAGCTACATTTTCTTATGAAAAGTAGAAAATATAAAAAGATAAAAAGATAACCTCATAAGACACAAGTGCTGAGGGCCAGTTCTTGGAATGAATCCGCAAGGGACTAAATTATAATAGACTAATAAATTCCAAGGATAAGTACCGAGCACCATTCTAGCAACTTACAGAGCAGCTTGGTGTTGCAATGACTGCAAGAAATATTCAATCTGATTAAACATGTCGATTTATTCACATCTCTATGTATAAAAGCTTCTGCCATATCTATTTTCTGCTTTACACGATATGAGCTCAGAGACACAGTAAATCGTTCCGCATACATTTCTTTCCAACAGTATTTTGTCGTAAATTGAGCTCTTTCTACGCTTGGTTTTCTGTTAATACATTCTTTTTCTGTTTGCCTTCGAATGGATAACAGAAGGGGTAAGTGATCAGGTTCGATTCTTTCAAGAACTCTTAATGTTAAACGGTCATTCAAGAAATTAAACAAGTTCCCAGATGATAGAAAGTAGTCATTGACACTACTTCCCGAGTCCGAAATAAACGTGTAACGACCTTCAAGGTCACCAATACATACACCATTGCAAATATATAAACCAAACACAGTACACATGTTAAATAACTTTTTCCCATATGAATTCAGTACAGTATCCTCAGAACACCTCTGTATTTTGTTGTCCACATCCTTTATATCGTTAATGTGGAGTTCACAATCATGCAGAATATCAGGGAAAATATCAGAAGTCCTTGCATTCAGATCACTGCATAATAATAAATCATTATCATCGACACACAGTGATTTCTCTACGACACATTCCTCCAACACATCTATTCCATTGTGGAGAGAGAGAGAGAGAGAGAGAGAGAGAGAGAGAGAGAGAGGGGGGGGGGGGGACATAGTTTACTATATATATGGCGAAAAATCGATCATGAGTCATAGTTATTAAGTCTGTCTCATTTATTTATCGAGTTAAAGGTTTAACTGATTCGATCTAAAGGATAACAATAACTGACATGTTTTGATGGACCGGATAACAGAGTTTCAAAAACGTAAATTGGAGTTTAATGGTTTGATTTTTGAAGGAGGTGAAGTTTGCTTAATCATCGAGGTTCTAATGCCTAGGTGCATTTTGGGGGAACATCTATTCAGAAAATGCTGTTAATGAGTGTGTATATGAGAACTGATAGATCAGTGATAAAACTGAGAAAGGAGGTGGGGTCTGTTAGCCGAACTTTGTGAAATGCCACTGTCTGAGTTTTCTTCGGAAAGAATTACAGACGCTAAGAAATTTGTATTTAAGATACAACCAAAACTGAATTGTACAAATGTTCTGGCCAGAAATATTCAACTAAACATTAAAAAAGCAATGACCTACATAGTAAAATGCTTTCATTAAATCGAAGGAAAGACTTTCAGCGATCTTCTACTCATCGACTACAGATTTAACCATGTTTTACCCTGTTGAATTGATAAGTGAAAAACCTATTAAAATCATATAACTCGGTGTGTGTGTGTGTGTGTGTGTGTGTGTGTGTGTGTGTGTGTGTGTGTGTTGTGCGTGCGTGCGTGCGTGTGTGTGTGTGTGTGTGTGTGTGTGTGTGTGTGTGTGTGTGTGTGTGTGCGTGCGTGAGTGCGTACGTGAATGTGTGTGTATGTGTGTGTGTGTGTGCGCGCGCACGTGTGAGCGTGTGCGTGCGTGCGTGCGTGCGTGTGTGTGTGTGTGTGTGTGTGTGTGTGTGTGTGTGTGTGTGCGTGCGTGTGTGTGTGTATGTGTGTGTGTGTGTGTGTTTCATTGAGAGAGAGAGAGAGAGAGAGAGGAGAGAGAGAGAGAGAGAGAGAGAGAGGGTTGAAGCCAAAAGGGGAGGGAGTGGAGACGTGGAAATGGTGCGCGCAAGAGGTGAGTGGAAATAAGAGTCTGCATACGATTGACTCAACTGAACTAATTTAATTCTGCGCCAGACAAGCAGAGAGAGAGAGAGAGAGAGAGAGAGAGAGAGAGAGAGAGAGAGAGAGAGAGAGAGAGGAGAGAGAGAGGAGGCGAGCGGCCGGCGTCTCGCCGCATGCAAGTGATGGTGCCAGGTGAAACAGCATCGTTGGGGGTTGGGGGGGAGGGGGGAGGGAGAGGGAAAAGAAATTGGCGAGAGCAAAGGAGGAAAAGGCAATGGGTGTGTGCGCGCGTATGTGAGGTTTGTGGAATGGAAGGAAGAGGGGTGGGGGGGGGGGGGGGGGGGGGGGGGGGGGGGGGGGGTGGGGGGAAGGGCCCAGTGAGATATGATGATGGGAGGAAGGGAGGGACGTGGTGGTGGGTGGGTGGGGTGCCGGGCAGAAGCGCAGGTAAAGCCGGCAGGTAAGCGGCAAGCAGAGGGAAGGAACGGAAGGAAGGAAGGAAAGAAGGAAGGAAGGCAGGCTGCCTGGTCTCTCAGAAGCCTCAGTGCTTCATCGACAGCGGTCTGGAATCGGGCTCCCCCGACTCTAACACACCGCCCAGGACCTATGGAGTAAGCACGTTCCCTTGGTGCCGGCGCGGTCGGAGACGGAGGAGGCAGAAGGAGTGAGGAGGAGGAGGAGGAGGAGGAGAAGGAGGAGGAGGAGGTAGGTGTCTGTTTTGTGAGGGAGGCCAACTTTGACAACCACCCACCCACCCACCCACCACCACACCACCACCACCATCATCATCTTCACCATCACGACAAGCTGCAGGACAGCAGTCGCGGCCAGCCTGTTGTGATGACCCAGCGGCAGGTCCGTCTCTACCGAGACTCCTTCTCCAGACCCTGGGGATTCCGGCTGCAGGGAGGCAGGGATATCGGACAGGCCTTAGCCATCCAGAGGGTGAGTCAATCACCGGTGCACCTCTCTCCTCTCTCGCCTCTATGACTACTCTGTGTTTTCTTCCTCCTTTTGGTTCTAAGTCTGCCTTTCTTTCTGTTTTCTTTCTTTCTTGCTTTCTTTCTTTCTTTCTCTGCCTCTCTGTCGCTCCTGCTGCTGCTGCTGCTGCTACACACACACACACACACACACACACACACACACACACACACACACACACACACACACACACACCACCACCACCACCACCACCACCACCACACACAAATCCGGACTATGTCACAGCCTCTGACGGTCTGTGTGTTCTGGGGGCCAGCCAGCTAGCTGTACGTGTCGGCACTGACTGCTGAAAAAGAAAAAAAATACCCCCCCTCTCTCCCCCGCACCCTCTCTACCCTACCCTCCCTCCCCCCCTCCTCCCCCCTCTTGTTGATGCCAGTTTACCTGTACACAGCAAGCTTACGTTCCGCCTACCTGTATCCCCCTACGGGAAGTCGACTGAACGAAGGAAGGCACTGGCGCTAGTGTAGCGCCGCCGACGCCGCCACGGATGCAGCAACGGCATCTCGCCGTTTCCCCACCCTCTCGCCTTTTATAGGAATAGTGCCCGGACACAGGTAGTAGGCTACAGGGTCTGAGCGGCTCTGCGAAGCGGTGGAGGGATGGCGCCTCGCTTGAAGCTTCTCTGGCACTTAACTCCCCAGAGAGAGAAAGAGAAGGAGAGAGAGAGTGAGAGTGAGAGAAGAGGTAGATAGAGAAAGAGAGAAGCAGCAGTGAACAGCAAGTTGGTTGCGCTGGTAACATGGAACACGCCAAGCTGTTGATGTCAAGCATTCCTCAGTGCCAAGAAACTTAGCCTCCCCCCTCCTCACCCCCGACCCCGACCACCAACCCGTACCGTACATCTCTCCTCCCCCCCCCCCCCTTTTCTCTCTCCCCTCTCCTCTTCTCTTCTTTCCGCTTCTCTAAACTCTCTTTACCTGTGACTTTCATTTTTCCTTCCCGACCACCTATACCACCTTTTCCTTGTCGGTCAAGGTAAGATCGTTGATTTGTATTGATGTTTGGCGGGTAAGGGTAGAGCGGTGACAGGAGGAGAGGAGAGGGTAAGGGGCTGCTTTGCGGCGTTGGTGACTGTGTTGTGAATTTGGTAGGTTTCTGTGGAGATTTTGTGTTAAATATTGGCTCTTGTAAGGGGTTCGAACAACGAAGCTGATAAGCAAGAGGAACATCGCGGCGTCTCGTAATGCTTAGTGCCTGCATGTTTTGTCGGCAGCATTCTGCCTGCATACACTGCGCTACATGTCAGGCTTTCTAAATCCCTGGGTGTTTGCATTCTGTCTGTTTGTCTGTCCTCTCGATCTCTCTCTCTCTCTCTCTCGATCTCTCTCTCTCTCTCTCTCTCTCTCTCTCCACAAAGAATCTGAACTGCTGAATTTATCCACTTAAATTATTTTTACGATTTTATCACTGACCGCTCGTCATGCCCTTTTCTTCGTCACCTTGTTCTTTTATCTTGTTCAAGTTATTCTTCTTCCGTCAGTCACCGACGTCTGACGCGCCGCGCGCGCGCGCGCGCGCGTGTGTGTGTGAGTGTGTGTGTGTGCGTGCGTGCGTGCGTGCGTGCATGCGTGCGTGCGTGCGTGCGTGCGTGATTGTGTTCGCTTGTATACCTCCATGCGTGCGCACATTCATAGAATATAATATATTATGTCCATGTGTGCACGCGCGTATGTGTATGAAAGAGAGAGAGAGAGAGAGAGAGAGAGAGAGAGAGAGAGAGAGAGAGAGAGAGATGAGGGGGGGAGGGGTGGGGGTAGGGCGGACATATGCCAGCAATTATGTCATGACACATGTAAGCGCAACAATATCGTATAATCCTTGTGCACGGCAGTGTCAGAGATATTTTTCGATCAGTATTTGTAAATCCAGCCAACAATAATACTAAAGCACACACACACACACACACACACACACACACACACACACACACACACACACACACACACACACGCACGCACGCACGCACGCACGCACGCACGCATGCACGCACGCACGCACACACAGACAGATAGACAGATAGGTAGAGATAGATCGACAGATAGATAGTTAGGTAGATGGATAGATAGATACATAGATTGATAGGTAGGTAAATATATATACGGAGAGAGAGAGAGAGAGAGAGAGGAGAGAGAGAGAGAGAGAGAGAGAGAGAGAGAGAGAGAGAGAGAGAGAGAGAGAGAGAATCCGAACTCCGAACTCGAACTCCGAAATGTGTTTACTGCAAGACCACCGGCCTGTATACAGGGGATACACGTTTGATAAAGGTAATAAAATCAGCAAGAATGAAACAAGAGTAACACATACATAAACTAAACAGGCATCACCGTCACTTAACATAAATTACTTATTTTCAATTAGCCTGAGCGTATACAGTATCTTATTCATACAATGGATTATCACCCGTAACTGAACGTGCTTTCAGGGCGTAAAAATATGTACATATCCAAATGTCCTAGTTGAAAAACATTTTCACTTAGTAAGGCCCATCCTAAAGATTGGTCATTTATATTACCACAATATTTCGAAAGATATTTTTGTCACAGTCTAGTATATTTGGAACATTCAGAGAGAGAGAGAGGAGAGAGAGAGAGAGAGAGAGAGAGAGAGAGTTGCCATTTTTCCATTGCAGCTGAGATTTTTTGTGAGTGCATTTGCTCAAGTTGTGCGATGGCCCTGTTGGCCTTATAAGGTTGCTTTCGGAATTCTCATGGCATTCTTTTCTTTGTTCAACTCCTGCGTTATCATGTGTCTTCTACATCTTCTTTTTGCCCTCGACCATCACTTTATTTCTGTGGAATCCGAATCCTGTCTGTTGGTTAGAATGTGTTCTGTTCTTTCCCTTCAGGTTTTCCTATGCCATGCCATACCACTGAACTTTCTGCTTTTGGCTAAGCTTGAGCTTTGGCGGGGCTGACCTTCCAACCTTATCTCCCGAATCATCAAGCAGTATTCCTACTTTGTATTCCTTCCGCTTCGCTCAGAGCGCAACATCATCGAGACCAGGTGTATCTGTTGCTTTTGGCCTCCATTGTATGTCCGAAAAGGCCAGAGGAGCTTCGAGATGAGCATGAATGGCAGACTCCAGTGTTTGTGGCGATTGTTTGCAGACTTTCTGTCGATCCTGTGTCATTTGTTTGGTTCCCTTTCCCCTTTTGTGCGTTTCTTGTGTGAAGTCGTCATACCATTTTCCCGGGTCGCTCTTGACTGGTTCTTCTGTCAATGTTGGAACGTTTGTATTGTAAGTATTTTGGGTAGCCGATAAGATCACGTTATTGTCAGATTCGTGTGAAAAACCGTTGAAACAAGTAAAGCAAAGCAACAAACAACAAGCAAAGCTCTTGAGGTCAGTCTGTAAGACATATTACGCTACTGGCTGTGTACAGTCTGTTTTGACGTAATCTACGCTGATACAGCGTAAAATATAGCAATGTAATATTCTGCTCACAAGATGTTGCAACGCAACAGTCTGAAAAAAAAAATGTATCAACTGTAACGATTTTCATACGTTATGAAGTATTGAGACTTGAATATTTTGATGTTGATGGGTGATAAATTATGTTCATCAGTTTGAACTCTTCTGCAGAACTTGAATGGACTTAGAATTTGACAATTTCGCTCATACGTTGTCATCAGGGGTGGGATGAGTTGCGCATGAAAAAATGTCT
>CM065714.1:50725915-50730915 GCA_033310375.1 Conus canariensis
AAGAAGAAGAAGAAGAAGAAGAAGACAACAACAACAACAACACACACACACACACACACACACACACGCGCCGTCCACACACACACACACACACACACACACACACACACACACACACACACACACACACAGCACAGAGAGAGAGAGAGAGAGAGAGAGAGAGAGAGAGAGAGAGAGAGAGAGAGTCTTTGTTTATTGCCAAGGGTAATAGATGATCTAGCGAACGATTTATTCTATCTGAGCCTTGTCCCGTCGGGGACTAGGGAGACTAATAAATGAACACTATCACACAACATATATTATAACACAAGAGAGAGAGAGAGAGAGAGAGAGAGAGAGAGGAGAGAAGAAGAGAGAGAGAGAGGAGAGAGAGAAGAGAGAGAGAACAGACAGACAGACAGAGCCAGAGGCACAGATAGATAGACAGACAGACGGACGGACAGACAGACGACCAACCGACAGACAGAGAGTTGGGGAGGAGGGGAAAGAGGTGGGGGTGCGTAAGAAGCTACAGTCACACGTGTAGACATATTCACATGCTTTACTTGCTTCCCCGTGGGCTGTTTGGAAGATCGACATTCTCTGTCTGTCTCTGTCTCTCTTCTTCCCTCCCCTCCTGTCTGTCTGTCTGTCTGTTTGTCTGTCCGTTCACCTGTCTGTCTGTTTGTCTGTCAGTCGGCGGTTCTCTCCTCCCTCACCACAGTTTGACTCTCTGGTACTGTCTGCCGAAGAACAATACTTTGACCTATGCCAAGACCTTTCGTCAGTGGTCTTCTGACTCATCACTTCTGGCACATGTGCCAGATGATACCCTTTCCTCTTCGTATCTCTTGTTCTCCCCCGCTTCTTCTTATTCTTCTTCTGGTTCAGCAGGGTTCTTATTTTTTTTTTGTTAAAATTGCGTATTGGTCTTTTAATGGTTTACCTTCCCTGTCTGCCTCCACCTGCTCCTCTTCCTCCTTCTTCTCCTCCTTTTCTGCATTCCTCCTCCTACTCTTCTTCTTGTTCTTTCTTCCTTTCTTTCGTTTCTTTCTTTCATTCATTTTTTCTTTTTCTTCTACTACTAGTACTTCTCCTTCTTCTCCGTCTCCTCCTCTTCCTCCTCGTCCTCCTTTTCCTTCTCCTCCTCCTTCTCCTCCTCCTTCTTCTTCTTTTTCTCCTCCCCTCCTCCTCCTCGTCCTCGTCGTCCTCCTCGTCGTCCTCGTCGTCCTCCTCCTTCTTCTTCCGTTCTTTGCCTTCTACTTCTATGGCTTGTTCATGATCTTCCTCTTCTTACTCCTCCCGTTATCTTTCCTTCTCCTTGTTGTTGTTGTTGTTGTTGTTGTGTGGGTGGTGGTGGTGGTGGTGGTGGTGGTGCTGTTGGTGTTGGTGTTGGTGTTGTTGTTATTGATGTCGTCGTCGTTGTCGTTGTCGTTGTTTTTGTTGTTGTTGTTCTGCTGCTGGTGCTGTTAGTGGTGCTGGTGCTCCTCCTCCTCTCCAACCCCCCCCCCCTCCTCTCTCTCTCTCTCTTTCACAAGGACAGAGTGGAAGAATAGGTTCTGCCTACAATCTCAAGACTTGAACGAATACAAGTTTTCTGGGTTCTGAGTCCTGAGCTCTCTCTCTCTCTCTCTCTCTCTCTCTCTCTCTCTCTCTCTCTCTCTCTCTCTCTCTCTCCCCCCCCCCCCCATGGCAGTGAATTGGGCAATGTCTGGTGGGATGGTAGAACTTACTTAGGAGTTAATGTACACGAACACCCACGACTCGAGAGTGTGTAAGAGCGGTGGTAAACAGGAATCCTGTCTGTACCTTTCCACTCCGTGCCTGTCTGTCCGTCCGTCCGTCTGTCTGTCTGTCCTGTCTGTCTGTCTGCTGTCTTCCTCTCCCCTCCCCTCCCTCAAGGCCCCTGTCTTGGAACTGTCGGTTTGGAAGGCAGGGCTTTAAGTTAGGACGCATTGTACACAAACACCCACGTCGTGCGATTCTTGGAAGGAGAAGGATAAACACGGGCGTAAATCTCCCCACTGCATTTTTACCTGCATGTGTCTCAGTTTGTCTGCCTGTCTGTCTGCCTCTCTATGTCTCTGTCTCTGTCTGTCTGTCTTGTCTGTCTGTCTGTCTGTCTTGTCTGTCTGTCTGTCTTGTCTGTCTTGTCTGTCTGTCTTGTCTGTCTGTCTTGTCTGTCTCTGGCTGTCTGTCTGTCTGTCCGACTGTCTGCCTTTCCGTCTGTCTGTCTGTCTGTGCTCTATTCATTCTCTGTATCCTTGTCTCTGTCTGTCTGTCTGTCAAACTGTCTGTCTGTCTGTCTAACTGTCTGTCTGTCTGTCCCTCTGTCTCTGTCCTTGTCTTTGTCTGTCTGCCTGCCTGTCTTGTCTGTCTGTCTGTCTCTCTCGGTCTCTGTCTCTGTCTTTGTCTGTCTGCCTGCCTGTCTGTCTCTGCTGTCTGTCTCTCCCTCTCTGTCTGTGCGTGGGTGAGCGTTTCTCTCATTCTCTCTGTCCTTGTCTTTGTCTGTCTATCTGTGTGTGTGTGTGTGTGTGTGTGTGTGTGTGTGTGTGTGTGTGTGTGTGTGTGTGTGTGTGTGTTCTCTCTCTCTCTCTCTCTCTCTCTCTCTCTCTCTCTGTGAAAACACATAAACGACGCAAATAGCAACGTAGGTCATACTACGCTGGACGGCTGAGTCATTTCTAAACTTCGCTGATGTTCGCACTGCCAAGCTCAGCCGCAACTGCCAACGATGCCCGGAGCATGACCATACTACTTCTGTTTTCGCTGTTGGCCCTCTGTCTGTCCTTTTGCTTTCACTCTTGTTGTCCAGTCCATCCACCAAACCTATAGTACAAGCACACACGCAGATATGTACGGGAAGAGAGAGAGAGAGAGAGAGAGAGAGAGAGAGAGAGAGAGAGAGAGAGAGAGAGAGAGAGAGAGAGAGAGAGAGAGAGAGAGGAGCCAAGTTGCAAAGATATTCCCAGTCATTCAGGCGACCGAAAAGAGGAACGAGGTTTCCAGAAATAATGTTTTAAAGGATGGGCGTTCACCTGGGCTGGAAAAAAAAAAGAGAAGCCAGTAAAGGAATTTATGACGTTGGTTTGGAGCAAGTTCCAGACTTTCAAATCTTACAAACCATCCTTTCTTTCCCGCCCTCGCCACACCACCACCCCCCCCTCCCCCAACCTCCTCATCCCATCCCCTTCCTCTTCAAACCCCCACTCCTTCTTCTCTCTCTCTCTCTCTCTCTCTCCTCTCTCTCTCTCTCTCTGGACTTGGTCTTTCTTGTAATATATTTCAGTCAAAAAGCTGTGAATGACAAACAAACTGCATATTCAATACCGTTGAAAATTCAATGAAAACAAGAAATACAAGTCGACAAAAACACAGAACCACATGTACACAGACAAATACACACACACACACACACACACACACACACACACACACACACACACACACACACACACACACACACACACACACACGCACCCCCCCCCCCGCCCACACACACACACACACACAACCCTGACCCACCCCACACCACCACCACCCGCCCCCCCCCCCCACCCCCACACACACACACACAAGAAGAGAGAGAGAGAGAGAGAGAGAGAGAGAGGTGTAAAGATGCATCTGCTTTTAAGGGATACTGTCCTGCTCGCCACCTCCGCGTCAGTAAGCAGGGAGGATGGGAGCAGTGGGGGGGGGGGGGGGGGGGGGGGGGGAGGAGGGACGAAGAGGGAGGGTGGAAGACGGAGGGGGGAGGGGGGGGCAAGGGCTACATAACTCTGGCAGTCTTGAAAGATTCTTTAAGCATATTATGTACTGCTTCCCCTTTCACGGAACATTAATAATAAATACATATAAAAACGTTATCCTGCTGCCATAACAATGTCTTCATCCATCTTCCTATAGGTGAGCATGGAAGGCAGAGTAAAGCTGGTTAAGAAAGGGGTTCTGTAAGGGATCGGGTTTTTTTTTCCCCTCCAAACATATTAGTTGAAGGGAATCGCACTGATGTACGGCTGCGCAGACGAAAAGCAGTTACAAGTTGCACACTTGAGCTGCGCACTCGCTTAAGCCCCATGCCATCGTCGACTGGTCCTGGATTTGCCCGTTGGTCCGTCTCCGCTTCATGCATCCTGTCCAAAGTTCCCTGATTCGACCAGCCGCCGTGGCGAAGTGGTTAGCGTCGCGGACTCCTGGTTTGGAGGTCGTGGGTTCGATTCCGATCAGAGTCATTTATACGCGCGGATTTTTCTGCCCCTATCGGCTCCTACCCAGAATTGGGTTTGCTATGGGCTTAAGTGGGAAGAATGAGACCGGACCATACAGTGGAGTTTCATCCACTGCAGGTGTCTGTATCTCTCGGAGTTGATTGACAATGGGATATATTATAAAAGCAAGCGGTAGAGTACAGCACCGTCATGCAGTCTCAGATCAGAATGGATAGCTATAGCGTCTTCATCATCGCCATCCTCAACAATCAATACAAAAAAGTCTCATATTCTATGACCCTTCATGCTATGCTCTCAAGGTGACCTCAGTTTCCATTACCTCTCCACGTCTATTATGTCCTTGGGTTTGGTTCGGTCGGAGACACCAGTATCGGCAGATTCACTGGAGTTGTCGTTGAACGGATTATGGTGGCACACTTCCGAAGATGGGCTCACTCACGCTGGCTCCTCGGCTAAGCCATTATTTGCATCAGTGGGAGGCTTATGAAGTGGTGTCATGCATAATTTTGGATCATAACAGGTACCACCGAGCACCGCCGAAGTGACTCGGCAGCAGTGCAGTGTCTCCTCTGGTGGGTTGCCTCATGACGACTTGACGTCGTCTACACCCTGTGGGTTTCGGTGCCGAGGCTGTGGATGTGGACGAGGAGCCGGAGTGAGCGGTGCGGGTTAAGTGGCACGGATAGAGAGAGAGAGAGAGAGAGAGAGAGAGAGAGAGAGGAGAGAGAGAGAGAGAGAGAGAGAGAGAAAGAGAGAGTAATGATGGGACATGCGTAAAAAAAGAAAGAAAAA
>CM065714.1:50735915-50738415 GCA_033310375.1 Conus canariensis
AAAGAACGAAGGAAAGAAAGAAAGAAGGAAAGAGAGTGAAGGAAGACTACAGACAGAAGAAAAAGGAGGAAGGAAGGAATAAAAACGGAGAAAAAAAAACCTTGTCAAAATTCAAGTAGGCCTACAGATCATAATAAGTTCCTGCTGCCCCCCTCCCCTCCATCCCTTCCCTTCCTTCCCATACCTAACACTCCTCTCCTGCTGCCACTCCTCTTTTCCCCACCCATTCCAAAAATTAAAATGTAAAGTTCTGAAAGCTCCTTAAAACCGCAGTCCTGGAAAGAAAGAAAGAAAGAAAGAAAGAAAGAAAGAAAAAAAAAAAAAAAGCCAACAGAAAATTGAAGCTAGGTGATAGTGAATACATGCCATAACAAATACCTCCCACCCCGAATTCCCCCCCACTTCTCTACTCTTTACAAGGCCGGCGTATTTTTTTTTTCTCTGCTGCTCCTCACACAACTCTGCCCTCGTTACTCCTCACATCAATCTTTTAAGCGGTGTTAAGTATTATGGCTGTAGTCACATAAAGTAGAGACTGACAACACCCCCCCCCCCCCCCCCCCATTTTTTTCCGGACGAAGTAAAACACTCCTGAAGACTCTAGCATAATGAAAAGGGAACATAGGAAAGGAAGACAATAAGATTTCAAGCAACAACAACAACAACAACAACACAAACAACGACGGACGACGACGACGATGACGAAGATGACGACGACGACAACAACAACAACATAGACCACATTCTAGACAGTGCAGGATTCCAGTGAATTCACTCCGGTGGGAAGAACCATTTGTTGTTGCAAGTTCACCCAGGAAAAAAAAATAATCAACTGAAAACAAACAACAAACACCCAAGCCCTCCCCCCTCCCCCTCTCCCACAAACAACGAAAACACCACACAAAACCTATGTAGCAAATTAAGCACATCAGAAAAAAGAAACAGAGGAAGGTAAACCCAAAAAAGACTTTAGCTAAACACACACACACACACACACACACACACACACACACACACACACACACACACACACACACACACACACACACACACACACACACACACACACACACAAAACACACACAACACAACAACACACACTTATAAAATGATTAAAACAACAAACAAACAAACAAACAGACAAATAAGCAACAAACAAACTGAATTGATACTGACTGACTGCTTGCTAACGAATCGATTATTGTAAAGTAAGTAAGTAAGTATAAGTGTAAGTAAGTAAGTAAGTAAGTAGACGGACTGACTGATGACTGATGACTGACTAACTGACCTATTAAATTAAATTAAATTAAATTAAATTAAATAGTGAAGAGGAAGTCAAGTAATGGGGAAAAAATACCAAAGCTTAGGAATTGGGGAAAATCGTAGATAGTAAAAGAGGGAAAAAGTTAAAAAAATCTAATTCCAAACCTTTATTTTACTAGACAGCTTAATGGAAATATACTGTGTCCCTCAGAGCCAGATGCTGTTTTCAGTATTGTACAGCTCTCCCGGTAAAGAAAACACACATCTACGGCCACTTATATTAAACAGCGCTACCCAAAAGAACACCATGGTTCTAACAAAGAAACAAACTAGCCAAGCAACTGACTAAGTAACTAACCAGTTATCTAGCTAACTACCTAACGACCTAACCGACTAGATTTTGTTGTGTTGTTGTTGTTTTAAAAATACATTTGAATGAAATTAACACTTCCTGGAAGCCAATCCTACCCGCAATGATAATGAGCAAGACACAAGACAGCAGCAAGAGATGAAAAAAACCACCTTTAACTTGGAAGGAAAGGGAATAGAAGTAAGTGAAAAAAAAAAGCGAAGCGGGAGAGAGGACGGAAAGAAGGAAGGGTGGAGAGGAGGTGGGAACCTGTGTTTGTGTAGCTGAGGAGCAAGAAGGGCGCGAGAGGCGGGGAACAGAGAAGGGGAGGAGGAGGATAAGAAGGGGGGGGGGGGGTCGGGAGAGGAATGAGGGAGGGGGTAGCCTAAGCTGCAAGCCACCTGGCACCGTTACACCCTCTACACCCCCCCCCCCCCCCCCGCCACTCCCTTGCTAGACCTTTTTTCGAAAGTCTCCCCATTGAGGAAAGAACGAAAACCCCACTCCCTCCCCCAATTTCGTACTGACCTACCCACCCCCTTCTTCCCCCCCCCCTTTCCCCCAGGTGAAAGCGCCACCGTCGTAGAAGGAAGCATCCATCAAAGAAGAGAAGAAAGGGGGTTGGGTGGGATGGGGGATGGGTGGTGTGTGTGTGTGTGTGTGTGTGTGTGTGTGTGTGTGTGTGTGTGTGGTGGGGTGGTGGTGGAGGTGGGTGGGTGGGGGCAGGTGAACTCTCATTAATCATGACCCAGGTGTTGCGGACAGCTGCCGCGCTTGGAATGTGTATAATTGACAGAAGCACCTGGATCTTCGTTCGCATTCACACCTCGTGTCCGCCAGTTTCACCACACATTTCCTGCGTCTCGCAGTTTCCCACATTTCTGCCGT
>CM065714.1:50748415-50755915 GCA_033310375.1 Conus canariensis
CAATGAATATACCCCCAAAGCAAGGAGTCTGTAAATTAGTGATAATTTAATAAGCAACACTTAGACGTATCTCTGTCCCTGGATTATGGTAGCGTTATAAATGTATATATAAAAAAAGCTTCATGTCTTTGGATGATCGCATGTAAGCAAGAATATACTCAAACGAATTTACCAAACGCAGTGGAAAGACAGTGCAGAGAGAGAGAGAGAGAGAGAGAGAGAGAGAGAGAGAGAGAGAGAGAGAGAGAGAGAGAGATGATGCACTTTGCCAGTCCATGCCACTCTGAGATCAAAGAAGTAGTGAGGACAGGAACAGCAACTCGCCAAGTTCTCCCTCTATTCCACTTCGTCAGACTCCCGTCCGCTCGTGCATGTCACTAACCTCTCCCGACCGAGGGCATTGTTCAGCTGGTTGGACTGCCCTCTCAAGGTAACTTCATCTGACAGCTTCATGTTGTTCGCTGTTCAGTGCGGTCGGCGTCCTACCTACACATAGGCTTCTCCGGCATACAGTGTGTGTGTGTGTGTGTGTGTGTGTGTGTGTGTGTGTGTGTGTGTGTGTGTGTGTGTGTGTGTGTTGTTACGAGCACGAATCCAGTGCAGTTTAGTGTGATACCGTGCGGATCATAGAACGGATTCAAGATCCATTCAATCTTTGCAGAGGACTTCGCTCTCCCGAATGCCCCTCTGCTTAGGTCTTCATGTGTGTAATTAGGATCGGTGTGGTTGGTGTAATTTAGCAAACTGACGCCTGACAAACGGCACTCGTCGCTCCCCGGCCTCATGCATGGCAAATGCCGCCCAGTTGTAGGAGTACAGCAAGAAATGTCTGCCTCCGTGCCCTTTTCGTTCTTTTCTGCTAATTAGCCATGTGTGTGTGTGTGTGTGTGTGTGTGTGTGTGTGTGTGTGTGTGTGTGTGTGTGTGTGTGAGTTGGTGTGTGTGTGTGTGTGTGTGTGTGTGTGTGTGTGTGTGTGTGTGTGTGTGTGTGTGTGTGTGTTAATCGGTTTTGGTTGGCTTGTATATTTGGTTTTGATTATCCTTCCATAATAATTGCTATTTGTGTATCTATTTACACTATGATGTAGAATGAATATCACGCTTTATGATACATTTGTAAATGTATTTGTGTATGTAGCAAAAAAAAATAAAAAATTTAAAAAGTTTGAACACACACACACACACACACACACACACACACACACACACACACACACACACACACACACACAGAGTACGGTTCGCGCCGCAGACTAAATCTGCGCGAAGGCACTGGGCCGATCTCACCGAGCTGTTCACACAATAACAAGCGAGAGGGCAGCCCAGCGAAGTGAACGATTCTCTCACGGTGCCCAGTGCCTGCGGTGCCCGGAACTTGATAATGACCTGCTCGAGCGAATGTATTGCGCAACGTTAGTAAGGCCAGGTGGGAAACAAAGCCATTTCCTTATGTACTTGTTGATTTGGCCCTCCATTGATTCTGCTGTGTGCAGCTTTGGGATCAGCATGAGGTGAAGACACCAGACCTTGTAATTTCAGGGAGGGCTGATCGGTCTGTTATATTGCAGACTTCTCTTTGTTTTTGAGGAAGAGTTGGACAATATGAACAAGTTCCGTGCCCACTCGGAATGACGAGAGAGAGAGAGAGAGAGAGAGAGAGAGAGAGAGAGAGAGAGAGAGAGAGAGAGAGAGAGGAGAGAGAGAGAGATCCTCTACTCTTTTAAAATTTCCTCTTTCTATTTCCCCGTTTCTCTTAATTTCTCAATACCTCTTCGACCTCTATGACCCGTGCCCCTCACCCCTCCCTCCCCAGCCCACCCCTTCGTTCTCCCTCTCACCCGACTCTCCTCCTCTCTCCTCTCTCCATTCTTCCAACCAGTCCAGACTCACAAGTCACTCAGTTCACGCAGTAACAACCTCGGAGTGCTGTTGGAAAATGGTGTTGATGATGTTAGCAGACCGCAAATGCCAGGGTTTCCTGAGTCTGTTCCAAATACATCTTCCAGCTATTAGTCGCTGTGGTGTTGTTCTTGTTGTTGTTTGTTCAGATTCAGATTCGGCATTAGAACATGCAACGAAATTATTGAATGAGATTGGTTTCACTGTATTTTCCCCTCTTCATTTTTGCCTTTATAGCTCAACTCCTCCTCTTCCTATGCCTCTTCATCGTCCTCACTTCCCTGTTCTTGTTGTAGTTGTAGTTGTTGTTGTTGATGTTCTTCTTCTTCTTCTTCTTCTTCTTCTTCTTCTTCTTCTTCTTCTTCTTCTTCTTCTTCTCCCCCCTCCTCCTCCTCCTCGTCGTCGTCGTCGTCGTCGTCGTCCTCCTCCTCCTCCTCCTCCTTCTTCTTCTTCAGGGGTCATGGCCAATAGTAAGTAAAACCATTAATCAATCTCTCTATATCTGTGCTTAGTCTATCATTCGTATGCTCTCTCTCTCTCTCTCTCTCTCTCTCTCTCTCTCTCTCTCTCTCTCTCTCTCCTCTCTCTCTCTCTCTCTGTCTGTCTGTCTGTCTCTGGCTTCTGAAAACCGATGATATATTTTCATTCCCCAGAAAACAAATGTGACAGGAGTCTGGCGAACAGCCAGAAACAAAGTTGTTAGATCTCGCATTTTCACTGACACTTTTTATTAGTCATTTCTTTGAATCCCAAGTTTTGATCTTTGTGGAGGTGATTCATGTTGTGTTCTTTCCTTTTATTTTTGTCTTTTTTCTTTTTCTTTTTGGTTTTGGTTTGTCTGTCTGTTCACTTCTGTCTGTGTTTATTGCCTGTTTGACATCGGAAGGAAAATTTAGAAAGAGAGGGTGTTAGTTACCGCCAATGACATTGACAAACAAAGCACATGACAAGACACGATGCATTTCAACCTCTTGGGTCTTCTTCAGGCGAAAAAAAAAAATCACATTTAACATTTAAGACAGTACAAACAAAGAACGAAAATGACTCATCTGTTGTTGTCCATGTGGTGGGGAGAATAGCCGCTAGCAGGAAAGCTTGGCCTTGGTGTTACGAAACCTTGTTTTTGCGAAGGCGCGAGTACAGGGAGTGAGAGGTTAGGAAGGGTCGATGCTGGCGGGGGAGGGGGGGGGGAGGGGGGGGAGGGGGGGGAGGGGGGAGGAGAAGGTTCAGAAGGAAAGGTTCAGAGGTTGTAATTCACTGCCTTTCTTTCCTCCCCTTATGTGTGTGTGTGTGTGTGTGTGTGTGTGTGTGTGTGTGTGTGTGTGTGTGTGTGTGTGTGTGCTGTTGGGTAGAGAGAGAGAGAGGAGAGAGAGAGAGAGAGAGAGAGAGAGCGTACTCTTGCGCATTAACATGAGCATATATACCCGTATGTATGCACGCCCCCAATCTTGTGAGCGTGTGTATGCTTGAATGAATACTTGTATATATGTATCTTTACATGGGCAAGTGTATGTAATTGAATATCTATGAACGTCGCTGGAGCGCGCACTACATCTGCCTGCATGCTGACGCCCACCAGTGCACACACGCACTCCAGGCCAGGCCTACGTACTAGGCCTAAAGCTCAAGTTTCTCCCGAGAATCCCCATAGCACTTGCGGGGCAGGCTGTAGAAGGCGCTCGAGCTCTGACATTCATACAGTTCTGAAGCACGTCAATCAGCGCTCCACAATGCAATCCGCGCCGAAGCATACAGCATTAAAACATATTTCAGTTTTCTCCCTTGAACTGCTCCTTCCCCAATCCCTACCGGCAATCTTTTGTTGAGATGGAGAGGGGCACGACCCTCGCCTTCTACAACCTTCATCAGTGAAACATACCAGCCATTGTCTCCTCTTCTTTTTTTCTCACCTGAAAACAATTACCTTGATCCTGGCAAACGATCTAGAGAGGCACGTGGAGTGGGGAAGGAATGGGAAAGGAAAGGAGTGTGGTGGGGATGGGGGAGGAGGTGCAGTATTGCCCAGAGATGCAATCTGTTAGTAACTCTCTTTAGGACTGCAGGGAAGAATACACGTGTTTCATTCAAACAGAGTATCAGAGGACCTGGATCTGTTTCAGTTATCAGCCTCCTGGAGAATGCATTATTCCAGAACTTGTAACCTGCAGACCAGAACGCATGTGGAACTTGACTGAACAACGTGTGGTTAGGTAAAAATCAACAACAAACTATGAGCAGTGACAAGGTTCCCGCCATTGATGGTTCCAACTCAATGTCCTTTCCTTTAAATGTAATCAGTTTACTGCAAGGTCGCTTATGACTCTGTTAGCAAGTTAGTTCTCCATTGAAAAACAAACAACAACAACAACAACAAATGTTTGTCTCCTCCATTTCTTTCACAACAAAAATGATAGACAGAAGAAAAACTAGGAACAGGAAATATAAGATCTCAGCGACAAAGAATATATATATATATATATATATTATATTATATAATATTGTGTGTGTGTGTGTGTGTGTGTGTGTGTGTGTATGTGTGTGTGTAAGAGAGAGAGAGAGAGAGAGAAGAGAGAGAGAGAGAGAGAGAGAGAGAGAGATCCTCCCCATCTCTCCACCCACACGTGATATGCCCATATCTAAAAGCACAGAAGCAGTGTTTCTCCTCGTCCATACCATTCATACCCTCCCGGCGGACTTAAAAACATAACTACAGACAACAGCTCTGAGCCCCCCCCCCCCCCCCCCCCCCCCCCCCCCCCCCCCCCCCCCCCCCCCCCCCCCCCCCCCCCCCCCCTCCCCCCCCCCCCCCCCCATCTTCACGCCTCTGTCCCTTTTCTTCCTTCCTTTCTGTCTCTCTCCTCCCTCGACTCATTCTTCCCAGAATTAACCCCACACTACAAGACACAGGAACAAAACAGTAACAAGTGAAAAAACAAAAGAAGACAAAGAAATCTGCAGTGCTACATGATACTAAGCTGGTATCTCCCGTAGGGCCAATATTAGAACGACAAACAAACCGAACACCAGCAGCGAAGATTGACGCGTCTCGGAACTTTCACAGCTTCGGGTCTCGGACGCACGTACTACCCGTACCCCCCCTCCCCCCATTCCCCCCCCCCCCCCCCCCCCAAACTCATAGCCTGGAGGAAAATAAAGACGATTCGCGCCCTAGGCCTACGACTTTCTGCAAAGGTTGTCAGCAGTTTCTGGAACGCGATGTCTGTAGGTAGCATGGCGAGAGGGCGGTTTTGGCAAATGGGCTACGTTGGGGAGGAGAAGTGAAGGGGTGGGCGGGGTGGGAGGGAAGAAATGTTGCCAGAAAGAGGGATGCAGACAGGGTGTGTGTGTGTGTGTGTGTGTGTGTGTGTGTGTGGGAGGTATGCTGCTGAGCGCAGCAGAAAGCTGCTGGGTTAGCTGTGTACTCAGAGCCCGGAACAGCGTGTTGTTTTCAGAGAGACAATTGGTGCCCGGGTAGATCGTCAGCGTTTCTCTTTTCTGTAGTGACGGAGGCAGCGGTAGTTAGTTAGTTATATCAGCCATCGTTGTTGACTTCATCATCATCATCATCATCTCATCATCATCATCATCATCATCATCGTTGTCGTCGTCGTCGTTGTTGTTGTCTTATCATCATCATCATCATCATCATCATCATCATCTTCTTCTTCTTCTTCTTCTCCCTCTTCTTTCTGTCTGTCTGTCGTGTCTGTCTGTCTGTCTGTCTGTCTGTCTTTGTTTGTTTCTTTCTTTCTTCATTGGCGTTGTCGTCGCCGCCGCCCGCCATAGTCGTCATCATCATTATCATCGGCACAGTATCATCATTATCATAATCTTCATCATCATCGTCATCATCATTATCATCGGCACGGTATCATCATTATCATAATCTTCATCATCATCGTCATCATCATTATCATCGGCACGGTATCATCATTATCATAATCTTCATCATCATCGTCATCATCATTATCATCACTATTATTATTATAACGACTATTATTATTGTTATTATAATAGTTAACAATAGCAGCAGCAGAAGCAGCATTGTCCTGAACAACGTTGTGGTGATCGTCGCCGTCGTGATCCATTTTGTTTCGTCGCGAGAATGATTCAATCACTTGTCAGCACCAGACATTTTTGGTTAACCGTTTTATGTCATTGAGTGAAAATCGTGTACACTGGCTTGGTCAGCTGACTATTCCACCGATGTTCCCTTACCTTTGCGCGCGTTTTTCACACACACACACACACACACACACACACACACACACACACACACACACACACACACACACGATTACCGCGCGCGCGCACGCACACACACACACACACACACACACACACACACACACACACACACACACACACACACACACACACACACACACACACACACAAAAGATCCGAACATGAAAGGATCTTCAACACGAATCAGTGAGAAGAAACCTAACACTGTTATAAAGCCGAGACCCCACGAAGCGTGACTAGACGTGAAGAAAATAGTCTGGCATGTTCCTCCGTAACCATCAGGTACAAACAAGGGAAGGGGTGGGGAGTTGGGTTGGGTGAGGATCTGGGGGGGGGGGGGGGGCACAGGTACCTCCGCCAGGCTGATAGTTAGTCACGTCTGCTGTGTCCTTAATAAGGGCCACGGCCTGAACAAATCGAACGCCTTTTGAAAGTCCCAAGAAAGGCGCTTCAGCAAGACAACGAGAGAAAGTTCCTACCAACACGACGTTAAGGCTCCCTACCCCCCCCCCCCCCTCTCCCCAACACATCATCCCAGCCCCCACCCCTCTACCCCCGTCATGATGTTCAGGGAATCCCCCAACCTCCACCCCCTCCCCCGACACCACCCCCCCTCCCCACCATGCCCTTTCTCACTTCTTCTTTCCACCATGCACAGGCTGACGCATCGGGGAGATAGTGTTCTCCTTCATAGTGTTCTCTTTTGAAGTAGACAAATATGGATGTTTACGTGTTAATTAATCATGTTGATTTATTCATTTATTTACTTGTTTTTTTTTTTCCCCCTACTTTATTTGTCTGCTTGCTTACTGCTTATTTGTTTATCATATTGATTTATTCATTTATTTACTTTTTTTTCTATTTTATTTGTCTGCTTGCTTATTGCTTATTTGTTTATTTATGAAAATCTTTTATTAGTTTGTTTATTTATCCAAGTTTTTGTTCACAAATTTATTTGCTTACAATCAGACATGCAGTTATTATTTTACAATGAAAACTTGAACTGAAGAGGAGGTAGGAAGACTGCTTGGGCACGCTAGCGCGCGGTGGTGTGTGTGTGTGTGTGTGTGTGTGACATGAGTGCGTGCGCGTGCGCACGCGTGAATGTGTGCGTGCGTGCTTGCTGCGTGCGTGTACATGCGCGGACGCGCTGTTGGAGCGGACAGCATTCTTGATATTATTGTACAAGTTAATATTATCGAATGTACTGAATGCCTCACACCTATCGCTTTCTTGTTTCATGAACTGCATGCGGAAGTAACGCAACAGTAGAGGGTCACCTTGTGAAATTACGCTTTGTGTTAGTTAGCTGTAATACTATACACCATTTTCATTCACCTCCTCCCCTCCCCAC
>CM065714.1:50765915-50778415 GCA_033310375.1 Conus canariensis
TAAGCACTTGCAGGTGTTGTCCAACAATACATTCCTGTATCCGTCTTTATATGTGCCTGTGTGTATGCTGTTGTAGGTGTTTTCAATCAACAAATACCTGAACACGTCATTGTCAAATATATTCCTGGACTCCTCACTGTCTGTAACTCTGTGTTTGCTTTTTCTCATTCTCTGTGTCCCTCTCTGCATTCACATGCATTTTACAACACATTCTTGTGCTCATAATCATCTGTATCTCTGTGCTTGAATTTGCAGATGTTTTCCAATTACAACTTTCTGTGCCCGTCATAATCTGTATACCTGTGTCTGCATTCGCACGTGTTTACCAACAGCACATTGCTGTACTGATCATAATCTCTATCTGTGTGCCTGCATTCGCGTGTCTTTAACAACACATTTCTGTACCCCTCATTATCTGTATATCTGTGTCTGCCTTTGAAGGAGTTTTCTATCAACACATTCATGTATTCTTCATAATCTGTATATTGTGTATGTGCAATTGCGGGTGTTTCCAACAACACATTACTGTGCCCCGCGTTATCTGTATCACTGTGTTTGCATTCGTAGATGTTTTCCAACAACACGTTCCTGTACCCTTTATTAACTGTATCTCTGTGTCTGTATTCGCGGATGTTTTCCAACAATATATTCTTGCACCCTTCATTATCTGTACATCTGTGTCTGCCTTCGCAGATGTTTTTCAACAACACATCCCTATACTCCTCATTATCTGTACATCTGTGTCTGCCTTCGCAGTTGTTTTTCAACAACACATCCCTATACTCCTCATTATCTGTACATCTGTGTCTGCCTTCGCAGATGTTTTCTAACAGCATATACCTGTACTCCTCATTATTTGTATATCTGCGTCTGCATTCGCAGCTGTTTTCCAACAACAAATTCCTGTACCCCTACACATTTGTATCTCTGTATCTGCTTTTGTAGGTGTTTTCCAGCGACACATTTTTGTACCCTTCATTATCTGTATCTCTGTGTGTCTGCCTTTGCAGGTGTTCTCCGTCAACACATTCCTAAACCCCTCATTATCTGTGTGTCTGCAGTTCCATGTGTTTGCCAGTAACACATTCCTGTATCCGTCATTATCTGTATCTGCGTATGATTTTGCAGGTGTTTCTTGTTTGTCTTTTGGTCGACTCTGGGGAAAGGTCCAATGACAGTTAGAAAAGACCCACTGACCAAAGGGAAATTCCTGTACACAGCGGGAAAGACTAACCGGAGATCGTCTTCAGAGGGCTAGTAAGATCTTGTGGCAGAAGCTTGGCTATGCCTGGAGTTGTACTGTTTTCACCTGTCAGCGAAACGGCAATGTGTGAGGCTGCGGGATGTGCGCAGTAGTTCGCTTGGTGGTGGCGTCTTTCGCCGGTGGGCTCTGCTGCGATTCTGTGGATTGGTACATCCATGTGGGTGCTACCATTGAATTTCTGTTGTATAGCGTCCGGTGGTCACACAATGGCATCGGCCAGGAAGCAGTTATGTCCCTTGACGTCTTAATGGAATGCTCTGTGCGTGCCTGCACCCTATGTGAACACAGCGCAGGCTTCCAAGGGTGGTGCAGGATTACTCCCGTCTAGTTGGTTCTGCACTTAAGGACAGCACTTCTTCTTGGTCTCACTGGCCCCTTCGGGTCTATCTTTTTCTCATGTTCTCTGTGTCCGTGTGTCTTCCTTACTCAGGCGTTCCCCACGGAAAACTACATCCCCCATGTTCCCTGTGATTGTGTGTCACTCTCACTCAGGTGTTCCCAAACATGCACCTATGTCTCTCATGTTATTCGGATGTTCTCCAAAGCCTAACTGTAACCTTAATGTTCCTTATGTCTGCCCCATGCAGGTGTTTTCCAACAGTCCAGCGGAGGGCGAGCTGCAACGAGGTGATCGGATCCTGAGTCTTGGAGGTCGTCCGGGAGGTCAGCTGACTCATCAGCAGGCACAGGAGATCGTCAAACGAGCAGGCGGGCAGATAGACGTCGTCATAGAGAGGTAAGCAGAGAGAGAGAGAGAGAGAGAGAGAGAGAGAGAGAGAGAGAGAGAGAGAGAGGAAAGAGAGAGAGACAGAGACAGAGACAGAGAGAGAGACAGAGAGAGAGACAGAGAGAGAGACAGAGACAGACAGACAGCAGGGGAGCGAGAGAGAGAGAGAGGGGAGAGAGAGAGAGGAGAAGAGAGAGGGAGAGAGAGGTATAGACAGGGGGAGAGACAGAGAGAGAGGCAGAGAAAGGAGAGAGAGATGGGGAGAGAGAGAAAGGGAGAGAAAGAGGGGGAGAGAAAGAAAGAGAAAGAGACAAAAGGAGGGAGAGAGAGACAGACAGAGACAGAGAGACAGAGACAGAGACAGACAGACAGACAGACAGACAGACAGAGAAAGGGAGAGGGAAAGACCGACAAACAATGGTTACCTTTCTTTTAATTACACTTTTTGAGGAAACAAATAACGAAAGCAAGCCAGTTACAACATACCAAATGAAAACATTTTCTATCCGAGCACAAAGAGAAAGGACAAATTAATGATTAAAACTGAAATCCATAATAAAGCTCATGTTACGTGTCCTTAGAACCCATTAAATGCCATTGTGAACATATCACGTATAACATGGTGTGTGTGTGTGTGTGTGTGTGTGTGTGTGTGTGTGTGTGTGTGTGTGTGTGTGTGTGTGTGTGTGTGTGTGTGTGTGGCGTGCGCGTGTGTTTGTGTGTGCGTGTGTGTGTGTGCATTTGAATGTGCGTACATGCGTGCGTACGTGCGTGTGTGCGTGTCTGTGTGCGCGCGCGTGCGTGCCTTCACGCTTATATGCATGCAAATGTGTGTGTGCGCGCGCATGCGCGTGCGCGTGTGCGTGCGTGCGTGCGTGTGTGTGTGTGTGTGTGTGTGTGTGTGTGCGCGCGCACGCAAGTGCGCGTTTGTTTGTCAATTTGTGTGTTAGGAGATGAGGTAGGATGACAAAGGTCTTGCGCGTAAGGTGGAGGGGGTGAGGAAGACAGGGTGTACTTGAGGAAGAGGGAAGGGGTTGAATGAAAAGGGTTAGAAGAAATGGACAACGTGACAATATAGAAAGGTTATGGCTTCCTTTCTGTGTTTCTTTCTGGGTTTCTTTCTTTCTTCTTCATTTTTCTTTGGCTAAAACAGAATTGTTTCTTTCTTTCTTCTTCATTTTTCTTTGGCTAGTGCAGAACTGTTTTACAAGAAAGATTACAAAAAAAAAAGTTAACATCCGAAGCTAGCCACAAGATTTTAACAGTTTCCTCAGATGAAATATGTCTCATTAGGGCACGGTCAAGTAACACGTGTTCAGTGGTTATCTCCATTGATACTATGAAGGTACCATTTCAGCAGCTGCTGCTCTAGTGCTGCTGTTCGTATAACGTACTGCTGCTTTTGTTACTGCTGCAGCAGCTGCTGCAACAACGACAACATCCACAACAACAGCAGCAACAACAACAACAATAACAACAACAACAGCTACAACAACAGGAACAACAATAACAGCAACAACAACAGCAGCAACAACAACAGCAACAACAATAACTTCTATGACTACTACCACCACCACTAACACTACCACTAGCACCACCAGCACCCAGCACCAGTACTACTACTACTACTACTACTACTACTACCACCACCACCACCACTACCACCACCACCACTACTACTACTACTACTGCTGCTGCTGCTGCTGCAGCTGCTGCTGTTGCTGCTGTTTGCAGCTACAGCTGCTACCATGAATGGTGCTGCTGCAGCAACAATAATAACTATCACTACTGCTGCTGCTGCTGCTGCTGCTGCTGCTGCTGCTGCTGCTGCAACGCCTACTACTGCTACTGCTGCTGCTACTGTTGCTGCCATAATAACAATGTTCTCTCTCTCCATCTCTCTCTCTCTCTGTCTTTGTCTTTGTCTCTCTGTCTCTGTCACTCTCTGTCTCTGTCTCTGTCTCTGTCTGTCTGTCTGTCTGTCTGTCTGTCTGTCTGTCTGTCTGTCTGTCTGTCTGTCTGTCTGTCTGTCTCTCTCTCTCTCTCTCTCTCTCTCTCTCTCTCTCTCTCTCTCTCTCTCGTGAACGGTATTTCGGATATATGGATATAAAATGCTTCAGGAACTGCTTGACTAAGCTCCGGCTGGGTTTGTTGCCAATCAATGGTTCATTTTTTCCGCAGAACCATTTAAGAACAATGGAAATTTTCTGTGCAAAATGTGCAGTGTATTAGAAGACGAGGAGCATGTTATAAACCATTGTATTTTATACACAAGTTTAAGGCAGAAATATTTGACTGTTAATGATCACCCATTCATTAATATATTACAAAATGACTCTGTTTGGAAAATCCGTAGGCTGTGCATGTTCCTTTTTAATGCTTTGAAGATAAGACAGGATTTCATGGAAAGTTTAAGAGAAAATCAATAAGAATGCGACCATGCATTACGTATGACACAAGTTAGATCAACTTCATACTTTTTTTTTCCACGATCGCTGAGATATGTGATTTGTTTGACCCCATTCTAGGGGCTGGTGGCCTGAAGAATTAACATTTGTTCTTGTTCTTGTTCTCTCTCTCTCTCTGGAAACAGGCCGCCACCGAGTCGTGTTTCATCTATAGCGACCTTCACCCCAGCCGCACAGCGACCCAGAGCCCAGTCTCTGCAACCGGTAAGGCGCATGCGCAGCTTTGGCTTCCTTGTCCGTTTTCCGGTTTCGATACCCCCGTTTTCCTTTTTGCTGTTGTGGTGCTTTTGATTTCCTTGAGTTGGTGTGGAAAAAAAACACAGCAAAAACCAAGAGGGGAAGGTGGCGGAACTGACAGGAGGAGAGGATGATGAACACATTTATAAGAAAAACATGACTGGTTGATTGGTGTGAGTGAGGGAGGAAGAAGAAGACTGAAGAGAGTGAGCATACGAACAAATTCGGTTGAATTAGGCCAGGAAATGCGTAAAGTATATATCGCACTTTTTAGATCTTGCCTGGAGAGAGCGAGAGCGAGAGAGAGAGAGAGAGAGAGAGAGAGAGAGAGAGAGAGAGACCGAGAGAGACAGACAGAGAGAGAGACAGAGAGAGAGAGAGAGAGAGAGAGAGAGAGAGAGAGAGAGAGGTGTGTGTGTGTTGGGGTGAGGGGAGACTATAAATAGCCTACAAGCCCTCTAGCTAAGACAGGACAAGAAGCGCTTGATTGCATATTTTCATTTTTTTCCCCATTTTAGCATGTTAATTATTATTGCTTGATTTGATATAATTTTGAAACAATTTTGTTTGTTTGCCATTTGTTCTGACATGATTTGATAAAAAAAGATTGATCAACGGTGGTACTAGAAACAAGACACTTAATAAATCAACCGACCCATCGACTAATGTCTAATCCAATCAATTAGTCAGTTAAGTAATAAATCAAACGATCGATTGGTTAATTAATCAGTCAGTTATTCAGTCAGTCAGACAGGCAATAGGTAAATTGATACTGAATAGGTATTTAGTAAATGTATCAGTTGGTCTGTAATGAATAAAATGAATAGATGAACATATAAATGAGTGAATGAATGAATGGATATGTAAATAAATGAATAAATAAGTGAGTTAATAGATAGATAAGAAATAGATAAATAGATAAGTAAAATAGATATATAAATATATAAAATGTATAACAGTAAAGCATAATTCGACCGTCAATGTGTACAAAACAAACAGAAAGCAGGTTTTTTTTTGTGCTGTCCCATCTCCTGTGCCACCTCAGTGGCATTCCACCCACGCCACTCATTCCATCCCCCCCCCCTTCCACAGCCCCAGCCGGCCCGTACTGCCGCAGCCCTGGCACCGGCGATCCACAGGGAGCAGCGAATGTCAAGTCGTCGAGAGGCAACCCACCGGAGGAGACACTGCATTGCTGCCGAGTCACTTCGCTGGTGTTCAGTGGCGCCTGTTCTGATCCAAACATACGCAGGGCACCACCTTCTAAACCCCCCTGCCTGACGACAATAATTGCTTAGTCGCGGAGCCGGCGTGAGCGAGCTCACCTCCGGAGGACGCCACCGCGTTCGTCCAACAACAGCCCCCATGAACTTGCCGAGGCTGGTGACCCCGACAGAATCAACCCAAGGCCATGCACGTGGTGAGGATATCAACACTGAGGCCACGATGAGAGCAGGGCATGAAGGGCCACACAATTTGAGACATTTTCTTAAAATGCTGATCGATGAGAATGATAATGACGAAGGTGATGCTATGGATTTCCATTCTGGTCTGAGACTGCATGACGGGACTGTACTCTACGCTTAAACAGAAAACAAATAAATGAAGAAACAAACCAGAAGCAAGCAAGCAAGCTAGCAAACCAAAGGATACCAATGTATTACACAGTTTATTCTGCTGCCAAAATGACATACAAGTAATGGGTGATCTGAGATTGGGTGCATCAAATAATGTAATACGTCATGTAAATTATGAGGCAAAAAAAATGTCATACGTTAATTCATGGCGCACATTCGACAAACGTTAACATTCAAACTTTTAACCAAACATACCAAAGCAAGGAGGGCAATCATGAGTGCAGACTGGCAATATGGGGATGACTTTGGAAAGATGTAGGTGTAAGGGAAGGAGAGAAGAAGAGGGTGTAGATGGAGGGAAGGGGGGATAGAGAGCCAGAGGAGAAGATCACGTGCTACATGGGGTGGCGATGGTTTAGGGGAGAAGATGGGAGAAAGTGTAGAAGAGAAATAAACCTTAGCAAGAATGATTTGCAAGGTGTCTTTCCATGGTGCAAGTGTGCAATAGTGTCAGACAGCAGAGTTGATCAAGACAGGAACTCTTAGTTTAGATACCGCTACTAACCAGTGGGAGCAAAGAATGAGCTGTATAGGAATGGGAGGGCAGAGGTGGTGAAGAGGTGGAAGGGGAAAGGGGAAGACAGGAAGGGGGGCGAGGTAGGGAGGAGGAGGAGTGTGCCGGTAATTAAAAGGCAGGGGGTGGTGGGGGGGGGGGGGGGGGGGGGGGGGGGGGGGGGTAAAACAGCACTGTAAAAGTCACCAGTCCATCAAAATATGTTCAATGCCAGTCTGCTCTTTTAGTGCAATGCCGACAACTACGAAGTCTCTGCATGTCGGGTGCTATGTACTGGTGAGTTTATAGCACTACAGTAGCTGAATAAATCTGGCCAAGATAAATATTAGCATGGCAGTGGGACTTTCAGCAACAAAGAGAACATCTTCCTTTTTTAGTCGTCCATGTAAAAGTGGTTTCTTTAGCAATATGATGCTGGTCACTGCACAGGTTTGGAAGAGGTAGCAAGGTTTTATGTAAGAGGGTGAGGAATTGGGAAGAGGGGAGGGGGGGGTCACTGTAAGCCACATTGTGAAGTTTAAATCTGCGTCACTTTGTGATTTTTATTGCCTCATTTATCAATTCCTGACACTGAGGATAAAAGTCTTATATGGAAACAAAGTAAGTTTCATGTGACATCACCGATATGAATAGATCAATACCACGCAAACAAAAAAAAATCCTTCCTTTTTGCCCCCCCCCCCCCCCTTCCCTATCCTTTACATTTTATTTCCCTGTGGTGTTTATGCATTACACATGTGTCAAAGTAGGCGAATTCCCATTGTCTGTTTGTTTCAATTGACGGTCGTCAAATGACATGTTCTTGTAATGTTTTTATTTTGATTCCAATCGTCACGATGTCAACTGACATTTGTCTGTCCTTTCTTTGTCCAATGGAAGGAATGTTTCTTCCCCACTTGTTTCATGTGAGTAAGGTGAACGTTAATTATATTGCCAGCCACTCAGCTTACAAGTTGAAAGGTTTCATTCCGACATATCTCACATCAGTCGAATGGATAGCGAGAATTTCGCAAGCAGCAAAGTTTCGTTGTTGTAATGTCCTTTCAAATAACAATGCTTACCTGGCTCAATTACAGCCAGCAGTTATACTAAAATGACTTTGAAGTTAGTATTACTGATCAGTACATCAATCGCCCTTTCCCTTCTTACCCCGCCCCTTTCCTCCATTTTAAAGTCTTAGAACACGTAAAAGCAAACCAAGCCGGAAGTGCACATACGTCCACCCCCCTTTACACATACTCATATTGCTGTGCACTTTACACCAGTTGACAGTATCTAGTAACAATGATTGTTTGTAAACACGTTAGTATTACATACGCAGATGCACATTCGAAAAACCAAAATCAGGTGTGACTGCCTGAATGTGGTGTCTTATTTCTGCTAAAAAGATTCAACAGTTACTTGTCTCCATTGCCTAGGTATTGAATTGTGTCCATGAAGAGGCACATAAAGACACTGAAGAAAAACGCAAGAATGGCTTTGTTGACCAATATCGCAACATAATAGAGTCACAAAATAGGAATGGTGAATGTTTTGACATTTTAGACATAATCATCTTCACTTCATATTCTAAGCATTCACTCATTACCTGGATTTTTCTCAGCCAGCCATTACATCATTCCGTTCACGCGTCTGGACATTGCATTGGCATCATTATTCGCACGTTTTCACTCGGTCAGCTTAGATGCATTTGTTCTGAATGGTGGACATGCACATCTGTGGCTGTTCATGAATTCACATTATTCTGAACTGCGGCAATTGCACCCCTTAAGTTGAGCAAATCCTACTGACTTCACTTTCTCATCGCAGCTTTGAATTGTGTGGACCTCCATATCCATCCGAATAAATGTTCACAGCCATGTCTTTTTTTCCTCGAACCATCCATTGAACTCATTTCTACATTGCATGACAGTTTCTCCAATCATCGCCTTAGGTCATTTCTTCAGTACATGCTAGCTTCATATTCAAAGAACCATTTAGATAATGACATCCTGAACATTGCAGCTAGCACCGAAATATGGAAAGCAGTATACAAGCCACAGAGAAGGCGAAATACGCACGGGGATGACTGATGTCAATAGCCTCATTATGACCTGACTCTCTTGATCCCTCTCACTGGTCTGTGGACCTGTCCCCACTGTTTCAGCTGACCATGCCAGGACAGAGTGGACTCCGACTCAATGCCAATCCTTGCTTCAATCCTAATTTCATCCAGCAGTTTTCCCCCTCCTCCCCGCACCCCCCTCCTCCCTGGACTCAGCAGCAGTTCGCACCCAAGAAGGTGTCCAGGTTGTCCCAGCTGGGCGGGGGAGCTCCAGATTTCGGCGTGGATTATGGGACCCACTATGGAACGGTCCCCAGGAGAAGACACTCGGTACCTGTCCGCCCCCTTTTTTTCGTTCTGCTTCCTCCTCTTCTAACCATGTAGTATGAATGTTGTTTTTTTTGTCCCACGTTGTCTTTGTTGCCGTTCCCTACCTTTGAAGAGAGTTTCCGTAACAGGTACCCCGTGTTGTTTGTTGATGTTGTTTTGGGTGATCTGCTTTTTTTCAGATTCCAGTAGAATGTCTTGTTGGTTATCGGTCTTTGTGCTTTTGTGCTGGCCTAAAACGTCTGCTGCTGCTTTTTTTCTCATTGCAAGTTCAGCCACAGAATTAGGATGTCTTAAAGTTGCTGTGTGTTGTTTGCTTGAGGGTACCTCTTTAATTCTGTGTGTGACTTGTAGATAGAGATCAAGTAGCAATACCATCAACAACAGCGATTCATTCTGGTGTTGTTACATTCCATGTCCTACGCTACACATTTCTCTCTCTCTCTCTCTCTCTCTCTCTCTCTCTCTCTCTCTCCCTCTGTGTGTGTGTGTGTGTGTGTGTGTGTGTGTGTGTGTGTGTGTGTGTGTGTGAGGGAGAGAGAGAAAGAGAGAGAGAGAGAGAGAGAGAGAGTTGGGTGGGATTAGAGAGACTTGTCAAAACAGAGTTCTCACCTATCAACGTCTCTCCTTTGGAATACAGTATTGTATATATCAGGGTTCTACTTTTGTATCGCTTCCACTTTTTTCTTGTCTACATCGCCATCTTAAACCAAGAAACCTAATGCCAGAGTGAAAAAAAAAAAAAAAGGGGGGGGGAGGGAGGAGGGAGGGGGGCTTTTGTACCGTCCCTTACATTTTCTTTATCATTCAATTCCACATAGACTTATATTATTAGATTGGTCTCATATTTAGTACTTGATCTTAGTACTAATTGGCTGCTATGGCCGATTAAGCCAGTTCCTGAGTAATTTCTAGAACTATGTGCACAAGCACAACTTCTGTTGGCCCAGACGTACTTTCCGGAGAGAGTCGGAGGCGGGGAAGGGCACACTTAACTAAAAACAAAATGATAACTCAGAATTTTTCATTGTTTTCTTTCTTTTGATCAACCTAACCAACCGTTTTTGAATAATGAGCTTCAGTTGCGTTTTATCAATATTTCTCCAACCACATATCTTATGTTTTTGCTGAAAACATTTCCTTTTTTTTCTTCCCTAACCCAGCGATTTTGAAAGTTCAGTTTCTTGAGCCATGTTGTATCCTTGATCTTTAGTTATTGTTGGTTTTGGAACTGTTTTGATCCTGATAAATAGTTGCTGTTTGGGGGGGACATGCTTTTCATATTAGGGCCTATGAGCGCTGTGTTTATTGAACGCTTCCAGAGCTCTAATGTGATTAAGGGGAACACCCTTCTACTTTTCACTGTTGTAATTTTACTAGATTTGGAATATTTTTCATGAACACCATAACTTTGTTGCAAATGAATGCATATGTGAAATATCATTGAACTTGATTTAAATTTAAAATCATATAGCAATATGCACAGGAGTTCTCTGTTCTCTGCCAGGTGTGTGTTATGCTTAATAACAGAAGACTGTACGTGATATCGTAAGTCATTAAAATGACAGGCCAGTGTTTAGGATTATAACCTTTAGATAAGTTTGGAATGTCTTTACAACGAATTTGTTACGAAATGATAAAACATAGATGTTTGAAAGGCCTTTGATCACAAAGTATCTTCTATCTAGGTTTTATGTCAAAGTAGTTGTCATTATCAGCATGTGTTGTATAATTAAGAGTAATTCGTGTAGTTTTTCCGTGCAGTTTTTGTTTCAATAATAAATTAGTTGCAGCTTTGGATGTACGTGTAGCATTAGCCAAGATGTTCTTATGTCCTTTGTCATTTCCCGCAGAGTCAGATACACAGCTACCAGCCACAATTGCAGTATGCTGGACATAGCCCCTCCGGTGCCTACAACTTGTCCTATTTAGGGAGAGACAAGTTTGATTTTGGAGCAGACTACTGCACTCTCCCACGGACACGAACTCGACAGTCATCGGTAGAAATTATTCATGCATTCTATTGGTCCAATTTTTGGTTCACTTTTCGTCTCCCTTTTGTTCACTTTATTTTCTTCATTTTACAAATTTGGATGTCTTGGCATCCTTACTTGTTTCCTTTTGTTCGATCGATTTAACCTGTTGAAATGTATGTAGCATTTTCACATGAAAACTCTTCAGTTTACATTAAAATAATAGAAAATTGACTTTATAGAACAGAAGTTTCTGTCATTGAGTAGAACCTTATCAATACTGCTGGGATAGATAACATTCGACAAGCAACTTTAACAAGTTAGTTTTGATTCATTTCATTTTGATTAGATTGTTCACTAGCCGGGGACAACAGTGTTCTCAGGAAAGTAACTGGTAACTGGAATGTTATTGAATTTCAAGAGCAGACCTACATTTTGTAGAACAAACAAATGCAATAACCCCTCCCCCACCACCACCAAACACACACATATCATTGTCTAGACAGCTGTATAAACGAATATTATTTTTTTTTTTTACCGATAACTTTCTAAAAAATGATTGAATTCTAAAATTTGTATTCGAAAGTCATGAAAAATTATTATCTAAAATTTTAATGCCTCTGGTACTTGAGAAAGAAAGAAAGAAAAAAAAAGAGAGAATGATCAAACAAACTTAAAAGAAAAGTTTCTTTCAATATGTGCCCACTGGCACCTCATTTTGAAATTAAGAAGAAGGAACGACAGGTAGAAAGACTAGCAGAAAAATGCAAACTTGAAGGATGGTTCGTAATTGATTATGACTTAAACAAATACTTGATGCGCAATAGTTCTTGTTGTATGAACATATCAAATGCATGATGTAGTTTGGTATTTTTATGTTTTGTTTCAGTGTATATATCTCAGACTTAGTTTCCATGGTATTTAGTCACATTTTGGTTATATATACAACCCATATGCATGCATCCTATTTTCTGTTCTTTTCACTTACTGTTACTATCTATAGCACTCACTGGAATATTTTGTAGAGTGCATGGAACGGTGTTATGCATTGCTTTGGGGCTTTTTACGTTGGCAATGTTTTGTGCGCAGGGGCTTTTTTTATGTTGGCTATGTCTTGTGTGCATGCATTTTTGACTGTATATATATGTTCTGCGTGTGAGATTCTTTATGAATGTTTCTTACAGATTTGGAAAACATGGTAAGGGCAGATAGCAACAAAAACAAAGCAACCAATTCTTTTTCAATCTTACATTCGGAGAGCGTGTTCAGTCTGAATTTTCTTCAGTTTCTTTCGTTTTCTTTCTCTGTT
>CM065714.1:50780915-50783415 GCA_033310375.1 Conus canariensis
CCTTTAATCAATAATCAATGGTGCTTCCAGACGTCTGTAGCTCTCAGTCATATTTTCTGGTCTGAAATTTAGTATAGACTTTCTTTCATGCACATCAATCATCACCTTTTTGTATGTGTTTACCATATTATTATCAGAGTTGTGAAAATCACTTTTGACAGATTTACTATATCGTGCTGGAGATCATTTTTTTTGCGTACAGTTTATCATTCCATCGATATTCACGAGTCTTCTTTAATACCATGTATATGTGTATTTTTTTTTTACAATGTTTCAGGTTTCATGAATGAGCATGAATTTCCAGTGTAGGAGTATGCTGATGTTATATTGTATTAATGTTTTAGAACTAGACCAGGTTTATGCACTTTTGCTAACATAGGAGCATTGATGACTGGTCAACGACAGTCTGCTGCATTATTTGCAATGATTCCATGGTTCTTTTTTTTTCAGACTTTCGACATGTTTTTGTTTTGAGGCAGTAAGAAACAGACTTCAGACATATGACCAGTGCTTCACTGCCATTCCCTTTCCATATTCACTGACTGCATGTCCGGTTCGTCTCATTTTAATCCCTCGCATCATGAACGCTATTGTACCATTACTCATCAGTATCAACTTATTGCACGTCCAGTTTGTCTTGCATCTCTCCATCATCGGTGCTTCTGTGCCATTGCAAACAGTATCCATTGAAGGCGCGTCCAGTTTGTTTCATGTCAATTCCCCACTAGTGCTTCTATGCCTGTGCTCATCAGTATCAGCTGACCGCACGTCCAGTTTGTCTCAGCTCACGCCATTATCAATGCTTCTGTGCCATACATCATCAGTATCTATTGACGGCACGTCCATTTCGTATTAGATCCCTCCATTATCAATGCTTCTCTGTCATACATCATCAGTATCTATTGACGGCACGTCCATTTCGTATTAGATCACTCCATTATCAACGCTTCTGTGCCATACATCATCAGTATCTATTGACGGCACGTTCATTTCGTATTAGATCCCTCCATTATCAACGCTTCTGTGCCATACATCATCAGTATCTATTGACGGCACGTCCATTTCGTATTAGATCCCTCCATTATCAACGCTTCTGTGCCATACATCATCAGTATCTATTGACGGCACGTCCATTTCGTATTAGATCAGTATCTATTGACGGCACGTCCGTTTCGTGTTAGATCCCTCCATTATCTACGCTCCTGTGCCAGTCATCTATGTGGCCCATCAGTAGCCTGGAGCTGTGAGTCATTTTGATCTCACCTCGCTTCGTTCATTCCATTTCTTAATAACGTTCGTAACTAGAAGACTAATGTAGGGATGTGGTTAACTCCAACAGTTATAGACCAAATGAAACTGTCTCCTATTTGCGAGTAGAGTAATTTCTCCCTGATCTATGCTAAGGTAAAAAGAATAACGTACAGATATAGCTGACCCCAGCTGTTGCATACCAAAATACCTTTTCTCCAATTTGAGGTCATTTTCTTACTGATCTGTAAAAAAAAATGACTTCAGTGAAATCAGTAGTATACGAGACAATAGTGTAGAAATTAAAATATTGTCAGACCTGTTCCCGGGAACCCATAGATGGCAGTGCTGAGGAGGCATTGGATTGTGTCTCCCATTTATGACTGTCTTAAAATGGTGAGTGTGTGTTACGGGACTTTCATTACAGGATGAGATTTACCAGAATCGAAATCTGAGGGAAGCCAGTCACCAAGAAATTCTCATTTCACAAGAGAATATGAAACGGATGCTGTCATATCGGCACTGGAATAAAAGGTCATTTATTAACTGTCTTCCTCAACGTTTACCATTCAAGAAAAAGAATTTCTGCATGTTTACACCCTTATAACCTCTCGCCCAAATCCACATACATCCCCATCCATCTCTTGAAAAAACAAGTTTAACTTGTTTTCATAATGACTTAAAGGTGGTTTACTTTTTCACATTTTCTCTAACAGGCTTTTCTTTTTCTTTTTTTTTCTGTTTTAGAACTGTATTGCATTAAAATAACAGTATTGCATTAAAATAACAGTATTGCATTAAAATAACAGTATTGCATTAAAATAACTTTTTGTCATTTCTTAGACGTCTCTTAAGATTTGCATTCTTTGAGCAAAGGAAAAAGAACATGACGAAAACCAGATAGGAATATAAAATCATCCCCATGTGAAATCTTATTTATGTTGCATCTTGCACGCACTTGCAGTCGCACGGGTTAGCAGAAGTGAAGTAGCGTGCAAGGACCAAACAGCACGCAGTGACTGCCTCTTCATGAAAAACGGGAAGAAGAATGACAAAATGGACTGAATTGAGAATGCAGCAATGCTTATCGCCCTTTTGCCATGCACATGTTGTTTTTTCCTCCTCCTTTTTGTTCTTCTAAACAGGGATCATATTTGGTAATTCTAACACGACCCTTGGCAAATCGTTACAAAGTATTAACTCTTTTTAGATCAGATCGTATTTGTTGTAACTATTCTAATGAAAGCCATCA
>CM065714.1:50785915-50788415 GCA_033310375.1 Conus canariensis
GAGAGTGACAGAGAGTGGAGCGCAGTGTGTGTGTGTTGTGTGTGCGTGCTGTGTGATGTGCGTGCGTGCTTGCATTCGTGTTTGTGTGTGTGTGTGTGTGTGTGTGTGTGTGTGTGTGTGTGTGTGTTGTGTGTGTGTGTGTGTGTGTGTGTGTGTGTGCATTCGTGCTTGTGTGTGTGTGTGTGTGTGTGTGTGTGTGTGTGTGTGTGTGTGTGTGTGTGTTTAACCCTTCCTTCTGTTTTCATTTTTTTTTTTTTTTTTTCATGTTTCTATTTTTGTCAGTTTCTTTGTGTCTTCTCCAATACTTCAATTGCTGAGAGCTGGGTCAGAACAGGGTACATAGGTCTAATACTAATGAATATATAAATATGTTATGTTATTCCAAAACACTTCGAATTTTATATTACACTAAGAGATCAAAGAGAGCTTTTCATTTTCATTTTTTCTTTCTTTTATGTCAACATACTTTTGGGGCGGGATTTACTGTTGCAGACATATTTCTAAAAACTGTGGGGCTTCAAACTTCGTCTTTTTAATGTCATTCATCAACTGTGGGGTTTACAAACTCACATTCATGTCATGTATTTGTGTTTTGAGAGAATAGTGGTAATTCGTATGGGGATGATGACAATAACGACGCTCTCTCTGTCTCTATCTCTGTCTGTCTGTCTGTCTGTGTCTTATTCACACACACACACACACACACACACACACACACACACACACACACACACACACACACACACACACACCATTCCTTCTCTCCACCACCTACTCCACACTCTGTCCCAACCTTTAACTCCTTCAACAACCCCCTCCTGCTCTCAACCACCCCCACCCCCACCACCACTCTCCCCCTCCCACCAGATTCAGCCCTTCGCCGCATCCTCCTCCCCCGGTGGAGGAGGAGGAGGAGGACAGTACATCCCCACCGGGGTCCGCCTGGACATGGAACGCGAGCAAGAACTCCGTCAACAACAACAACAACAACAGCAACAACACCAGCAGCAGCAGCAGCAACAACAACAGTACCAACCAGTGTCGTCACAGCCTCAGCAGATGATCTACTTCGAGCCGCAGCCGGCGTACGTTCCCACGGGAGTCCGCCTGGACCATCAAATGGGTGAGGAGGAGGAACAGGGCGAGTTGCCTCCCGTCAGTGAGCGGAGGAGGGCCTTCATGAATGCACCTGCTCGGCCTGCTCCAGGTATGCATGCGCAGGCCCGGCCTCTTCCATCCTTACTTCCTGTCCCCCCTCTCTCTAGACTAGTGACAAAGCTTCTGGTCAGTGAGCTAGAGTTGTCGATCTTTGTGGGCTTCCCGCGCGCGCGTGTATGATGGATTACTCGCTGGGAGAAAAATCAGAGTGGTAACACAAAGAATATATTATGTAGAAGTGTGATGGTGAGGTGTACATTTCACTTTTGTATAAAAACTGAAACTGTAAATGAGAGGGTGAAGTTGCGGCGCGCGCGCCCCGCGCGCGCGCGCGCGCGCGCGCGTGTGTGTGTGTGTGTGTGTGTGTGTGTGTGTGTGTGTGTGTGTGTGTGTGTGTGTGTGTATGCGCGCGCGCACGCGTGCGTGCGATCGTGCGTGCGTGGGCGTGTGTGACTGTGCGTGTGTGTGTGTGTGTGTGTGTGTGTGTGTGTGTGTGTGTGTGTGTGTGTGTGTGTGTGTGTGTGTGAGAGAGAGAGAAGACAGAGAGAGAGAGAGAATGTGTATGTATGCGTGTGCGCGCGCGCACGCACGCGTGCGTGCGTGCGTGCGTGCGTGCGTGAGAGTGTGTGAATGTGTGTGTGTGTGTGTGTGTGTGTGTGTGTGTGTGTGTGTGTGTTGTGTGTGTGTGTGTGTGTGTGTGTGTGTGTGTGTTGTGTGTGTGTGTGTGTGTGTGTGTGTGTGTGAGAGAGAGAGAGAGAGAGAGAGAGAGAGTGAATGTGTGTGTGTGTGTGTGTGTGTGTGTGTGTGTGTGTGTGTGTGTGTGTGTGTGTGTGTGTGTGTGTAATTTCTAAGCTTTCCTCATTGAAGATTGCTGTAACCTTTTTTGCCGCGAGTGATCCACCATACTTGTACTTAGGCCTGTCGCAGGCGGATGTCGAACACTTTTCGCATGGACCTTGATCTCAAAGTATCAAAGCGTCCCATACCCCAAAGGCAAGGAGAAAAAAACAACAAAAAAACCCGCTGCCAATGCTTCGGTTAAAAAAGAAAAAAAAGACCGCCTTGAAAACTCCGTTTGCGACAGGCCTTATTTATGTGTTGTGCTTTAATATCCATGTAACTCTTGTCAACGATCATACGTTCTGTAGTCTGTATTCCAGATTTTGTTTTAGGGCCATATACTGTCATCGAAGGCAGGGAGTATTGACACCATGCATAGAATCTATGATATGAATAAACACAGTCATCTGAATATTTGTTTTTCAGATATATCATTTAGAAGTTAGAATACAAATAGACACAGAAAGTACCCCCCCCCCCCCTTTTTTTTTTTTCTCTTTTA
>CM065714.1:50795915-50800915 GCA_033310375.1 Conus canariensis
AGTTAGTTACTGGCACATGCAAAGTGCTGGTAAAGCAGATATGGTGATTATGAGTTACTAACGGGCACCGGTCAGGTGCTAGTTGGGCATCATCGAGGTACTAGTAGAGCACATGTCGTGACTATGAGTTAGTCATGGACTATGAGTTAGTCATGGACATGGTCATCGAGGTGCCAGTGCGGCATATATGTCGTGAGTATGGGTTAGTCATAGGCACCATTGAGGTGCTAGTAAGGCGTTTGTAGTGATTGTGAGTTAGTCATGGGCAGCATTGAGGTGCTAGTAAGGCGTTTGTAGTGATTGTGAGTTAGTCATGGGCATCATTGATGTGCTAGTAAGGCGTTTGTAGTGATTGTGAGTTAGTCATGGACACCATTGAGGTGCTAGTAAGGCGTTTGTAGTGATTGTGAGTTAGTCATGGACACCATTGAGGTGCTAGTAAGGCGTTTGTAGTGATTGTGAGTTAGTCATGGGCAGCATTGAGGTGCTAGTAAGACATTTGTAGTGATTGTGAATTAGTCATGGGAACCTTCGGGGTGCTAGTTGAGCATGGGCACCGGTGAGGTGCTGTTAGAGCATATGTGTTGTGATTGTGAATTAGTCATTATGTAGTGGTTGTGAATTAGATATGGGCACCCGTGAGGTGCTAGAAGGGCATTTGTAGTCATTGTGTGTCAGCCATGGGTAACTGTAAAGTGCTAGTAGGGCATACGTATCTGAGCTAGGCATTTGTACCACTGAGGCGGTAGTAGGGCATTTGTAGTGGTTATGAGTTAAATACGGGCACCACTGAGGTGCTACTTAGGTATTTGCAGTGATTGTGGGTTAGTCATGGGCATCACCGATGTGCTAGCAGAGTATTTTTAGCGATTGTGGATTAGTCATGGGCATCCGTTAGGTTCTACTGGGGCACATGTAGTGATTGTGAGTTAGTCACGGGCACCACTGAGGTACTAGAAGGGCATTTGTAGTTATTGTGAGTTAGTCATGGGCACCCGCAAAGTGCTAGAAGCGCATTTGTAGTTATTGTGAGTAAGGCATGGGCACCCCCAAGGGGCTACTAGGATACTGTTGAGTTGACTCGTGAGCTAGTTATTGCAGCTGCAGGATGCTCGTATGGAACTGACAGAGTCTTGTGAAACTATCTCCGGTATCCGTGAGATTGTACTAGAATATTCGTCAGCTAGTCACAGGCAGCGTTTAGGTGCTAGTATGGAACGAATCAGTCTCGTGAGGCTGTCTCGGACCTCTGTGAGATGCTGGCCAGACATCTCGTCAGTCTCATGAGCTAGTCATGGGCAGCTGTAAAGCGATTGCAGGGTGATTAACGGTATTGGAGGTTGGCACTGAAGTGCTGGCATTGGTCAGTCTTTAAGGAAAAGTAGGGATAGCTGCTAGGTGCTAGAGGGCCTTTGCAGGTATAAAGGGATAGTCTTGCGCATCCTGAAGGTGCTGCTAGGGCGATCACGAGTCTCGTAAAACTGACACGGGCATGTATAGAATGCTGGTAGGACGCTCGTCTGTTTCCAGAGACTGGCTCTTTGTTTCCGAGTTCATAATGCGCTGCAGTGAGTCTTTGGGACTGTACAAAGCAACGCATGAAAGGCCGTCTCTAATACATCTGGATATATAAAAAGTAAATGTTCGCTATCTTCTAATTATTATGTTTCTGAATATCTCGCCTGTGTACGCTTCTAATTGTAGAATGGTGACGAAGTTTTTTTTTTTTTTTTAATCTTTAATTTGTTTTCAGTGAAGGTCATTGTTTGATTTGTAGTTTTAGAGATTTATGTACAAGTGTTCTACGTCTTTGCTAAATTAAGAAAATGTATAGCTAATGCTTCCGTCCAGTTAACAATGAAATGAAGTTAATTTCATGAGAGTATTAGATGTTCTCAGACTCACCACTTTTAGATGTGACAAAGTCGCATAGACAAAGGAATACAGTCTATATTACTGTAAGGGAACACAAAAGAAAATGTTTGCTTCACTTGTGTCTGCAATGTTTATGATATAAGCTGAAGGGAAAATGACGCCTCTGATTTCAGTCATCACGTGGATACACAAAGTGATAAAGGTAAGGTGGAGAAATGCCTTGCAGACGGGACCAGTTCCTGGTCCTAAATTCTTTGTAGTTTTGGCGGTTTCACTTTGTTTTGAAATAAAATACTGAAAATGACGATTTCTTTCATACATCATTTTAGTGATGCTGGGGAACTACGACAGAACCAAAATAGAAGGATATCCTTTTGCCAATACATAAAACTGTAGAAGAATATTCCGGTACCCTTGGATGTTTTTGGACAGATGTAAATGCAAGAGATAGGACGTTAGTATTTGAATATTTTTACTCCGCATGAGTATGTCGCATCGTGGTTGCATCTGATTTCTTTTTTCGTGTGTGTTATAAGAAATAAAGAAGACTGACAAGGTCTGTTATATAAGCAGTAGTTACCAGACCCTAGTTTCTGAAAAGCGAAGTGTGCACGTAGTGATTCTGATGGGTGATTTCACAGTTTGATTGCTTAGCAACAGCATACACCACCGCAAGCACAAACTGCTTCGCACTTTCCCCAGAGTTTTGTTGTCGCTCAGGGCTGGCATAAAGACAGTAATTTCCTTTTTCTTGATAACTAAACAGCGTTCTCCCTGCAGCGATCAAAGTTCTTCGATCATGTGTGATTTCGAATTGAATTGAGGATACCTTTTTTGTTTTGCTATTAATGATTTTTTCGCTTACAGCCCCGGATTTGATACTGATGTTTTTCAGTTATAATAAACAAAACTGACAAAATAACACAACTATTTAGAGGCTGCTATAGTTTGCAAATAATGTCATTGATCCTATTTATGAATCAAACTTACATCTTAATTTTGGAAAACAGTATTTTCCATTCGAATCTTCTCCCTTTCTTATTTCATGTCGACACGCATGTTTCTTAATTTCAAATTGCATATCATTGATGTATTTATGTTCATGATCGTGTTGTTTAAATAGGGTAGAGTAGTTAGGTACCACTAACAGTATACGACAGAACTGAGAATCGTCAAACTCTCCTCAGTCATACTCTTAACACTGTGCTTATGCTAAACCAATTACACTCATCTTTAAAGTGTCCCACTTGGAGCAAAGGTGTTACCCATGCAATGAATGAATTAAAATTTCCAGCTGTTGAGTTTCGCATATTCTGGATTTCCTTTATAATAACAAACAACCTATCAAAAATAACTGGGGAAAAAAAAACTTGTACAGTGACCGTTAGAAATCACGTTCACCCTCTCATAAACTGCTCCTGGTTATCTCCCTTATCTAGTGATCCTGTACACACTCTCTCGCTCTCACCGATCTTGCTCTGACTCACAATATCTTTGGCAGAACAGCTTCTAACGTAACTCTGATGGCTTCCGTTCCTTCTCTGTCTAGGGTCCCTAGCTGTGGAACTCTTTTCCATCTAATATTAGACGTTCTACCTCTATCGTGTCTTTCAAAGATTCTGTATCTGGAATTGCTATTCGAAAAATATTATTAAGGATGCACCTTCATATTTTTCTTTTCTTCCAAATGTTTTATTGCTTGTTCCTTTGTTCATTTTTTTTTTTTTTTTTTGGACTATCAATAAGAACTATGAGTGCACGCAAAAGCTCGCGAGCGCAGAGAGAGAGAGAGAGAGAGAGAGAGAGAGAGAGAGAGAGAGAGAGAGAGGGAGGGAGGGAGGGAGGGAGAGAGAGTCTTTGTAACCGCCTAAATCCAGTGGTAAAGCGCTATGTAAATGCCATTATTTATTTATTATTATTATTATTATTATTATTATTATTATTATATTATCAACATCATCATCATGATCATTATCATAATTATATCATTATTATTATTATCATATTATTATTGTTGTTGTTGTTGTCGTCGTCGTCGTCGTTGTTCTTCTTCTTGTAAATTGACGATCGAAAGGGAAGCGTCTTCGGCGCGTTTTCCATACAGCATTTCGCTAAAAAAATTTTGTTGAACATTCATCCCTAAATAACTGGGAATCAGTCATACACAAAACAGTTTAGGATGCATCATACCATACCATACCATACCATACCATACTGCTACAGACTGGATTAGGCTATTCGTGAGCCTTTAGTCTGATCTTTTTCAACAAAACTGGTAATTCCTACACTATAAACTTTTTTTTTTTTTTTTTTGCGTGGGTGATGATAGCGCCGAAATCTGAAAATGTATCTAATCACGTATCTACGGTCTGCCCAACGACTATCCAGACTGGCCTTAAAGCTGTCGAGAGATTGTGCATTAACCACTTTTTCTGGGAGCGCGTTCCAAGGATTCACCACTCTATAGGCGAAATAGTGCTGGCGCAGTGAACTATCACAAATCCTTTTCCTAAGCTTCAGATTATGTCCACGGGTCTGCTTAACACTATTTTCCATCATAAGAGGACTCTTCGCATTCTATAGCCCATGAGTGAACTTGTAGGTTTCAATCATGTCACCCCTGTCCCTCCTGTACTGCATGCTGGGGATCTTCATTCTGGCAAGTCGCTCTTCATAGGGACAGTCAACCAGACCAGGAACCATCTTTGTTGCTCGCCTGAGAACACCCTGAATGAGGTCCTTATCTTTCTGATATCGTGGTGACCACACACTGTTGGCAAACTCCAAGTGAGGGCGTATCAGTGCAATGAAGAGCTGTCGCATGGTCTCAATGTCGAGGTACTGGTATGAGCGCTTGACTAGTCCTAAACTTCTGTTGGCTTTGCTTTCATTTAGCATTTCCAGCTGAATCTCTCTCTCTCTCTCTCTCTCTCTCTCTCTCTCTCTCTCTCTCTCTCTCCTCTCTCTAATATGTTACTCTATCTCTGCCTGTCTGCCTACATTGCGCGGTCAACATTCAACATTTAGACAAAGACTTCGGATCTGCGGGATACCTTACGCTAGATTCCACCCCCATCTCACACTCCATTCCCTGTTAAAGTCCGTATTCAGGCATATGGTTTTAA
>CM065714.1:50808415-50810915 GCA_033310375.1 Conus canariensis
CACATGCTATGAGTATTTGCAACTGCAGGCAGGCACAGGATCGGTAGGAAAGCACAAAGTCATGTATCTAGAATAAATATCCCAACAACAACAACAAAGACGACGACAGTAGCAGCAGCAGCTGCAACAGCAACAGCAACAGCATCAACATCAACAACAACAGCAACAAAAACAACAACATCCTCTGACGGCTGATTAACATCATGGTGCGCATTAAACATGGAGATAGAAGAAAGTCGATGTATTCTTGAAAAAAGGGGTCTGTGGTCAAATCGTTATAGCCTTTACCTGCAGATCTGACGGTCCTGAGTTCAAACCTCTCGTGTGTAGTCTGATGTTTTCAGCTGGAAGACCCTGTGTGTCCATCCTGCAGTAAATAGGTACCTGATTCGGTTCAGGGAAGGCTAAAGACGGCGGAAGGAGAGGGACGGTCTCTGCCTTCCATTAAGCCGTATCCTGGACACTCTGAACCTCTGGCTATTCGCTGCCCCTATGATTCACAGGAAATGGGAACTTAATTCTTTTTTGTTCTTGAAAAGATGACCAGTTGCTCCAATCTGTCAAGCTACAATACAAAATAACACCTTTTCATGCGCGTATTATGGAACAGCGATCAGATCAACAGCTAACATACATTTCCTATAAAGAAAAAAAAAGGACACGTTTCATCTTTACCGCAACTCCGCAATATACAGACTACAGAAGTCCAGTACATTCACTGAAGATGTTTCATTTCAGATACATTCTCTTTACGCACAGAGGTACACTTAGGATATATCACATTATGCTAACAAGCGTCATTTTCTCGCTGAATGAGCACACATGCACGCGAGTACGTGTCACAAGTTGACAGATTGTTTTCGCACCTCATTTGACGAAATTGTGCTGCTAATCTGTTGATCTTTTGGGCGAGTACGCTCAATTATCGCAAATTATGACCATCATTGTTTTCCTTTCGCAATAAACAAGGATCCACACACCCGTTTCATAAGTTCAACATTGCCTCGGGGAATGCAATTAAGTAATGCAGCTGCTTTGATTACCTTTGCCTTTCCTCTCAAATGAAGCTTGTCGCTCTATAAGCAAGACAAACTGTACCACCGACAGCTGTAAATGGATGATGACCGTAATGAATCCTTTTAAAATGCGCCTCCCTGAGTTTACGTTCTTTGCTGACTAACAGAATCAAATGTCACACGGTCATTGTCTAGAAATTGGCCCGAGGTTTCGGCGACAATACCCTCGTTGGACTGCGACAGGAAAGTGACGATTATTATTAATCAAGGGTAAAATTGCAACAGGAAGCGGATGATTATATGCGCCGGACGCTATATAAAAGGTGGGATGGAAAGTGGACATGTCTACGTTTGATTCGCTCCTGGCGCAGATTGTGGACTGTTTCTCTTTCCTCTGTTGGTCAGAGCTTTGTAAGTGTGGTTTGGACTTGTGTCATTTAAGCATGCATAGCTTGCAGACCAGAATGTTACTTTCTCTCTCTCTGTTGATTTTCGCGAAGGATTTTGCTTACCTATTGGATTGTAATTTGCACTTTCAATAACTGCATTGAAAAAAAATCTTTATTCATATTTTGTAAAATCGGAAATGAAATGAGGCAGGGAACAGTAAACGATAAACAGTAAACAAGTGGGGTATTTTTTGTTCCCATAAGAAAACCTAACACAGAGTAACTTTTATTCAAGACTGGTATAGTCTTTTAAACTTGAATAAAGTCAGACAAATACATAGACGAACAATCTAATAGTGGGGGAAAAAACAAGCGCAGGCCAACAACTGAACTATCTTCATAGTAATGACTTGGCAAAGATTTGGACTTACGGAGGGGGGGGGGGGGGGGGGGGATTTGAAAATAGAGAAACTGGGAACATGAAATTTAAAAAATATGTTACAGATATGAAAACTTTTCACTAGCTGCATAAGGGAACCATCGCAATCCCTTTTGAAGGCAGATATATTTGTATTGCCTGCTCCGAGGCCTTTCGTCCGCTGGGTCGGAACTTATCAGGAAGACACAGCTGGTTGTGTCTGCGCTCCTGGCGTCAAATAGAGACACACCACAGTCCATAATACTGTGGTGTTCTCACCACCAAGGGTGCAAAAAAGAATCCAATAGCACCCCCAAAGCAGCCAGCGAAGAGTAGTAAATGAAACCAAACGAAAGTGTGGGGAGGAAAAAAGTTGCTGAAAAACTAAAGACATTATGCAAATAGTATAAAATGTAGGGAACAATCTTTGAGCCTACGCTTGAGGATCCACCCAAAGATGCAAGGGAGATCAAAAGACAAACACACAGTCGGACAGAAACAAATACAAATAACCTCAATTTAATCAAAACAAAATCGGAAATGAAATGAGGCAGGGAACAGTAAACGATAAACAGTAAACAAGTGGGGTATTTTTTGCTCCCATAAGAAAACCTAACACAGAGTAACTTTTATTCAAGACTGGCACAGCCTTTTAAACTTGAATAAAGTCAGACAAA
>CM065714.1:50828415-50843415 GCA_033310375.1 Conus canariensis
AGCACTGTGGTCTGACAAAATCTGAAATGGAGAAAATCAACTTTAGGCAATCTACTAAAAACATACCATTTTCAAACCCACAAACTTACACTAAAAAACTGATAGAACAAACCGAGAAATTTGTGCGCAACATGAGATGGAAGGCGTTCTTCTTCCTAAACCCAAATGCAAAGAATGAAGACAAAAATACATATGGATTCAAATCATGGCGATCACCTCCGACAATAGATGAAATGAAACCTTTTGAAGACAAAATGAAGGGACTGATAGCCAATATTAAATTCAAAAAATCAAATAACAACTTTCAAACATCACTAGCAAATGATATAAAACAAATCCAAAATGATAAAAAGATATTCGTAAAGGCTGACAAAACGAGCCATTTTTACAAAATGGAACCAAACGAATACTCTCAACTCTTAAACAAAAACATCCAGAAAAACTACAAGAAAGCTGATAAAACTACACATAGCAACATCCGCAAAAAAGAAAAAGAGCTTGCACATCGCATGGAGTTAAGTGATAGGGTAGAGACAACAGCAACAAAGGAGGCCTTCATAACACTTAAAGACCACAAGCCTAACTTCCAAAACAACCCAACATGTAGACTAATAAACCCATCTAAATCCGAACTGGGCAAAATAAGCAAGAGAATTTTGGAAAAGGCTATAGAAGATATAAAATCAAACACTGAATACAACCTTTGGAAAAACAGCTATGAAGTCATACAATGGTTTAAGAAACTCAACAAACAGAGAAATACAATGTTCATTACATTTGACATAGTAGACTTCTATCCATCCATAGATGAAGAACTACTCAACAAAGCTTTGAAATTTGCCAACAAATACACAAATATAACAGAGTCAGAAATGGAGATTATTTTCCACACCAAAAAAACCTTACTCCATAGCAGAAATGAAACTTGGATTAAAAAAACGAGCAAAAACTCCACATTTGATGTAACCATGGGATCGTATGATGGTGCCGAAACATGTGAACTAGTCGGACTATTCATGCTATCCAACATCCAAAAACAACTTGGAAAACAGGCCGGTTTATACAGAGATGACGGCCTCGCTGCATTAAACAATAATCCAAGAACCATTGAAAACAAGAAAAAAGAATTATGTAAAATCTTTAAAAACCACAACTTAAAAATCACAATAGAAGCAAACAAAAAAGTAGTGAATTACCTAGACATAACATTAGACCTCAATGACCATGTGTACAAACCATACAAAAAACCCAATGACATACCAGTCTACGTAAACATCAAAAGCAACCACCCACCATCTATACTAAAAACAATACCCAATGGTATAAACAAGAGACTATCCAACCTGTCATGCAATGAAAACGCATTCAATGATGCAGCAACAGAATATCAAGAAGCATTACAAAAAAGTGGTTACAATTACAAACTACAATACAGTCCAGACAACAACACGAACAGAATTAAGAAAAATAGGAAAAGAAAGATCATATGGTACAACCCACCATACGATGGACAAGTAAAAACAAATGTAGGAAAAGAATTCTTTAAAATCTTGGCAACATCATTCCCAAAAGAACACAAACTGTCCAAAATATTCAACAAAAACACCATTAAACTGTCATACTCATGTATGCCCAACCTCAAAAACATGATTGATTCATCTAACAAAATGAAAAGCAACATAAAAGAGAAGGGTGCCGAAAGGACATCTTGCAACTGCACTAAAAAAGAACAGTGCCCCCTGAGCAATAAATGTCTTCACAGCAACATTGTATACCAAGCTACGGTAACATCAGAAAATGAAGAAGAAACATATGTAGGGATTACTGAAAACACTTTCAAAACCAGATACGCAAACCACAAACAGTCATTCAAAAATGAAAAATACAAAAATCAAACAGAGCTGAGCAAATACATCTGGAGACTCAAAGATAAAAAAATAGACTACAACATATCATGGAAAATCATAAAAAGAGCAACACCATACAACAATATTTCAAAAAGATGCAATCTATGCTCCACAGAAAAATGGTTAATATTATGCAAACCACACTTAGCAACTCTGAACACAAAAGTAGAAATTGTAAACAATTGCAGGCACAAGTGGAAATCTTTGCTAGCACATTCCACCTGAACAGGCCCCAATAAGAACCACAGGCCGCACGTGCAGCAAATGAGATCCGCCTGCACACACAGAGTTGAAATCAAGTCCCGCACGCCATAAAAGATCGTTGGCGTGCCCCAAAAGACATCCTGAAGATAGCAACGCTAGAAACAAGCTTGTAGATTTTACCACTTCATTTTAAAAATATTTTTAACAAATATATATATATATATATATATGTATATAACTGTTTGTTTCATTTACTCATAAATCAGCTTTTTTTTCTGCCCTCTCCTTTTTGTCACTTTCTCAGTTGATAGCTAGTTCTGAACCTTTGTCAAGTAGTTGAAATGATTACTAATCATGATAGAATAAATAAAAACAAAAAACAGATTTATTTTTTCATTGTGTAATCCTGTGGTCAAATTCACCCAGTAATCATGATAGTTTTTGTTGTTGTTGTTTGTTTTTAAGGAAATGATAAATCTCATGATAGAATAAATAAAAAAACAGATTTATTTTTTCATTGTGTAATCCTGTGGTCAAATTCACTCTGTAATCATGATAGTTTTTTTTTTAAAGGAAATAATCAATCTCATTGGTGTCAGATTCAAGATTTAAATAAAACTGATAAAATGTGATATTTTGCTTATGTATGACTAAAATTTCAATTACTTGTAATGTTTTGCCAGTAGCGTTTGTGCTGATAAATCTAGAACACAATGTTTCTCTGTCTGCCATTCTCATCCTTCAAAACAAATCCATAAACTAGCATTGTTTTCTCAGAAGCCCTCCTGGTCTGATGTACCTGTTTGTGGTAACCGGTGTAGTGTATATATGTATGGTATCATTCAATCAATTAATGATTCATTGTGTGTACATGTGTTTGGATGTGCATGTGTGAATATATGCATGTGTGTATGTGTATGTGTGTGTGTGTGTGTGTGTGTGTGTGTGTGTGTGTGTGTGTGTGTGTGTGTGTGAGCGTGCTTGACCATGAGTATAAGTATTTATAGAACGAGAAGGGAGAATGCATGCATGCATACATATGTATGTCACTGTGTGTGTGTATGTGTTGTGTGTGTGTGTGTGTGTGTGTGTGTGTGTGTGTGTAGGCCTCTTCCTGTCGTAGTATCATCATCAACTGTCCAAATGTTGGAAGCTGTTGTCAGATCATCAGGAAATAGTACAGTCCATCAGACAAAACACTGCACTGCTGCTGAGTTGCCTCAGTGGTAACAACATAAAGGGCCTTGCCAAAGGTTCCAGGTGCTGACAGTCCACACTCTCATACACTGGGCTGCCTATCTGGGTAGTGCTGACTGAAGAGCAGCCTGCCGGCACTTCATTCAGTCCTTTCCTTTGTCGTCCAGTCAGTATTGCTCACTGAATTTCCTTATTTCCTTCAGTCTCTCAATTTCTTAAATGCAAGGTGCATGCTATGTGTAACATGTCATTCACACCAACAGCCAAACTGGGCTTCTGTTTCGAATGTTGGTGATGGGATTTTATGTGTGTGCAAGATGTTATGCATGCGTTTACACACAGAACCTCGGTTTATAGTCTCATTTGAAGGACTATTTGGGAAATAGGGTCAGAACCAATGTTAAGTCTGAGGGAAAAATCCCCCTGTACCGAAACAGCCTGGCGGAGATTCGAACCCGCAACCCAAGGTTCACTAAGATTACGCATCTGGCGCTCTACCAACTGAGCTATTTTAGCTCCCACTGGAACCTGTTCTGATCCAGCATGTAGAGGATATCAGCTGTTGAGGATCCCTAAAGGTGCTTTGATAATAGCACAGCTGAATACAGAGTTTAACATTTGATAAAAATCAGAATAAAAGAAAAAATATGGAAGATTGACGTTCTGAAAGTTACCACTAAATACAATCGCTTGATATTTTCTTTCAGCTCTGAAAGAGGAATTGTTCTCCAGCCTTTGGCTTGCTTCCACTGTTTTTCCAGCCGGGTATAAAAAAACCAACAGAAACAATGTAGCCAAAATGATATAAAGTAAACTGAGTGATTTACGATTGATCAGGCAGCAAAATTGAAAATGAAATCCAACCTCAAAGCTTGTGTACATTGTTAATGGAAGAGTTGATAATTTGAAATGGTATAGTCTGAACAAAGTGGACATATTTTAAACTAAAATTTCTTTAATGTCATGTTGCTCTGCATAGAAGTAATGGACTATGGAGATAATAGGTATTACACATAAAGATATCAGAATCTACGCTGTTCTTTGCTTTCCATGGAAACTGTGTTTAACTCAAATTTTCTTACATAGTTTAAGGTAGTACGATAACATAGATGTATGCAATATGCAGAATACACCAATATGCAAAATATACACAAAAGTATACACACCTCTGCTTATGCAGGCAAGTACATACATATGCACACACATTTGGATGCATATAAACATGAGAGCACACAAAACACACATGTACGTGCACACACACATACATAAACACACAGACACAGACACACAGACACAGACACACACACACACACACACACACGCACGCACGCATGCACGCGCACGCACGCACGCCACACACACACACACACACACACACAACACACACACACACACACACCACACACACACACATACGTGCGCGCACACATATTTGCATGCATATTAACATGAGAGCACACATGCACACATGCACATGCACACACGCGCACATGTATGCACACACACACAAACACACACACATGCGTGCACACACTTGTGCACACACACACACACACACACACACACACACACACACACACACACACACACACATACACACCTTCAAACATGCATACTGTTACATGCACTCACGTTCTCACACACACACATACACAGCTTTTAGTTTTAGTTCCTTTATGTTCAGTTGTGTAAATAGACCCCATCCCACCACCATTACCTACCCCCCAGCTCTCCTGTCCTCTCCAGACATTCATAACTGCAGTGTATACAACACTAAATTCAACATTGAAATCATGAAGGTGGATAGATCTGGGCTGGGTCCTGTATACCAACTATTGTGCTTAGTATTTTTTTAACAATCAGATGAAAAAAAGGAGGGATAGGGGTGAGGATTGGGGAGGGGAGCACAAAAAGTAATTTCAAAGTATTTCAGCCTTATGAAATTACCAAAATACAGCACCAGCAATTAGCACTGCTGAATGGACAAATAATGCCCATTCAGCTGCTTATTTTCCAGTTACCAGAACAAGAGAGAAAAAAAGACTGTTAAAACAAAGGTAAATGGGCCAGAAAAATAAGAGATTGTACAGTTAATTAAAAACAAAAAGAATAAAAATTCACAGTGTAAGTGAAATTATGAGCACAGAATTTCAAGAAAGCCAGAATACAGTTTCGCTGACAAGACACCCCTCAACTCTCCCCCAACCACTCGTCTCTACCAGTATCATTAGGGACATTTATACACACACACACACACACACACACACACAACATATGCACACGCACACATGTGTGCATGCATGCATGGTTGCATGCGTGCGCATGCACACACACACAAACACACACACATACACACATACACACACTCTCTTTCTCTTTCTCTCTCTGTCTCTCTGAGTTGCTGGCTGCCGCCATCAAAAACAATCGAACCAATATGGGAACATACGAATTAAAGGGAAGCAACCATGTAAAAGCAGTAAATTTGGAAACTGCCATAAGTAGTGTCCCTTACACTAGCTGACTGGTCAGTTTCTTGGTCGATTTCACCAATTTTCTGTTTTTCAGAGTCATATCTATCTATCTATCTCTCTATCTATTTACCCATGTGTCTGTCTTGTCTGTCTGTCTGTCTATCTATCTATCTGTAGATGCTCCAACTCTTAAGAACTCGCTGCCTCCTTTGTAAAATTTGATTACCTTACCTGCTTTCCAAGCACAACGAAACCGCTGTCTTTTCACGTAAGCACTTTAAGGAGTATGTTTCCAGCATATGTGTGCATGATATGTTACATGGAAATGAATGATGTATGGAAGCACTATGAGCTGTACCTCCAGAACTCTGCTAACAGTGCTACACAGTCGTTACTGTGATTACTATTTTATCATAGTTGTATGATGCTGTGTAGCGTACTTTTCTGTCAACAGAACGTTTGAAGGAAAGTACAGCTCAGAAGAGCAGGTAGTCAGTTCTTCAGTTTTGGAAAACTTGACAGTCTGGAAACAAAACAAAGAAAGGTTTTCAAGAAGAGGGAAATGAACATAGTTCATGTTGACACACATTAACTTTCTTTGTGGATGATGTGCTGGCATCATCACACTGTCACACTGTGCTGTTCCTACCATAGTCAGGTTGCTGTTTTTGAGGACTGATGTTGCTGCTGCTGTGCAGTACTGCTCTGCATATATTCTTTATTTGTTTATTAATTAATCAGTTTAATTTAGTTTATTTATTTAATCTATTTCTTTCTTTATTTATGCATTATATATTCTTGCATTCTTTCAGTTGTTTTCTTTATTTTTATATCATGGATGTAAAAATGGATTTTTCTGCTGCCGTTTGCCAGAGAAAGGCGCTGTGTTTTTCATGCTTGATTGGGTTCAAAGGTCATACAGTATGCCATGCTTTGCTTTCCTGACTGTTGCAGTTTCCAGAGTACGATGACATCTACTGCAGATATTGTTTCACACATGGACCAGACTGGCTGATCACCTCCGTGAGTGTCTTACACACACATTCAGGTTTATTGGAGATATGAAAATGGAAAAGAAGAAGCTTAAAGCTCACATGTGCTGTCATACAGGTAGACATTCATAACGCACATAAATAAATATGCCTGTGAAAACAGTGGGGGGGGGGGGGGGGGGCGGGGCGGGGCAGGGTGTGAAGGCAGGAGAAGTGGATTAGATTTGAGGGTGGGGTTTTTAGAGGGGGTGCACTGTCTTTGATTACCTCTTACCTTCTAAAAGCCACCAAGTGAGGAAAACACAAAACGAAACAAACAAACAAAGAAAAAATCCCTATCAAAGCCCATGCCACAGGAGAGAGCCAGTCTGTCTGATCTGCTGTTTTGAAGTTTCATTTCCAGGGTGGTGAGACTCCCAGCTGATTAGAAGCATGGAGTCATTTTTACTGATTGAGACATTTCTTGGTTCCATTTCCACCTGTCTGTCAAAGAATCAACAACCCGGAAATGTCAGACTGCATGCATTGAACTGGGACACATCAGTTCCCTTCATTGATACCTCACCCTAGAGGTAACTAAGACATTAATCACCACATGCATATTGACCATGATCTGTTGTAATTTGCTTCTTCTTGGCCTTTCACAGAAACTCCTAGGACCTCTGTGACTGGTTCAAAAGTCTGTTGCTGAACTCAATTTTTTTGATTACGCAAATCTCTGCATCACATTTTTAGAGCTTTACTGGTTCCCATTTGAACAAAGAATAAAGTGCAAATCTCCAGTCTTTGCTTCCAAGTAATTACTGGAACTACATCGCCGTTTCATTCTGAAGTGCACTGCTATATCATTCTGAACTGGACCCCCATATCATTCTGAACTGTTCTCCCATATCATTCTGAACTGTTCTCCCATATCATTCTGAACTGTTCTCCCATATCATTCTGAACTGGACCCCATATTATTCTGAACTGTACTCCCATATCATTCTGAACTGTACTCCCATATCATTCTGAACTGTACTCCCATATCATTCTGAACTGTACTCCCATATCATTCTGAACTGCTTTCCCATATCATTCTGTACTGTACTCCCATATCATTCTGAACTGGACCCCCATATCATTCTGAACTGTACTCCCCATCATTCTGAACTGTACTCCCATATCATTCTGAATTGTACTCCCATATCATTCTGAACTGCTTGCTTCCCCATATCATTCTGAACTTCTAAACATTTATGTTCCATCAAGGTCTCTTCTGCTGATGACAGATCTTTTGTGCACCCAAGTTCAATAGAGAGAGGCTTTGTGTGTGTGTGTGTGTGTGTGTGTGTGTGTGTGTGTGTGTGTGCGCGTACGTGCGTGCGTGCGTGCGTGCTTGCATGTGTGTCAGTCAGTGTGTGTATGGAAAAATAGAGGATGGTGGTAGAGCGCTTGGGGTATGGGACTGAGGGAGCAGGAGCGCTTACAAACCTACCCACCCTCACAGCCCCTCCTTCTAAGCCACCTCTTCTACAACAGAGAGAGAGAGAGAAAGAGAGAGAGAGATTGAGAAGAGTCATGGGGTGCCTGATTTGATTATCAGAGATGTGCGGTGCGTTAATTCACTGGGAGAAAAATGCACTGTGCGGACAGGGACTGGAGGAAGGCATCACCCAGACCACCAAGAAAAGTCTGGATGAGCGACAGTTGTTTGTCTGGAACTTCCCCATCGACATTACCTTCAAGAGTACCAACTGTTACGGATGTAAGTGTGTGTGAGTGTGTGTGTGTGTGTGTGTGTGTGTGTGTGTGTGTGTGTGTTTGTGGTGTGTGGTTTGTGTTGTGTGTGTGTGTGTGTGTGTGTGTGTGTGTGTGTGTGTGTGTGTGTGTGCCAGGAACCAACTAGAGCTGTAGAGCCACAGCAATGATGAATTGGCTTGGACAGTTTGGGGCAAGTGCCTAATATCCATCCATCTATCTATCTATCATGATCTGTCTACACCCCTGTGTGTGTGTGTGTGTGTGTGTGTGTGTGTGTGTGTGTGTGTGTGTGTGCATAATTTCTTTTTTTTTTTTCTTGCCACATAATTACAAGGAAAATCTTATTTAGGGCTTGGTAAAGTAAACTGCAAACAATCAAGAAAGACGGTTAAATTTTGTTTTGTTTGTGAAGGAGTGACAGGCACAGTAGGAAGTAAACCGTAAACAATAAATGAAAACAAGAACTTCACCTCCCATAGGACAGAAGTAAATAGTAACCATTAACGAGGCTTAAAACAGTAGTAAACAATATCTAATGACAGTGACAGAAATTGATGATAAGAGCCATCCATCACTGCAGTCGACAGTAGACGATAACAAAGGACAGAAATTCTTTGCCTTGGAAGTTACTACCCTTGTTCATCAATGCTATCACTTCTGCCAAGAGGGTTTCTTTTCATCATGTGTGTTGTTTTCTTTTGTTAGACTGTCGGCAAGAGTATGCAGAACTGATAGTGTCAGAACATGGTGAAAAGATAGAATGCAGCCAAAGGATGAAGCTGTTAAAGTTTGGTGTCGGTCCACATTGAAGATCTGGATGAACAGATCCCAGATGGGTACAGCAAGATTACAAACACATATTTTCCCACTGAATATGGATACTGTGGAGCTGCTGTTTCCCAGTTGATAAATATCTGTGGAAGAGTAAATCTTTCTAGTGATAGGAAAGGCTGACGTTTCATATTTTTTGTATTTTGAAACTACTGTTTGCGAATGGATAACTAGCTTTGCAGTAATGCGTGTTTATGGAATGTCAAGACTTTCTGATGGTATAAATGTTGACATGCCCATATCTTATTTATAAGACAAACAAACAAAGAGACCTGTTTCCTCCCCCTGCCTCAAAACACACACACACACACTCACACACACACACACACACACACACACACACACACACACACACACACACACACACACATATGCACAGGCACACACACACACACACACACACACACACACACACCACACACACACACACACACACACACATACACACACTCACACACACACACTCACACACACACACACACACACACACAACACACACACACACACACACCACAACACACACACACACAGAGGGGGAAGTAAATAATTTAGTCTGTCCAATACTTCTCCAGATGGCAAAATAATTTGTTTTCACTATTGGACTCTTGGAGTCTCATGCTCACGGATGCTGAGCAAAAGACCCCCAACAACAATGGACTCAATACATGTATTATTATTATTACTGTAACTATCATAGTTACGAATCACAATTATAATTATCATTAGTATTTTTATGATTATTGGTATTGTTTGTATCCTTTCTGTCTCTAATACTATCATTAGATTTGAAAAGCACCTAGAGCGGTTTTCTGGATAGCGCGCTGCATGTGTCTATTAATGTGTTATCATCATAAGCATACCACTTTCGTTTGTTCGGGTTTTTTTTTGTGCCCCTTATGTTTTGATGGAGATCCAGACTAAAGAATGGACCCTGGGGTCTCTTCAATCTTGACAGGGGTCTGCATTCTCCTCAGAGTCTTTCTAGAGTTAATGGTATCTGATGCACATAAGTACTGGATCAGAAAGAATCCCATCCTGTTAATTAAACACTGCATGTCAGCAACACTGTTTCTGTGATGACGAAATTGTGTGACTGTTAGTCTGTCAGACATGGGACTTTCCCAGTTTTAACCTGAAGTCAGACTTTTTGAAATGTCCGGGGCTGTTCTTTAGATTTACATGAATCTGCTGAGAAAATTTAGTGTATCTATCTATTTATCTATCTATCTATCTATTTATCTGTCTGTCTAGGTCTGTCTGTCTATCTGTCCATCCATCCATCCATCCATCCAACCATCCATTCATCCATCCATCCATCCATCCATCCATCCATCCATCCATCCATCCATCCATCAATCTGTCTATCTGTCAGTAAGATTAAGACTGTCAACGGCAGTCTGCCACATCACTGTAGATGGGTGAAGACGTGAAACCTGAACGCACAGAATTAAAAGACTGTTGGCTTTCAGGCGCCAGTCAGGTTTGTGATGCAAATGCGTGTTTCATTCTGGTTTGGTTTGTCAGCACTTGCACTCGTAGGACGGACCCCAGGGAATTTTTAAGGGTCTGCTTACCTTTCTCAGGTATCGTGTCTGTGAAGTTTATGTTGTTTTAATCCTTTCTTTCTTTCTTTCTTTTTTTTTTTTTGTGACACATTCAGAGTATGGGAATTGAAAGGAAAAAACCCAAAGAAGCAAGGAAGGATTTGGGGGGTAAGAGAGCGAAGTTAGATAGGCCTGCTCAGAGACTTTATATATTTGTTTATTATACTTATTTTTTTTGGTACAGGGCCACAGATAGTGATTCATGCCTATGGGCTGGATGCATTTGGCATTGATGTGGTGCGTGGTTATGGCGTAACACATGTTCCCATCACACCAGGAAGGTGAGTGGCGTCCCTTGGTGAGGGCAATATATCTATCTATCTATTTATATGTGTGTGTGTATATATATATATTATATATATATTTATATAAGTATGTATGTATGTAGAGAGAGAGAGAGATCAGATGCACTTTAAGATCCATAAACATGGCATCACTTCATGCAGACAACTCCATTTGTACTGGTACACGTCTGCAGATAAGCTACAGTGAAAACCAAACGAACAACATAACAAGAAGAAGTCACAGACTGACATGCAGACAGAGTGATTTACCTGTAGCTCAGTTGTACTTTCAGAAAGGTGTAAAAGTAGCCTCATCATGTGTAGAACAGTCTGAGCAAGCAAGGGTTTTCCCCACGTACCACGCATGCTGCTGATAAAGCACGCTGAGAACAGGAGTGTTTTCACTTCGCTGTGTGACATGAATCATTGATTGCGTGATATTGCTTGACAGGAGCTGTTTTGTTTGTTTGCTAGTTTATCAGTCCTCCCTGTAGATATCAGCCTTCATGTGGCTGGGAATTCTGCACCAAGACTGCCCATCCCTTGTCGGTGTATGATGTTTTTATTTGTTCATCTAAAGGATCGCATGCCAAAAGCTGGAATGAGATTAGTGAGACAAAGGGAGGAAAGGTGTTTGTTTGTTTGCTTTATATGGAAGAGAGAGAGAGAGAGAGAGAGAGAGAGAGAGAGACACACACACACACACACACACACACACACACACACACACACACACACACACACTTTTTTGGAAATAGGAAAGAGAGAGTGAAACCCAGACAAACACCATAGCAAAAATGAGAGAGAGAGAGAGAGAGAGAGAGAGAGAGAGAGAGAGAGAGAGAGAGAGAGAAACATGAACACACATAGCAAAATGAGAGAGAGAGAATGAGAGAGAGAGAAAGAGAGACTCGGAGAGAGACTCTCAGAGAGGGGGAGAGAGAGAGAGAGAGAGAGAGAGAGAGAGAGAGAGAGAGAGAGAGAGAGAGAGAGAAATTTTTTCTTTTGAAAACAGAAAAAGGAAGAGAAGGGAGAAAAAATGAGGAAGCCAGAAAAGGCAGACAAACAGATGGGCAGTGTTTCTCAGCACAAAGTGAAGCCATCCACAGTGCCCGCACTGCATGGCCTTGCAATAGGGGTCAGAAACACATTACCGTGATGATACTCCTGGACATGGTAAATCAAATACGGCTATTAATCACCTTTCCCTCATTGACTCATCCTGGCCGTTAACAAGATTGCCACAGAGTGTGGGAAGGTTTTACGAGAAGTCCATCAGCTTTTGGGCCTGAAGTTGATCATCTCCCGTAATTCATCATTTTGCAGGGACACAATTGGAATATTCGTACCAAGACCTTTTCCATGTTAGAGTGTCATTCATGTGATTTATTGACGTCCATTATTGGATATGTGTCTGGTCACCCAATGATGTTGCACTTGCTGCCATTCCGCCATGGCATTTTTCGTTGTTCATTTGTGTCTTTTGTGTTTGTGGATTGTTTGCTTTTTCCCCACCATAAACTCTTTGATGTGAGTTGAAATTTACTGCTTAATATTATGTATGGCTTTGCAAAAAGAAAATACTTGTGGAGAGCTTACAGCTTCCTTAAGATAACCCTGAAAATCAAATTCATATATATATATGTGTGTGTGTGTGTGTGTGTGTGTGTGTGTGTTACAATGCCAAAGCAGAACTGAAAAGAGAATGATGGTTGACTTCTTTCTTCTTTTTTTTGTTTTAGTTGTTTAAGATAGAGCATTAAGTAGTAACCCAAGAACACATCTGAATACAGATGGCAATACATAGACTGGCTATATATTTTATTTGTAAAACTCTCTACATTACATTATGAGTTACATTATGAGTTATTTCCCAAGGATATCTAAATTGTGTTTTTGTTTTTTGTAAAGTGGAATAATGAAAAATGGAATTCTTATGTAAAAGATTGTTATAGATCAAGTGGTTCAATGGTAGATTACTGGCAGTTTGCAACTTAAATACATATTCAGCAGTTTTGTAGGCTTTTTAAAATTTATTATAATGGCAATATGTTGTTAATCATGAACAAGTAAATTGTCACGCAGAAAAAAAATACAGGATAAAAGTAAGTTTCAGCCGTTTGCTTATTTTCACAGGCACAAGATACGGGTGCCATTGTTTGTGCCTGAGTCCTCATCACTGTTACAAAAGTTGACATCCTGGTTCCTTGGTCGTCGACCAGAATATGTGGACCCCCGGGTGGTGGCACAAGGCGAAGGAAGGGAAGGTAAGGGATGTAATCTGTAATCCAGTTGCTAACAAAGACAGCGCTGCATGGTGAAATGTCCGTCATGTCAGAGTGTCACTGTGGAAGAGCCACCTTGAAGAAATTCCTCGCACTTGTGGCAGTAATTGTCATCACAGGGCATGACAGAAGCCAGTTGAGATATTTGGCATCATACCTCCTCTATGTTTTCTTTTCCTTTGAAGAAACCACAGAGCTGGGGTCCAACTCCTTGCCATCTTGAGTGGCTTAGCTTCTAAGCCCAACAGGGTTGTTTCTACTGACAGGAAATGGAAGGAAGGTGGGTCACCGTTGGCTTAAGGCCAGTTGCTTCAGGGCTTAAGGCCAGTTGCTTCAGGCAGATGGGGCTCTGCAACCTTGGAGGGTAGTTCACCTAAGAGAAGGCAGTCTCTGATTTTTAACCTCTACTGTTATACAGCAGTGCCGTTGTGACAGAAAAAGTTTCAGGAGAACACCCTGAGTTCTAGAAGTACACCAAAGGCAGTTGTTTGTAGTCCACGACCTTGTTCTGGCAGCTCCTTTGACGGCCATGGTGCCAAACTGTACCAGCCCTCTGTTCCTTTGGATGCATCAGAGATTGGAGTGGGGTCCCTGGTGTGCAGCATGGGCAGCAGCATGTCCTCAATACCACATAAAGTTTTCATCTGACTACCTTTACATGTCACCTTTACATCGGTCTGCTCAGCAGCAAGGGTGCAGTTCAAGCCAAACAGCTTCCCAGGTCAAGGGGTCATACTAGAGAGGGAAAAGTGGATAAGTCAGGAAATTTTTGAGAATATCTCCCAGTCACTGGAATGTCATGGAAAGAAAAATTAGATAAACAACCAGAGAAAGTCATGGAATGTGCTCATTGTGACAGACCTTTTGTCTGTGAACTGACTCAAAGAAGAAAGTGTCCATATCGTATTAGACAGACATGGGGTCCTTGGGAACAAATGTAAAGACTTCACCCTGTTTCAGTGGATTTTCCAGTTTAGGGATGGAACACAATTACTTAGAGGCTTACATGCAGTCCATCTTCAAGGGTATTAACTCCATTTTCAAAGTGGAATCATAGTGAAGCAAACCAGCTTAGATACTTTGTGGCTCAAGCAGGACTAATACAAGTCATTTTGGATAGGGTATGGGGTGGTTTTATAAGACAGAACGTCTTTAGGAAGTGGATTCTGCTGCAGAACCTTGTGTTGTCAGATATATGGAAATGGAGGCAGCTTGAAGCCTGAAAAGTGTGCTGTACACTGTCAGCTAACGGCATTGATGGAGAAGGAAATTCTTGAGATCAAAAGAAAAGCAGAGTTTTTTTTATGCATGTTTCATGGATTAACTACTGTGTTTAGCAGAGCTGCTTGCACCTACTGGTACAAAAAGGAAGGTGGAAGAGTGGAAATATAAAAACTCTGCTGGGAAATTCAGCGAAAAGTCAGTGAGCTGGCCAGTGAGCTGGCAAATCAGACATCAGTCATGAACCCTGATCAGGATGTG
>CM065714.1:50850915-50858415 GCA_033310375.1 Conus canariensis
CTGCAAGTGGACTGGTCATCTGTAGGGCCACTGCAAGTGGACTGGTCATCTATGGGTTCACTGCAAGTGGACTGATCATATATAGACCCACTGCAAGTGGACTGGTCATCTATGGGTTCACTGCAAGTGGACTGATCATCTGTTGGTCCACTACAAGTGAACTGGTCATCTAAAGGTCCACTGCAAGTAGACTGGTCATCTATGGGTTCACTGCAAGCGGACTGGTCATCTGTAGGTCCACTGCAAGTGGACTGGTCATCTATGGGTTCACTGCAAGCGGACTGGTCATCTGTAGGTCCACTGCAAGTGGACTGGTCATCTATGGGTTCACTGCAAGTGGACTGGCCATCTCTAGGTCCACTGCAAGTAAACTGGTCGTGTAAACGTCCACTGCAAGTGGACTGGTCATCTATGGGTTCACTGCAAGTGGACTGGTCATCTATGGGTTCACTGCAAGTGGACTGGTCATCTATGGGTTCACTGCAAGTGGACTGGTCATCTGTAGGTCCACTGCAAGTGGACTGATCATCTATGGGTTCACTGCAAGTGGACTGGTCATCTATGGGTTCACTGCAAGTGGACAGGTCATCAGTAGGTCCACTGCAAGTGGACTGGTCATCTATGGGTTCACTGCAAGTGGACTGGTCATCTATGGGTCCACTGCAAGTGGACTGGTCATCTATAGGCATCCCAGTGCATTTGCTGAGCACTGCAAGTGGACTGGTCATCTATGGGTTCACTGCAAGTGGACTGGTCATCTATGGGTTCACTGCAAGTGGACTGGTCATCTGTAGGTCCACTGCAAGTGGACTGGTCATCTATGGGTTCACTGCAAGTGAACTGGTCATCTAAAGGTCCACTGCAAGTGGACTGGTCATCTATGGGTTCACTGCAAGTGGACTAGTCATCTGTAGGTCCACTGCAAGTGGACTGGTCATCTATGGGTTCACTGCAAGTGGACTGGTCATCTGTAGGTCCACTACAAGTGGACTGGTCATCTATGGGTTCACTGCAAGCGGACTGGTCATCTGTAGGTCCACTGCAAGTAGACTGGTCATCTATGGGTTCACTGCAAGTGGATGGGTCATCTATGGGTTCACTGCAAGTGGACTGGTCATCTATGGGTTCACTGCAAGTGGACTGGTCATCAGTAGGTCCACTGCAAGTGGACTGGTCATCTATGGGTTCACTGCAAGTGGACTAGTCATCTATGGGTTCACTGCAAGTGGACTGGTCATCTGTAGGTCCACTGCAAGTGGACTGGTCATCTATGGGTTCACTGCAAGTGGACTGGTCATCTATGGGTTCACTGCAAGTGGACTGGTCATCTCTAGGTCCACTGCAAGTGGACTGGACATCTATGGGTTCACTGCAAGTGGACTGGTCATCTGTAGGTCCACTGCAAATGGACTGATCATCTATGGGTTCACTGCAAGTGGACTGGTCATCTAAAGGTCCACTGCAAGAGGACTGGTCATCTATAGGCAGCCCAGTGCATTTGCTGAGCACTGACATCACAACAAACAGAGAGTTCCAGCGTAATGGGAAAAAAATGAAATTCATCGGGGAACAAGCCTGGAAGAGGGGCTTATGTGAGATATGTCAGATGCCAAACATTTGTGTCATCCCAGCACACTGGTCTGGCTTAGCAAACATTGCCTGTGCTAAAAATGTTGCTGTGTATGTGTTAGGTACGTATGTAAGTATGGTTGCTGGCATGCTTGTGTCCATGCTTATAGGCACCCAGTCTGGCAGTGGCATGTGAGGGGATGAAGTACGTGGACCTGTCTCTACAGGACAGGCAGATGGGAAAGTGGTAATGCGGAAACACCAAGAGAACAGAAGAAATGACAGCAAATACATGACCCTGTGGGGATGCTGGGGGCTTTCTCTGTGAAAATAGCTCCCCGGTCTTTTGGAATTTCAGTTCTAGTAACTTCCACTTTTCTGTCACCCTTGTTGACTTTTTTTTTAATTGTTTTTTTTTTTTCTTCATTTGTCTTTTTCAGTCCTCCACATTTTGTTGTTGTTTTTGTTGTTGTTGTTTTGTTTTTTTGTCTTAGAAGGCCATTCTCCTGTCTTTGTTCTGGAAACTCCTTTAAATGTATTTCTGTGTGGTTGGCAGGTCCAGAATAATTAAAAAAGCCAGTCATGGGAAAATGCCCCCTGATGTTGCAGTGACCCGGGTGAAGTCCCAGGGGTTTGCCACATTGTCCTTCAACGTGGTCATGAAGGACATGAAGAAGCTGGGCTATGACATCCAGCCATCTGATGTGATGAACCCGGTGATTCCTGAGAACGTGGGCATGGCCACCACAGGTGCCTCAGAGGCATAGCTGGAGAGGGGTTGGCGGCAGCAGCAAGCGCCTGGAGCGCAGGCCGGCCGGCCGCAAAACTGGACTATGCAAATGCTTGTTTGTGACCAGTTATCACATTCCGTGTATTGTCATAAGTGTCATGTATGCGTTTATGCATTGTGTATTTATTCATTTATCTAGCGTCTTCATTTTTGTGTGCATATGTGCGTGCATATAAATTTAGTGTGCATGTGGGAGGGCATGTTCATTTACATGTGTGTGTGTGTGTGTGTGTGTGTGTGTGTGTGTGTGTGTGTGTGTGTGTGTGCGCTGTGTGTATGTGTGTGTGTGTGTGTGTGTGTGTGTGTGTGTGTGTGTGTGTGTGTGTGTGATTGACCATGGATTCATTTTTTTTTATCAACCTCTTATGTGTCTTCTGATTTTGAAACCTTGAACATTGTAGGAATGAATCTTTATGGTCTTGATGAACAAGATAATTAGACATGCAACAAACCGGATTAATTTTTTAAAAATTTTTTATCAGGAACATGCTGTATCAGGTGGATTAGACTGAGCGTACTGAGTTTTGACAGGCATTTAAAAAAAAAAACGTTTGCTCTTGACACAAGCATTTTCAAGAGTGACAGATCATAGGTATTCTGGGACAATTGCAAAATTCAAAAGTGTTTTCTTGAGAGTTTATGTCTGTCAGTATTTCTGTCTTCAAATGAAGGATACTCTATCATTAAAAGCTGTTCATTGGTTGTAGTCGACGACTGAGGATATGACATTCAGGTAGGCTGGATGCGGTGTGTCTGACATGGGTGGTTACACTGATGCAGGCATGGAAGGCTCTGCTGAAAATTAGGAGGTGTCCCTGGAGTTTCGAAGCTCATGTTTCTTCCGGGGAATCTGCTATCCTGTGCTGCTCGTAAAAGACAACAGCTGTGATGATATGTTGCCAGGTGGGATGGTCAAGCACCACCGTTTCCCTGGCGTCAAGTTCAATGGACAAACTCTTCAGTGAGACCTTTGTCATGTCCGCGGAGCGCTTCTTCTTACCACCCTGTCTGCAGATCAAGGACCTCATAGCTTAGTCGCAAAAGTGAACAGAAAGAGATTCCATGGAATTAGATCTGAACAATTACATTATTTGTTTCTAAGTTAGGCGACTGCAGGAGATATTGAAACAACAGAAGATTTACTGTTCAGCTGAACAAAAGAGACAAACAAATTAGAAGATAAACCAAGATGTTTTTTGACCTCGATGGTCTTCTACAGTCAAGAAAGAAGATTTGCTGTTTCGCTGAACGAAAAAGATACACAAAATTACAAGACAAGACACGTCATGTAAACAAATTAGAAGACAAAACACGTCGTGTCTTGTAAATCTTCTTTTAAGTTTATTTTCATTATTTGGTGAATAATCTGTATCACACAGGCCTGCAGACACTTATGTCTGGTCACTGAGATGTTTAGTTTAAGGTAATGTAGTTAGGGATTAAAAAAAACAACCTAAACAATAACACTTTTTGTTTTAGAGACCACAGTGGTGAAGTTTCTGTATGTATCCCAGTTTTGTTACAATCTGCTTGAATCTCTGGAGTATTAAGGGCCACACATCTTTTGGAATACTGAGGGCCGGATATTTCCAGACAGTGCACTGCCTGTCCTGGATTCATGAGTGTTTTTTCAGTAGAATTGTTTCTTCAGAGTGCTGTGTTTGACATGAAACCAGTCTGCTACCACCCGATCTGAATGTGGTGTGCTAGGAAATGAAACCACAATTTTTTAAAGTATTCTATAAGTTGTATGGTAGTGAACTGATTCCCTGTTAACTACTGGATTGTATGTTGTATGGTATGTAAATATCTCTGTTGCTTGGTGGTCTGTATGTTTTACGGTATAGAATGAAATCCCAGGTGTTTGATGGGGTATGTGCTGTATGTTGTATGGTATGAAATGAAATGCCTGTAATGTGGTGGCCTGCAGGTTGTTGGTATGGAATGAAGTCTCTGTTGTATGTTGTTGGTATGGAATGAAATCCCTGTTGTTTGAGGGTCTGTATGTTGTATAGTGAGGAACAAAATTCCGGTTGTTTGGTTGCCTATATGCTGCATGGAACAAAATCTCTGTTTTTTGGTGGTCTGTATGTTTTATGTTATGGAATGAAATCCCCAATGCTTTGTAAAGTCTGTATATCATATGGTATGGAAGGAAACCCCTGTTGTGTTGGTGGTCTGTATGTTGTATGGTGAGGAGTGAAATCCCTGTTTTGTGATAATTATGTGTGGACTATAAAGTGGAGCGAATCCCTTCTATTTTCAAAAGAACCGGTATGTTCGTTGGATATTTCAACGTAGTAGACATCTCATTTGCTGTAGCTTCGAATCCTGTGATTGTTCTTGGTATTTTGACATTTATCTTTGGTCATAAACAGCTTTTTGCTGAAATGGAATGCCATGAGAATGTTAACTGGAAAAGTTTGTGTTTGTGTATGATGTGGTTTTTCGCTGAATGATAGTTTGTATGATAATGAAACGCATTTTTGACAAAACTGTTACAAAGGTTATCGGTGGTTTTCTTGTTGTAGCCGTCTTCATTTTAATATCAGTGTTACAGTTGTAATTATTTAATTTCCAGAGACTCAAAAAAGTGATACTTAAGTCTACGTGAACATATTTGACCATTTCCGTCCCATGCATATTTACCTTCGGGTCGAATTCAATTGTCAGAATGAAGAATTTTATGTGTCAGTAATAAAGTATTTCTGGAACTTCATGCTTCATTGTCTTCTTCATTGATCAGAGAACAAGAGAAATTTTCTATTTTTTTGACGAGCCCTGCTTCATTCTGCAGTAAGAGTGTACAAAGTTACTAAAAAGAATTAGAGGGTGCAAGTGTTATGGCATTGGAGTGAAATTATGACAATAATTTTACAAGTAGCACGGGAGGGAAGACATTCAGAATTCACATAATGTTGGTCAGAGAGGACAACTCAAAACTTCTGTGAAGTGATTCTGCAACAGTGCAGTGTAAGTGATGTTACGAAGACTCTTCTAGAAATCGATAGATTACCGTCAAATGTTGACGGACTAATTCTTCTGTGAAGGTGTGAGAAAATGAATCAGAACAGGAGGGAAAACTGTAGAGTAATAAATGGAAAGGGCACCACAATTTACTGAGAGAAACTAGAACAACCAGCTGCCATGGTGCAGCAGTTATCACCACTGACTTGGGGGCTCAGAGGTCTGGGTTCGATTCGTATCTGAGGCATTTTTTTCTTGGATTTTTCAGCTCTGTCCGGCTTTCTACACAGAGTTAATTGAGTGTATGCGTGTGACGAATGGGCGCACATGAGAAGACTGCAACTACAGGATTAAGTTTCAGCCACCTAATGGACGCATCTCTAAGAGTGTTAATCAGATTTCCTGACAAGTGTCCCAGGTTTCGTGTATTTCTCAAACTTGGCTGAATACTGGGTGCATTATGAAAGAAAGTGTGAAAAACAGCTCGCTTATGTTGTCTCAGACCCACAGAGAGAGGAGAGAGAGAGAGGATTTCTGTGGCCTTTCATGCCCTGCTCTTGTGCAAGTATCTGTCCATGATGGAACCATGGCAAGTTTGTCACAGTTGCTGGCATCAACAAATTCATGGGGGACTGTTGTTGGACGGACATCACTGCATTCCCCTGAGGGGAACGCTCGCTCACACCTGTCCTGCCACGAAGAAATTTTCGTCAGTCGAGGGCTTAGTACATGGTGTCCAGCATATGTTGAATACAACTAGGGTAATTTACCAACGGCGCAGTGTCTCCTCTTATGGGTTGTCTCTTGCCGACTTGATGTTGATGGCTCACAATGGACATTCGTTGCTGGGACTGCGACAGCACAAATCTGTGTTTGGTTATGCATAGTTGGAACTGAAATGAGCAGCGTGGGATTTGTATCGCTTGGGCAATGCAAGGTGAAACTGCAGAAAAAAATGACTATATGTCTATAAATACATTCTGTCTGCTTGTCTGTCTGCCAGTCTGTCTGTCTCTGTAACACACAAACGACACACACCACACACACACACACACCCCACACACACGCACATGCGTGCGCGCGCGCACAACACACACACACACACACACACACGTGCGCGTGCAGCACACACACACACACCACACACGCACACACACACACACACACACACACACACACACACACACACACACACACACAGGGAGCCATTCAAGCTCATAGAGTGGCGTCTTACGTTTAAAACTTGGAATTTCGTATGGTAATTTTTATTTCCATGTGAATTCTTATTCATAGTTACCAGCTTCCATACGCTGAGTGTTTTACATTTCCACCTTTCGATTTTTAAAGAAATTGTATGTCTACCATTTTACTGGTTATTCGTTTTATTTGGTTAATTAAATAACTGATCAATTGACTCATTGAATGATTGACTGATTAATAATCACATAATTGATTAATGAGTCAATGATTCATTGATCGCCCCCATTTTTTTTAGACTGTCTTTGAATATGCTGAGGATCAGCTCAATTTTGGAGGATTTCCATTTTGCTCTTGCAGAAGTGTTTCCCATTGGCAGGAAAACCTGAATCCAGTCGCGACCCTGAAGAGCTCTTCACTTGGCGAAACAGTAGTCACCTGCTGGTCCTGATGACCACTTTGGAGGAACAATCAAACTTACAGAAAAGTCTCTGGAGAAGGATTATTTCTCGTACCCCCTCCCCCTTCAACGCAAGTCTGTCTTTTTCAGCTGGGACACGTACGTTTCGTTCATTCCTACCTGGCTTGGGCCTAGGTCTTTCTCTCTGTCTCTGTCTCTGTCTCTGTCTCTCTCTCTCTCTCTCTCTCTCTCTCTCTCTCTCTCACACACACACACACACACACACACACACACACACACACACACACACACACACACACAGATATGCATACATACATACATACACACACGCATATATGTATGTGTGTGTACATTATATATATATATATATATATATATATATATATATATATATATATATATATACCTAACTAACAGTATGTGCTTGAGTGGGTGAATGGGGAAAAAATGAAATAGAGCAAGCTTTGTTTATAATTGAATATTTCTTGCAGTCATTGCAACACCAAGCTGCTCTGTAAGTTGCTGGAATGGTGCTCGGTATTTATCCTTGGAATTT
>CM065714.1:50863415-50865915 GCA_033310375.1 Conus canariensis
ATATATATATAATGTATGCGCGCGCATGTGTGTGTGTGTGTGTGTGTGTGTGTGTGTGTGTTGTGTGTGTGCGCATGTGTGTGAGTGTCAAGTCAAGTCAAGTCAATATTATCTTTATTGAGGGTTAAAGAATAATGTTCACAGCTTTTTTTCATCCTACCCTCACAAAAATAATTATAATCATAATGAACAAAAAGACAAATAGAATCATGTATTGACACTTTATGAAGAATATGCACAATTTTAAAGTAACTAACAGATTCAAAGCACCGTAATTCACGATTGTACAGAATCTCAATAACTATTGTAATTAACATCATATTGCACATCAATTGAGAGAGAGAGAGAGAGAGAGAGAGAGAGAGAGAGAGAGAGAGAGAGAGAGAAGAGAGAGAGAGAGTTGTTTGATGATTATCCCATCATATTCCTTTTCAAGGCTCTTTTAAATGTTAGTTTCGAGGAACATGATTTTAAAGAAGATGGCAAATTGTTCCATGTCGTTCCTCCAGAACATATCAGAGATTGTTGCGGGGTCTGTGAAAGGAAAGCCTTTGTGAGTGTCTATTTTCGTTGATTCAAAGTTTTGGTTGATTTTCTTTGGAGCTGTTCCCATCACTAGATTGTACATACATAAACATTTGCTAAAGAAGAGTCTATCTGTAATGGTAGAATATATAATGTTATGTAATCATTCCCTTTCAAGATAGTAGATGTTATCTGTATTATCTTTATAGTTCTTTTATGTAACGACTTTTTTTTTCAAATTAGTTTCACAGAATTATATCCCACAAGGTGGACGCATAATTGATAAGAGATAAAATGTGTGCGTGAAAGAATAATTTCCTGGTCTGGAGATTAAGAAAATGTTTTATTTCTCAATGTTGATAAATTCTTTTAGATGTTGTCAGGCACACGGAAAGAAAAATTTTAAGCGCCTGTGTAGTTGAAAGGTTAAGCGCGAGCGAAGGGATCGTTCTTAAAGGGCAGGTCACTTCCTTTGTTTTGAATGTGAGCTGTGTTAAGAAAAATTGGGTAAAAAGCTAAACACACTGGAAGTGAGTGTGAAGAGAGATTCGAGCAACAGCGCTGATAGAATGGAAAAGAGGCCGCCGACTGTCAGGCCCATTTAATACTCGTACAGACATGAGTCTGTAATATGCTAACGCATGTATTTTGCTAGGGAGTGATTCAGACAGACTACGCCGTTATGGTAGCGGTAGTGAAGTAGACGAGGCTGTGACTGGAGGGAGAATCGGGTGAGCTACGGGAGCCATACCCCCCTGCCAGAAAGATGTCGGAAGGAACAGCCAGAGACAGCCAGAGATAGTGGTATGCTGTCCAAATGTGCAGAGGCGAAGTCGGAGATCGCCATAGAGTTGTGCTCTGAGGAAACCCAGCGGAAAGGGTAGGTGGAAACATATGTATGATGTCCACCATAGATGTTCGTGATTGAAAGAAGAGGAATGAAGGTGCCGATATTTGTGATGAACTGACCCCAGGAGGATTATAGAGCGAACTATGACCTGTGAACAGATGGAATAATAAACCCCACCAGTGCTGTGTATGAAAATGGGAGAAGAGGAGGCACTGGAGGAAATGAATTTTTAAAACCTGGTATTTAGCGCCTTGCGATTTGTATGGAGTCGGATGCATGTTGTGTAAGGGAGTATTGGCTGTATTCATGCATGCACATGTGAATATTTGTGCGTGAATTAGCAGCCTGACAGATGTACGTTTTCCAATCAGTAATGTGAACAAGATAAGTCATTGCCAATAACAACCCCTGATACTTTATGAGATGTTACCTCCTCGATCTTTTGGTCTTTGATATGATTATAATGATGCAAACGGGAAACTAATATTTTATGCCGTTTTTGACATATGATTACAAACACGCATTTTGTTTTATCTGCATTGAGAGCCATGTAGCTCATTTCCGTCCATGTAACTGGTCTCTGGATATTGCTCTGAAGGTTATTTACTAAAGTGGTAGGATGAGCACTATTTGATTATAGTGAAGTGTCGTCAGCAAACATTTCACAACCGCACTTTGCAAGGGCAAGTCATTTATGTAGATAGAAAATAAGAGGGATCCTAACACAGATCCTTGAGGAACACCAAATTTTAAAGAAATCACTCAGATCTTTGGAACTAATTTCAGCGAGTTGTTGGCGATCAGTAAGAAAAGATCTGATAAACTCTATAGCCTTGCTCGATAGTTTGTAAAGTATAAGCTTTTTATAAGATGCGAATGGCTTGTAACATCAAAAGCTTTAGCAAAATCAACAAAAACAACTCCAGTAAATTCACTGTTGTTTATATCAGATAGACATTTATCTACAAGCTGTAAAAGAGATGAATGCCAAAAATGATTTTGTCGAAAACCTGATTGATTTTCATGAATCAGATCATAACATTTCAGATTAGAATATAAATGTATTTGAACATGTTTTTGAAGTGGTTTTGACAAAGCAAAAGATCAGAGATAGGTCTGAGGTAA
>CM065714.1:50870915-50875915 GCA_033310375.1 Conus canariensis
AGGATCCTGCCAGCGGTCGTAGAAGACGTTAGTGCGACAGACAGAGGCGAGGCGTTGTCTTTGACATAGCCGTACCCTTAGTGTTCACACAAAAAACCGTAACCAGCTCACTGGTTAACAATTGCTAACGCAGTTACACTTCAGAATGACACATACACGATTCGAACCTATATGGATTTGAACGCCACCACACAAATCTGTACTATCTGCTTTATTGCTGTAAGACTTGTTTTATGTATTACAATCTAATAATGAAATAGTTTAAGGCCGCTCTAACTTGAACGAAACATAGAGTCGCGAATGTCGATCGGGAAAACCACACATGTTTCTCTCAAGCTCACGAGTCATGATCTAGTTCTCAGACACACGGAGAACGAAGAACTGATTCCAGAGCTTCGTTCATGCTGCCGCTCACGGCTGTAGTGCAGACGTGAAGAATCTCATGCACGTGGAAAAAAAAATGACGTTCATACTTATCAGCACGCTCTCTGTCTTTGAGGATGAGGACGCTAGCCACTGCTAGTTTTCTGGTGAACATGGCACTGCCGAGGTGACAGAAACTGATTTTGTGGTGGAGGAAAAAACAAACAAACCATGAAGCATCGAAGAACTCGCCGATTTTCTGTGCACCCAATAAAATGACCGCGAGAGATGCATGGAGAGTATCATCATTCAATGCCTGGACTGCTGACATGTACAGATGGTGTATCTGAGAATGACACCTGACATATACAATCATTTACTGGAGATGTGTACTGTTGATCTGGAGAGAAAGTAAAGAAAGATAGACTAGCAAGGGAATACAAATTTGAGAAGAATATAACGATAGAGTCTCTTGATTCGGACACTTGCACCAAAGCGTTTGAGTATGAATGCCTAGAACGCCGTCAGCGATAAAGAAGGGTTAGTCTCGTCCTCAAGGCTCTTTTTCAGTCCGCATGCGCGCGTGAATTGTGGTAAGCACGTGCAATTTTTGCGTGAGTGGTCGTGAATGCGTATCCGTGATAGTACAAACACCCTGCGCACTGCAATTGAGAATAAAGAGGGATTGTTGCGTCAGTGCGATCTTCGTCGGTCTTCACGACTGTCGTGAATGCGAGTATGAACGTACCCTTAGTTGAAGTTGTGGGCGATTTTTATTCCTTCAAGGGAGGCAACACAACCTGCAAGTAGGAGCTGGACCGAGAATGAGATACATTATTAGGTCTACGGAACCAAAATTGTTTTGAACTTGGCTGTGAAGTCGATTCCAGCAATCTTTGTTGGAAACTGGGACTCGTTTATTTCCTGGGAATTGTGAACTTGAATACTAGGGTTGTATTGAATGAACATGTTTACTTACGAATCGAGAATAGAAATTTAAATCAACCAGCTACAAACTGATTCCAGTCACTGGAGAGTACCGACGTCAATCAGGAGAAGAAAACTACGATGGTATGGCCATGCGCCAAAATTCAGTGGTCTTGCTAGTTCTGGAGGAATCTGGCGAATTTTTCTATCAGTGTGCTGCACTAAGGACTCCCCATGGAGTTAAGGAAGAATATATAAGAAGAGAGTTGACACAAAGTGATTTCCATCACTGGAGAATGTTCATACAATTACTTCCCTTTGCTCGAACCCAAATAGTTTACAGAATATGTCGAACGATCCTTTTTTTTTTTTTCTCACCACGAAACAATAGATCGCTGTTTATTTATAGATATTTTCGTCTTTTCCTGTTCTTTTTCTTCTTTCTTTCTTTCCTTCGTTCTTTCTTACTTTTATTTATTACTATCATTTTTATTATCATTCTTATCTATGTATTTTTCAGTGATGGAAGTAACTTTTTAAGTGATATTTTGATGCAGCAACAATCCAATTACGACAACAACAGGTTCGACACAATTTCTTGACGCAGACGAGTATCTTCCAACCGATTTTTAATTTTTTCATTCGTCACTCAGGGAACGCTCACATCCAGTCAAACCTGGCTGCTAACAGAACCTCCCTATAACCTGGCATCTGACAACAAATATCATTGGTATTATTCATAACATATCCTTCAACAGTGTTTTGATCAACATGTTGGGTTTTCACTTAGTTTGATGAGTTGTCATACGGCGCCAGTAAAAATCACAAGTTTGTTCGTTTTACGTATAAGGTCTTACACGTTAAAGTAAGCTCTACATCATCGCTTCGCGTCTTCCTTACACACAAAGCACATATCCCACGTGGTTCCATTCATCATTCAAAACATACGCACATGCAGCCGACACTACGAGTCTTGTGGACATTACATCCAGACGCACGTTGTAAGCAAAACGAAAATAAATAAAACGATTCTCTAAGAATCTGAGAGAAGTGCAGCTGAAAGAAGTAGGCCTATGTTTGGTCATTCAGGTGATTTTCTGAACTCTTCTTAAGCCCTAATGGCAAGGCTGGTGAAAAGAAGCCTGGACTAATAATGCGGATGGAGACAGTGTCAATGTTGCCGAAGTGCACAGACCTTTTAACAACAGTGTCAGATAGATAGATAGATAGATAGATAGAGAGAGAGTATGCACGCGCTTATGCGGTGTGTGTGTGTGTGTGTGTGTGTGTGTGTGTGTGTGTGTGTGTGAGAGAGAGAGAGAGAGAGAGAGAGAGAGAGTGTGTGTGTGTGTGTGTGTGAATTCTTTTCAAATGGAAAATTAAAAAAAAAACATTTTGGGAGGTAAGCGTCTCAATATGAATCAGCTTGCGACTCATTGTCATTGTTATGGTTTAAGCTACCCCCTCACTCCACCCCTACTCTTCTTCAGACAAAATCCGCTGTACATGAAATATAGAAAAGGTACAGGCTACAGATAAAGCAAATGGAAAAGATTGGAGAGAGGTTTTAAGGGGGGGGGGGGGGGGAAGTAAAACAGCGGGGAAGAAGGAAGAAGGGGGGGGGGGGGGTGGGGGGGGGGGGGAGAGGAGAAGGTATGCACACAAAAAAAGTCATGACTGTTGTTAGGAAAAATAACAACAAAAAGAAAGTTATGAGTTATGACATTTCTACGCTTATTTCATAACATTAAGTTGGTACAAAACAAACGAAACAGGAGAGGCAACCGCAATAATCTGCATATTGTCAAAAGGAAAAACCGTAGCCTACAAAAACGGAAAAGTCACAAAACAAGACAGAGGGGGTAGGGCAGAAGAGAGAGAGAGAGAGAGAGAGAGAGAGAGAGAGAGAGAGAGGAGAGACAGAGAGAGAGAGAGAGAGAGAGACAGAGAGACAGAGAGAGAGAGAGAGAGAGACAGAGAGAGAGAGAGAGAGAGAGAGACAGAGAGAGAGAGAGAGAGAGACAGAGGAGAGAGAGAGAGAGAGACAGAGAGAGAGAGAGAGAGAGAACAGAGAGAGAGAGAGAGAGAAGACAGAGAGAGAGAGAGAGACAGAGAGAGAGAGAGAGACAGAGAGAGAGAGAGAGAGAGAGAGACAGAGAGAGAGAGAGAGAGAGAGAGCAGAGAGAGAGAAGAGAGAGAGAGGAGAGAGAGAGGGAGAGAGAGAGAGAGAGAGAGAGAAAGAGAGAGAGACATCACAAGAAGGGCTACAAAGAAAAGAAAGCTAAGATGAAAGAAGAAAGAAAGCAAAAGAAAAGAACGAATTAAAAAACAAAACCAAACCGGGATCTTACAAACTTTTAATGTATATCTTGGCTGCAACGTTGACCTTATTACATTGTGTTTTTCTTACGTAGATTTAGTACTAGATGATGAAGTGCTGTCATACAAGGCATTTAAAAAAAAAAAACTGTGTCCAGAGTTGACGTGCTGTAATATAAGGTACTCCATGTTTGTTTCATTATATGTTATGTTGACGTCATGCGATACACATTTTTAAAAAAAATATATAGTTGGCAAGCTGTAATATTATGCTATATGTTCTTTCGTATACTTATTGGTGATGTGCTGAATTACAATGTACGGTATGTTCTTTTGTTGTCCTATTTAATGTTGATGCGGTATTATACAGTGTACTGTATGCTCTTTGTTGTTCTTAATGTTGATATGCTGCAATCAAATGCACTTTGTGCTCTATTCTTAACGTCGAGATGCTGTAATACCAAGTATTGTATATTCCTTGGTCGTTCTTAGTGCTGATAGGATGTAATACAATGCACTGCTTGTTCTTTTGTTGATCTTAAGGTTGATGTGCTGTAGTACAATGTACTGCTTGTTCCTTAGTTGTGCTTAAAGTTGATATACTGTAATAGAATGTATGGCATGTTCTTTAGCTGTGCTTAATGTTGATGTACTGTAATACAATGTATGGAAAGTTATCAGTGCTCAGTATGCGATTTTGTTGTTCCACATGTTGATGTGGTGTGAGACATTGTACTTTATTAATTTTAAAAGTAATAATCATGACTCCACCGAATAACGTGGAAAAACAGATCACAAGACAAAACACGACGCGTTTCGACCTCTTAGGTCTTCTTCAGGCAAGATAAACAACACTAAGGACAACGAAAATGAAGAAAGAGCATTCACGTATTTTTTTTGATCGAATTCGGCGCAAGAAGAGCGTTGGATGTACTTCATGTTATTCTGTAGTTCTTAATGTTGAAGAGCTGTAATACATCTTTTTAATTGACCCTAATGTTGATATACTGTAGTGCAATTTACTTTAAACGATTTTATTGTTCTTAATGTTGAGGTGGTGCGATATATTGTACTGCATGTCAGTTTGTAGTCTTTAATGTTTATATGCTTTAATAAAATGTGTTGTGTTATACGAATTTTCGTTGTTCTTAACGTTGATGTTCTATAACACAATGTACTATGTGTACCATTCTTGTTCTAACTGTTGACGTGCTGTAATACAATGTACTGCATGTTCTGTTGTCGTTCTTAATTAATGTTGATGTGTTGCTGTACACTGCACTGGGCATTCCTTTCTTTTTCTCGATGTTGATGTATTGTGATACAATGTACTGTATATTATTTCGCTTTCCTTGATGCTGATCTGCTGTAACACAATGTATTGCACGTTA
>CM065714.1:50885915-50895915 GCA_033310375.1 Conus canariensis
TTCTGCAATAAAAGCTTTCACATTACCAACACTCTGCATTTCCCAAACAATTCCAAACCCGAATCTATAAAGAACATAGCAAACATTAGTCGTCCAGGTAATATAATTTTGACTCTGCAGATGCAGCAACATATCATAGGCTTTCTTCGGGAGTTTGTTATTATCCATACAAGCAACACGAAGCCAAAATCTGATACATTTTGCATAAGTATTTACATAAAGAGGGTATCTTCCAGATTCGCCGTACACTAAGTGCCTAGGAGCTTTTGGACTTACACCAAGAAATCTTTTAATAGCAGCTAAGTGCACCCTTTCAATTTGTTCCTGGTTAGATGACAGTCCACAAATCTCTGCTCCATAAGTTAAGATAGGTTGTATTTGGCAATCGAATAGCTTAAAGAAAATACCAGGAGAATGTTCACCTATTGACCATAGCATTCTGTTGATAGCAATTAATCCTTTCTTTGCTCTGTTTGCTAGGTCACACATAGTTGGTTGGAAAGATAATCTTGTGGTCAGTATTATACCAAGATACTTATACATGTTAACAGTGGAAAGTTGAGCATCACCAAAAGTCCAATTTTCATTCGAAGCAAGGTAACCGCCATTCCTGAATACAACAATATTTGACTTTTCCAGATTCACAAGTAAATCTAAACGTTTTGAGGTATTATACAAGACATTCAGTTGGGTTTGCAAACCAATAACAGTATCAGAAAATAATGCAACATCATCAGCAAATAACAGAATCAAAAGTTCAATGAGGTCTGGGGAAAGCTGAATACCATGTCTACCAAGAGTGTTTATATCTTTAGTTAGTTCATTGATAAACAGTGAAAAAAGCACAGGTGAACACACCTCACCTTGTTTTAGGCCCCGTGGGCATAGAAAAGTATCAGTAAGGTCACCACTAGTTCGAACACAAGTCTTCACAACATTGTACACACTTTGCAATGCTTTCAAAAATTTTCCATTAAGACCATTAACAGAGAGAACCTTCCACAATTTATCCCTACTTACTAGGTCAAAAGCCTTCCTAAAGTCTATGAATGCGACATAGAGCTTCCTGTGTCTTAACAACTGCTTCTGAATCATTGCAAGTAAAGTGAAAATGTGATCTGTGGTACATCGTTTGCCACGAAAACCAGCTTGCTCCTCCCCAAGAATATTGTTCATTTCAATCCATTTGGTTAACCTTCTATTGAGAACAAAGCTATATATTTTACTACAAATATTCAACAAAGAGATTCCACGGTAGTTATCTGGGCAATTCCTATCACCCTTCTTAAATAGTGGTTGCAAGATAGAGACTGACCAATCTTCCGGAAACAAACCCTCATCAAAAATTGTATTGAAAAATTTAACAAGGAAAGGCATAATGACTTGTCTACTGTACTTGTAAAACTCTCCAATAAGTTTATCTGGGCCAGCTGCCTTATTACTCTTTATTGATCGAATTGCAACTTCAATTTCGGTAACAGAAATAGGATGATTCAAGAAGTCACAGTCAGTATGTACGGGTTCTCTATCATAATATTCATCAAAATCCGAACTGGTGTTTAATTCAACAGGTAAGTCATTAAAAACACCTTTAAAGTGATTATACCACTGATCACTAGAAATCGACCCCTGACCTTGAGTTCTTGGCCTAATTGAACTAACAACTTCCCAGAATTTCTTTGAGTCGTTTATATTACTTTGTAACGATGCAATGATATTTTCATTATGTAGCTTCCTTTTCTGTCGTAACAATTCCTTATACTCTCTCCTTTTCTGGCCATAGGCAATTCTGTCATTATCGTTATTAGTTCTATGAAACTTGTTTATCTGTGTTCGTAATACTTTTCTGCTTTGTTTACATTCAAGGTCGAACCAAACATTTCTCATACCTATGCCAAATCTAATAGTTTTCATCATGCATTCACCAGCATACACAAAACATTCATTAAACTTGGACAAGGCTTGATTAATATTAACACCAACAAGGTCAGCAGCTTCACTAACTAATGATGAGACATGGTCAGAGTTCATACGTTCATAAAAAGCAGCTGAACTTTCTTCATCCCATTTGTACTTACTGACAGAAACAACTTGGTGAGCATCATTCTCAGTAACAGGTAAACAGTCAGCACTATCAGACAGTGAGAAAAACAAAACAACAACAGCATGCTTAGTTTCTATTAACGGTCTTACATTAAGGCACTGACAATGAGGAAGCAAGGAACTTGAGGCAATCATATAATCAATTACGCTAGAACCACTATCAGATACATAAGTGAAGTCACCTGGACATTTCAATGCTTTCAGACCATTAAGAATACACAGATCAAATTCATGACATACATTTAACAAATATCGACCAAAAGGGTTTACCATAGTATCCTTGGAGATTCTCGGAAAGGGTTCCTCACTTAGGGACGCATCCATATCATATGACATATAATTCTCTACAAATACTTCTTTTACGTCATCAATGGGGTCACAATTACTCAGGTTAAGTAGGCCAGTTCTTGAATTTAAATCACCACAAATTATCATTGGTAACCACCCAGTTTCTCTAGAAACTTCCAACAAGCATTCTTCTAACAAGGATATACCGTTATAAATATCTGTTTCTTCATAGTATTTAGAACCTTCAGGTGGGAGATAAGCACCTATTATTAAACAGTCCGAGTTCAATCCTAGAAGGCGGCGAGAAAACTTCAGAACAATAATATTGTCAATTTCACTGTCCACTCTTTCAACATAATTTGCAAATTCATTCCTAATTAAGAAAGCTACACCCCCCGACAAACGACCAAAGACACTATCTGACACCTTAACACCCGGGCTAGAGAAAACTTTATGAGAAGGAAACATTGTATCTGGAACTGCTTTTGTAAATGTTTCAGCCAACAGTATACAGTCATATCTGTCAACTAAACGCAAAAAGTCAGGCTCTCTGGCAATACGCCAAAGACCTTCAACGTTAAGTGACGCAAAAGTCAAAAATTTACTTTTGTATGTACACTTCTGCGTAGTAGAACATAACGTACAGTCTTCAGCTGTAGCCAACGCTGGCTGCACTGCGGTGGGACTAGCGTGTTCAGTGCCCTGGCCTGCCCGTCATCTCCTGTCGCCCGTGCTGCCGCTCCGGCCCTCTGACGCCGGGGAGGCGTTCCTGCTGCCTTCAGGCTTACGTCTGTCCAACCAGCCCTTCGGCAGTTTGGTTTGCCTGGAGTCGTCTCCACTTGAAGCCTTGGTCTTGACACCCTTGCCCGCAACAGGGTGCTTCTCCATACTGTCAGCTGAGGCCTGAGAGCGGCCCCGTGTCATGGCTGGCGAAGGCAGAGAGCCACGCGCCGACAAGGACCGTGCCTGGTGAGAGCCACCGATACGGCCCCTGCCTCGACCCCCGCTCCCCACTCTGGTGCCGTTGAACCCCTCACCTGGTGTTGCGGACTGCTGCGGGGTGGACAGAGGGGAACCCCTGCCTCGACCCCCGCTCCCCACTCTGGTGCCGTTGGTCCCGTCGCCTGGTGTTGCGGACTGCTGCGGGGTGGACAGAGGGGAACCCCTGTCTCGACCCCCGCTCCCCACACTGGTGCCGTAGGTCCCGTCGCCTAGTGTTGTAGACTGCTGCGGGGTGGACACATGGGAACCCCTGCCGAAGCCTCGCAGGTGTGTGGGTGAAACGGGCACATCTCTTGACACAGCAGTGGGCCCAGACTCGGTGTGCACTGCCTTCAGATCACAGTTGTCATGTGAAGTAGTGGTAATGGAAGCAGGTATGACAGTCTCGAGTGTCCTCAGTACAGGGTCGTCTGTGGAAAGGTCATCGGTCAATTTGTGGTGAGTACCAGTGTCCTTGTCTCTCTGGGTATTAAGTCCGTCTTCCGTCTGCTGCTCACTGTGTCTGTCTACATCTTCACGATCACTTACAGGTCTGTCCTCTTTAACCCCATTCTCAGTGTTCTCAGTGTCATGAAAGTCGTCAATGTCGCCTGTCAGTGCCCAGTCCCCGCACAGATTAAAGCTACCATTGGGCACCCCGCCCTCCCCTCCTGCTTCCTCGTAGACACCCTCTTGGTCACGGTCAGTGTCGTCACGAGTCAAATGTCTGTCTATAGTGTCAATATCAGATAATCTGCGAGTGTGATGTGTATTAACACGCCGTTTGTTGTCGTAGTCGTAGTTCTGTCGTGACTGATGGTGTCTTCTCGATGCTGTAACGGGCACCACACGTCCGTTTCTCAGGTACCCCCGTCGCCCCTCTTCCCGAAGTCGCATCATCTCGTCACGCTGGTGCGGGGTGAGATCAGGACCAAGTCTGACGCCCTCATTCTCCTGCAGCTCACGACGAGCCCTCTGGCTGGACATCAGGGCCATGGTCAAGTCATGCCGCCTGAAGGTAACGATGACAGCTCTCTTCTGGTCACTCTTGCGTCGTCCCACGCGAACAGCATCGACAACATCGTCACGGTCCCACACGAAGTCAGTGTAGTAAGTGTTCAGTAAGGTAATGAGCGTACTGACCAGCCCTGATGATGTTTCACCTGACGGTTCCTCCAGCCCGGAAATCTTAACGTTCCTGCGACGTAGATCTGACTGTATTCGTTCAAACTGGTTCTCTAGTCTCTGAATGTAATCTTCTGACTCCTGCATTCGTCTTTGGAGGTTCTGTATATCCGTCGAGTTCCGTGTGACTGCCTGCGACACAAACGACAACCCCTGCTTGATGTCGGACATGTCATGTGCAAACTGATTCCGCATATTGACTGTCTGGTGCGAAAGGCTGGACACTAACCTCATGACAGAGTCAATCTGCTGTGACAGGCGCGCCTCACTACCCCCGTCGTAGGCGTTGACAGAATTCTGAGGAGGGGGTCCGGGATTTTCTTCCACATCACCACATCGCAAGATCAACACTGCCGACAACCACAACAAAAGCAAGTCTGACGGCCTAACTTTCAGTTGAGTAAAAATTAGCGTCCGGGACTTGTGAGAAGATACCGCTGCTCTCGCTCTCTTTGCCATGAAGATAATGAAAACAGGGTTGAAATACCCAATAGAAAGTCTGTGCTGCAGCGCAGTAATTGGCATGATCGGAGCAAGCACGATTTCCTCAGTAGAAAACAACTTGAAATTTTCTAAGTCCAAAAAATCAGTTCACGCTATGCTACAGGTGGAAGGACGGGAGCTCTTGTCAAACACGTCCGACCCGAACGGTGACCGCGCGTTCACTCCAGAGAGAGAGAGAGAGAGAGAGAGAGAGAGAGAGAGAGAGAGAGAGAGAAAAAAAAGAGAGAGAGAGAGAGAGACAGACAGACAGTCAGACAGACAGACAGACAGACAGACAGATAGATAGACATAATTAATTAATGAATAGGAGAATAAGGTAAAACGACAAACAGACAACGAAGGTTTAAAACGGATGTGCACGCGAACGCAGTTAGATGAAAATGACATCTTGTGCACACGAAAAATTCCATCACTAACTTTTGGAAGAGAAGGCCAGTCTGGCCGTTGGAATGGATAACATGTATACACATAGCATGCACATTCCGTTGATGAAAAATGAAGGTATGATAGACTGACTGACTTTTAAACTGATGGAAACGGGAAACGACTGAATGTAGCACCAGCAGGCGGCTCTTCAGTGGGCTACCCTGATAGGCAGCTTGCCGTGTCAACGTAGACGTTTAGCGTAAAGCCATTAGAACCTGGTCTCTGTAACCGAGGAAAGACGGTATATGATTACCCTAATACTGAACAAAGGCCAACCAAAAAACAAACAAACAAAAACCCACAAAAAACTGCAAAAACAAAGTACCATAAGAAACTAGACAGTGATGAGAAATGTCTTTTTATTGGAGACTGTCAAGTTTCTTGGTATATGATCTGTTTAAACAAACCATTTTCTTTTCAAAGAAAAAAAAAAGAAAAAAAACCCTGCAAACCACACACACACACACACCACACACACACACACACACACACACACACACACACACACACACACACACACACACACACACAACACCCTGTACGATAAAAAAACAACTAGAGACTGAATGAAAAATGTCTTTTCAATGGATACCTGGAGAAGAACAACATCATCATTCCAGAGCAGGCAGGCTTCCGCCAACATCAATTCACTGAGGACCAAGTGACCTACATAGCCCAGAAGATCGAGGATGGCTTCCAGGACAAGCAGCATACTCTGACGGTGTGGATAGACATGGAAAAGGCGTACGACAAAGTCTGGAAGGATGGCCTCCGGAGAAAACTCCAGAAGAGTGGTGTGACTGGCTGTATGTACCAATGGATCTCGCAGTACCTGAAAAATAGGAAGGCCCGAGTCCATGTCAACGGAGCATACAGTCGGAAGAAGACACTGAGAGAAGGAGTCCCTCAAGGAGGTGTCCAGCCCTACCCTGTTCCTTGTCTTTATCAACGACATCGTCAAAGATATGCCACGCAAAGTCCAAGGAGCCATCTATGCAGACGAACTTGTCCTACGGTGCTCGGAAGAACACCTCACAACTGCCAACTACAGGCTACAGCAGGCGCTGAATGTTCTCGAAAGCTGGACAAAACAGTGGCTGGTAACAATTAATGCCAAGAAGACCACTTACACTGTTTTCAGCCTTTCACCCAAAGAACAGAAGGCCAACGTGAGCATCAATGTACAAACTGCTTGCTGAAAATAACCCCACGTACCTGGGAGTCACCTTCGACAAACGCCTGACGTGGAAGAAGCAAGCAGAGAAAGCAGAATCAAGAGCAAAAGTACGTCTTGCTCTCATGAAGAAGCTGGCAGGAACAACATGGGGCGCAGACAACACGGCCCTTAGGAGACTATACACTGGTAGAGTCAGGCCAGTGCTGGAGTATGGCATGACTGCATGGGGCACTACGGCCAAATCCAATTTTGAACGGATCAGCAAGATTCAGAATCAAGCTACCCGTATCATCACAGGAGCCATGAAGTCGACGCCAGTTCAGGATCACAGAGCTCCAGCCCCTTGAGGACCGCAGAGACGCCAAACTCCTGACCCAGGCTGCCAAGTTCAAGAGGTTGCAAGGCCACCCCATGAAAGACAGACTGTCCCAGCCAACAAAAGGACGGCTGAAGAGAGGGAGCTTCGTACACCAGAGCAGGATCCTAGAACGGCAACATCAAGATATCCTTGACCATGACCCCAAAGTGATACGGTGTCTTGCCGTCCCTGGAGCGAAGGAACCCCTCCCCTCATCCAGTGCAGCATCCCTGGTGTTGGCCCCAAAGATTCCCAAAGCGGCCCTGAAAGAAAGTCCCTCACCCTTGAACACCTCCATACCCAGTTCCCCAAAGAGTCCTGGACTCATGTCTATACCGACGGCTCTGCAGCAGATGCCATTCGAAATGGAGAGGCAGGAATCTATGTTCAATATCCAGGAGGCAGAGAAGAAAGATCTGCCTCGCTACCGGCCTGTACTCCACAAATTACAGAGCTGAAGCAGAAGCCCTGAAAACAGCAGCAGCTCACATCGAGGTCAGCCCCTACGCCAGCCACAACGTTGTCTTCCTGGTTCTTGTCTTCCTGACCGACACCCTGTCTATCTTGCAGGCCCTTCAGTCCAACAGAGATCCAGAGCTCAACGATCTGTCCTCATCTCTCGCCTCCCTCTGCACAAGTCACACAGTCACCCTGCAGTGGATTCCCTCCCACTGCAACGTGCTTGGCAATGAGACTGCTAACTCCCTGGCAAAGGAGGGCATTACGAAGGAGCAGATGGACAGATCTACCAGCTACCCTGAATCCAGGACCATCATTAAGGCCAAGCTGCACAACAAGTGGAAGCGGCAGCATCCACGCCACAACAGAGCAGACCCGTATTACCTGCTGACTCGTCGAGAGCAGGTAGTCATTTTCAGGCTCAGGACAGGCCACAACCGCCTGAAACACCATCTATTCACTAAACTCCGCATCGGCAACACAGAGCAGTGACCCTGCAGAACAGGCAGCCAGACAACAACATCTGCTGCAGTCCTACCCGCTCCACCAAGCGCTCCGAGAGAAAACCTGGCCCGACCCAATACCAGTAGCCCGGAAGCTCTACGGAGGACTGGGGGACCTGCGACGTACTGCCACTTTGTCGAGGAGACGGGGGAATCCGTCTGAAGAAATGACGAACGAGACAACAACAATGGATACTATCAAGTTTCTTGGTGTAATTATGATCTATTAACACAAACCATTTTCTTTTCACCACTCTGTCTGTCTGTCTCTGCATCTTTCGTTATATCTTAATGTTAAAATACAAATGTAAAAATACGTTTTTTCATACTTTCGCTGCTATCTTCGTGTCGAGTGACGGTAATTCCAATTTTCATCAAGCATTTTATAAACATTCTTACCTCCCATGTGCAGGGAAAAACAACAACAAACAATTGAACAAAACATCTCTATTATTAGTGCAGCTTTATCAAGAAGCATCCTATTGGAGAACCAGTTATTATGACTGTCTTATTTTATGGTAGAGAACGGATAATAGATGTGTGCTGTTCATGTAGTCCTACCCTACTCTTTCTCGTCCTATAATTACGAAGTCGATGACGGTAGGATTGGCCACATGTTGCAGAGAAGTGGTTATACTGTGCGCATGATTTTCTGGAGAGTTTTGGACTCCTCTGAAGCCCACCGTGGTTCTTTGACAACGTGATCTTTCTGTCAGTTGGTCTGTCTGTCTGTCTCTGTCTCATCATGGCTGTCTGTCTGTCTGTCTCTGTCTCATCATGGCTGTCTGTCTGTCTGGCTGTCTGTTTGTCTGTCTCTCTGACTTTGTGTTTTTCAGCATTTCACTGTTCATACTTTCTACTTTCACAACAAAGAAAGCATAATTTAAAGAAAAAAAGAACAGCTCTGTGGACTTTCCTTTGTGACAAACTACCACTCTACTCCATATCGCATGCCCCTCTCTCCTATTTCATTTGTCGCCTGTCACCTTCCTGTCATCCAGCTGCAACGTATGGAGGGATGCAATGACCAGTGCCTCTGCTTTTGTTCGTTTCTTTTTTTTTTCCTTCCGTCATATCTTTCAGTAACCTCTGTCTGTGATGTCTTTCGATGTATATTTTTTGTTTGTGGGTGGGTGGGTGTGAGGAATTCTTACTCTCATCATGTCATTGTTTTCATTTTCTTTTTCTGTGAGTGCATGGCGCCGTGTTTTGTGTGTGTGTGTGTGTGTGTGTGTGTGTGTGTGTGTGTGTGTGTGTGTGTGTGTGTGTGTGTGTGTGTGTGTGTGTGTGTGTGTGATGTCGCTTTTGTTTGTTTGTGTTGTTTCTAACATTGTTGTTGATGACAATGATTTTTTTCCCACCATAGTTATATACACACTTAAACAAATTTCAACAGATGTTCTGAATAGTCAGCATTAACTGTTATGTAAATGACTTGCGAATAATAAGTTATGTAATAAATCTCGGGGTGGGGGGGGGGGGAGCCGAGGGGGGGGGGGGGAAGGAGGGAGACTAGAAAGTGTCATCGATATTTCTTAAAATCAGACATCTATGGCGCTAAAATTTCAGTTTAATCGTATTCGTAAGCTGCATCATTTACAAACAAACTTTCAGAGCATACAAAAGAGATCCGAACTCACAAACTTATAAAATAAAAGCAAACACACTCTGGGCCCTGCCATCGGAACTAACCAGGTGCCCTACAGGTGGAGTAAAAAAAAAAAAAAAAAAGAAAGAAAGAAAAAGCTATGTTTATTTTTGTTCTATGTATTGCCATGATTTATTGTAGGCCAGCTCGATATTCGGCTGACGTGAACAAGACGGACTCACGTCTGTTCCATTCGCTGACCCCATATTGACTGATGTCCCTTGCTCTGGTCTGAGACCTGGAGGGGAAAAAGATATACGCCGTCTAGCTGTCGACTCATTCTCCTTTCTCCCTCCATAAAACTTGAAAAACGACTCACATCACATTTTGGCGGCAGTCACAGGCTCAGATCGAGAGAGGAACTAATA
>CM065714.1:50905915-50908415 GCA_033310375.1 Conus canariensis
AAAAAAGAAAAAGAAAAAAGAAAAAAAAAACCCAACGCATGTAAATTATGCAGCACTTTGGCATCCAGCGCAAGTTTAGGTTGAAAAATGTCGGTCACAGTTGCAGTGTAGACATAATTAAAACTTCGTGAGGTTCCATTCTCTTTCGGTTTCTTTTTCTTTTTATTTCCTTTGTCCTAGCTTTCGCTTTTTTGTACTCCTTCTTCTGCTGTTGGTTTTATTTTTTCCCCTCTCTTTCCTGACTTCTGCGTTTGTCTGTCTGTCTGACAGGTCATATCTGTCCGTCTGCCTGTCTGCCTGGCTGCATATGTATCTGTCTGTCATCCTGACTTTTTTTCTTTCACCATGTATTCTTTTCGTCCTTTTTTCCTTCTGTCCTTCCTTTCACTCTCTCTTTCTTCCTTTCTTTCTTCTTTCTTCCTTTTTTCTTTCCTCCCTTTTTTTTAAATTTCTCTCCCGCTTACATCTTTTTGTTCTCTTTCTTCCTTACATTCTTCCTTCCTTTCTTCCTCCCTACCTTCCGTTCTTCCTACACCCTTCTTTCCGTACTTCCTTTTTACTTTGTCTTTTTCTTTCTTTCTGTCGTTTTTTTCCATCCTTCTTCCCTTTCTGTCTTATTTCCTTCCTTTTTTTCTGTTTTTTTCTCTCTCCCCCATTCTTTCATACGTTCTTTCTTCCTTTCCATTCTTCCGTCCTTCATTTCTTTCTTCTTCCTGTTTACCTTCATTTATTTTTGCTTCCTTCATTCCTTCCTTCCTGTCAAGGTTTTACAAAACGTTGTGTGCAGTTTTATTGTCTGTATATTTATGAAGGATTTTACTCTGTGTGTGTGTGTGTGTGTGTGTGTGTGTGTGTGTGTGTGGTGTGTGTGTGTGTGTGTGTGTGCGTGCGTGCGTGCGTGCGTGCGTGCGTGCGTTCGTGCGTGCGTGCGTGCGTGCGTGCGTGTGTGTCCATCTATCTATCTATCTATCTATCTATCTATCTATCTATCTATCTATCTATCTATGTTATATTATATCGCAACTTACTTCCTTTTAGTGCTTTCTCATCATTTGACTTTGCTTCGCTGGCTGCAATGGGGATGCCATTGGATTACGTTTTTGAACCCTTGGTGGTGGTAATACCACAGAATTTTAAGAAGCATATATCCTTTTGATGCCATGGGACCGACACAATCAGCCTTGTCTCCCTGAATCAGCGATCGACAGGCCTCTGGACAAGCGATGCAAATAGTTCGGTTTTTAAGGCAGGCCATTATGGTTCCCACATGCTGCCAGTGAGGGATTTCATATTCATATCCTGATGCCCTCTGCTTCACTTCTCGTGCCTTTCACCCCATCCTCTTTCTTGTTTAAATTCTTGGGAAGACATTATTTCAGAGAGGGAGAAATTGTTAGCCTGCATTTGTATCCCACTACTATTCATCTGTTATCACACACACACACACACACACACACACACACACACACACACACACACACACACACACACACACACACACCACACACACACACACACACACACACACACACACACACACACACACACACACAACACATATATATATACATTTATATGTATGTGTATATATATTGACAGATATATAGATAGATAGATAGGTAGACAGCCAGATAGATAGACACATCGATAGATAGAAACCCTAGGCAGAGCTTGACAGCATGTCTTCAGAGAAGAAACCAGCTATACTCTAAAGAAGCCGGGCCGCATCCAGGTCGTGACTCAGATGTCGTTCTGCCAACAACTTTTTTTTCTCTCCTGGTACTGCTGGGATTCGAACCCATACCACGGGAGGGCATCTCAAGGTGTGTCTTTTTATATGGATGTCATACCCACATGGCTAATGGACACCTGTTCTGAGTTGGGGCGCCTTAGGAAGTTTAGTTTTGTTCCTCCTCAACCAGATCCAGCTGGAACTCTTTTCATCTGCCTCTGACATTGCCATCAGGGTTCTGGTCCTCTTCTTACAAGAATTCCTGAGCTGTTTCATGAGATCATAGACTGATGAGCCCATTATTCCCCTCGCTCCAATTTTTGTGGCGAGAACTTGGGCCTGGAAGCCAGATTCCCTCAAGCTGCTGGCTAGACAGGTATACTTTTTGGTGTGTAATATGCTGAACAATTTAGTAGTGGGAGGGAAACAAGTGCAGGCTAACAGTTCCTCTGTCATTACAGTAATAACGTAGATCTGGCAAAGACTCAAAAAGGAAACAAAGAGGGTGGAGGTGCGAGAAAAAGGAAATGAACATATCAGGCATAGGATTATAACCATCAAACCCTGCCATAGCACATATGGGGACCCTTGTGGTCCATCCAGAAAAAGAGAACCATTCACATCGCCTGCTCAGAAGCTTTTTGCTTGCTGATTTAGACTCGCCAGTAAGACACGGTTGATTGACTTTCTTGGCATCCTGTTCTTTCTTCAGCTCCTGTACATCTACATGTAGTTAAAAAAAGTCACGTTCACTGTAGCCAGCCAAGC
>CM065714.1:50913415-50918415 GCA_033310375.1 Conus canariensis
GTGGAAAAGAAAACATTTAGGGTGATTTTCTCCAGTACCCCTTTTTCTCCCTCCTGAAAGAAGTCACCATAAGGAAAATTAAAACAGGGGAAATCATTTGAAAACATGAGAAACTGTCCAAGAGAAAGTCAGTAAAGAACTCTTTTACTTTGCCTCCAGCTCCCGGCTGGTCCATAAAGAAATTTTTACCAAAAATGAAGCAGGAAAAAAAAAACACTTACAAAATCCCAAGCAACAGGGGAAAAAAAAACAACAAGTAAACAAACAAACAGACACAGCCTCATCTATCCCGTTCCAAAGGCAGAAGAGTCCTATTTTTTTCCACGGCAAAGAAACAGTAAAACAATTAACCAGCCATCATAGTGAAGTCATTAGCATCGCGGACTTCCGGCTGGGAGGTCGTGCGTTCGATTCCCATCAGAGCCACGTAGGATTTTTCTGCCACGACCGGCTCTTACACGGTACCAGAGTTGAGTTTGCTACGGGCTCATCTTGGAAGACCACACGGTCGAGTTTCATCCACTAAATGGATGCATCTCTGAAAGCGTTGTTCAGCTTTCCTGACCAACACTGCAGGTGTCTGTATCTCTCGGGCCTGGTTGACGCCGGGATATATTTTGAAAGTAAGCGTATAGTACAACCCTGTAATACAGTCTCAGACCGGACAGGAAATCCGTAGCATCATCTTCATCATCCTCATTCTCATCGATCAGCGTTAAGAAGAATGTCTCAAGTTCTGTGGCCCTCGTGGTGACCTCAGCTTTGATGCCCTCTCCACGTCTGTGGCCTTGGTTTGATTCCGTCAGCGTCACCAGTATTGGCAAATTCATGGGGGCTGTCGTTGGACGGACAAGGTGGCGCCCTTCGGGGGGACAGCTCACTCATGTCAACTCCTCGACTTAGCAAAAACGACTCCTTCCGCGGGGAAGGAGGTGATATCAAGCGCCACTTCCGGCGTTGGCAACGTTCGCTCAGGGTAGGACAGCAAAGCAGGATTGGAAACATATGATACCACCTTAAGTCCCTACCCGGCGATTATAAATTATATATATTTTTTTATTTAGAAGATCACAGGGGAAGAGAGGTTAGAATCGGAAAACCTAAAATGTCATAAAAGGATTTTTTAAAATTGAATTATTTTGACAATTTTGAAAAGAAAGGATTAAAACTGTGAAATAACTCCTTTCCTTTTTTTTTTGATTCTACAGTCAATTCCCGATAAAAACACACTCTTCTAAACCCGCCTGACAGTAGAGATAAACAGACAGACAGGTAGATAGACAGACAGACAAGCAGAGAGAGAGAGAGAGAGAGAGAGAGAGAGAGAGAGAGAGAGAGAGAGAGAGAATGTGTGTGTGTCTGTGTGGAGAGAGAGAGAGAGAGAGAGAGAGAGAGAGAGAGAGAGAGAGAGAGAGAGAGAGAGAGAGAGAGAGAGAGAGAACATTTTAATGATTTATGGCACGTAGCCTCTGTCACAAGGTGAGTGACGTTAAAAGTTATGAAAAAGGAAGAAGTCATACAGAAGACAATAATCTGACAAAAAAACTCTTACAGACATTAGTAGAGATGTGACAAAAACTTATTGTTTTCCGTTCCACGTGTACACATTCATCTGATAAATTATTCTGCGGATTTTTCTTTTAATCTATCACAACAGGCTCTTTACCGGCTTGACTGTTTTTCTTTCTTATTTCAAAAAAAAAAAAAAAAAAAAAAAAAAGCAAGTTGCCGGGCAATATTAGCGTTTTCACATGTCAACATTTATATCACATACTAGTTTTTGAAATGAGGCGGGACTGTTTTGAAAATAATGGGGCGAATATCATTTGGTTTATAACATTTAAGCAAAAGATGGTTTTCATCAATGAGAGAGAGAGAGAGAGAGAGAGAGAGAGAGAGAGAGAGAGAGAGAGAAGGAGAGAGAGAGAGAGAGCGAGAGCAAAGCAGAACAGAGCAGAGGAGACTGAAACTCTTCAGAAATGCAGAGAGAGAGAGAGAGAAGAGGAGAGAGAGAGAGAGAGAGAGAGAGAGAGAGAGAGAGAGAGAGAGAGAGAGAGAAGAGAGATTAACTAATGGATAATCTTTATTCCCAGGGGTAAAAGATAAGCTATAGAGTTTTTCTCCACTTGGCACTTGTCCCTTCAGGGACTGGGGAAATTAGAGAGAGAGAGAGAGAGAGAGAGAGAGAGAGAGAGAGACAGACAGACAGACAGACAGACAGACAGAGACAGAGACAGACAGAGAGAAGTCGATTGACAGATTGATGATCTTTAATCCCAAGGGTGACAGATAGGCAAGAAAATGTTTTGCCGTCCATTTGGCCCTTGTCGCCTAAAGCACTAGGGAAACTAAAGAGAGAGAGAGAGAGAGAGAGAGAGAGAGAGAGAGAGAGAGAGAGAGAGAGAGAGAGAGAGAGAGAGAGAGAGAGAGAGAGAGAGAGAGCAAATAAAGTTGCGAAATAAAGCGCAGATAAAATAATTTTTTTGTTTTGTCATTTGAAAAAAGACCGAAGAGAGATCTTTTTTGGATGAAAGAAAATGAGACGATCGTATTAAAGTGGATGTATCCTTCACTGAAAGCATGTGAAGTCCACCGGATTCTCTTTTTATGCCTTGCATGCACGGAAATCAAAACAGGCTCAACTGAGTATCGCCAAAGTGCCTCAGCAACCGTGCAGTGCCTCCTTCGGTGTGGAGTCTCATGGTGTCCCGCTACTGATTGTGGTTTTTGCGGACTGTTGACGCTAGGAATGCTCTGGATTGGTGAAACTGCGGTAACAGTGGCGTCGTGTCGGAGAAATCTCTCTGAGCAAGTACAAGGAATTGATATTCCTTGCAAGCTACACCTCTGAAAACGTATTGTGGCTGTTCAGAGTGTGGGTTCGTTAAAGAGCTTATGACTTGAAATGTATGCCGGGATGTTTGTGACCAGCGATCGGGATAGAAAGAACACACACACACACACACACACACACACACACACACACACACACACACACACACACACACACACACACACACAGAGCACGAACAGCGATATCAACTGAAGTGTCTTTTGGGGATGAAGAAGAAGAAGAAGAAGAAGAAGAAGAAGAAGAAGAAGGAGGAGGAGGAGGAGGAGGAGGAGGAGGAGGAGGAGGAGGAGGAGGAGGATTCTACAGAAACTAGAAGGAGAAAAAAACAACAACAACAAAAATACAAAGATTACAATATGAAGAAAGAAAAAAGAAACTCAAAAGAAAGAAACAAACATAAAACTAGAAAGAACGAAAGAAAGGAAGAAAGAAATTGAGAAAGAAACTAAGAAAGACAGAAAGAAATTGAAAAGGAAGAAGAAGAAGAAAAAGAGGAGGAGGAGGAGGAGGAGGAGGAGGAGGAGGAGGCAAAGTAAGCAGGGAAGAAGAAAAGTCAGAGGAGAAAAGGGAGGAGACACAGTAGAAACAGCCGAAACATCGAAGGCATCAAGGGGAAATCACTCCCAGCTTTCGTTACAAAATGTACGGTGTTTATATGTGGCAGAAAGCGCTCTGTAACCAGTTGAAATGGCCACCACTCAAGCTGACACTTGCCAGATAGCTTCAAACGTTGCTGGAGATGTCGAGAGGAGGAGGAGGAGGAGGAGGAGGAGGAGGAGGAGGAGGAGGAGGAAAATGACACGTTCACATGTCTCACGCTACCAGTGTCTGAGAAGAGAAGACACACATATTGTCGGTCTCTACCCTCATTCTGCTTGCCCTTGTGGTCAAATCAACCACCCCAATGCTCAACCAACCATCTCAACCCCCATGCTCAACCAACCCATGCTCAACCAACCCATGCTCTCTAACCACTGCCCCCCCTCCCCCCCCCCTCCCCCGCGATCGCCCTGTGTGAATACATTGCAGACAGCCATTAAAAAAAGTGCGATTGATGTCTTTCTGAGGAATGAATACGAACTGTCCGGTCTGGACTCCTAATCTTTTCATTCTTGTTATTGAAGCAGCAAATCCATGAAGCCTGTCATCCGCGCCCCCCCCCCTCCTCCCTCCCCTCCCCATCCCCTTATACACAGTCCGAAAAAATGTAGATGTCTGTATATCTTTTTTCTCTCCTCGCCAATATATTTACCAAAAATAACGACCGATACTTAACACGAGATAGGGCACACTAACGTAAAAGGGAACGTCGTGTTATCTCAAACCACAGCGGAAATCAACAATATCATCTTCATCATCCTCATCGTCATCAACCATCCTGAAAGTCGCCAGGTCTGTGCCATATATGCTCTGTTCTCACGGTGACCTCTCTTTCCATTTTCCCTTCAACGTTCACTTACGGACACTACTAATCCGAAGGTGCTCTCCATCCTTATGTACAGACATTGACAGCATATCTCCGGAAAAACAACAACAACAACAAACGAAACAAACAACAACAACAACAACAACAACAACAAAAGTGGGCTTTCTGAAACTTACAGACAATTCTGCGTATTGTACACTGGAATATGAAGCAAATGACTACGCAGGTAGCAAATCAAAAACCAACCCTAGCAGTTAAATGGGCACTCAAACATAGTCAGTAACAACGAGGGTTGATAACTAACAAAGATGCCTGATTCTGCATACACAGGGAATCCCTCAAACATACTTTTATTGTCTTCATCATCAGCAAACAAGTGTAGACCTACCTGTGTCAGTAAGGCAGAGTCTCTCTCTCTCTCTCTCTCTCTCTCTCTCTCTCTCACTCTCTACACTCCTCTCCCTCACACACACACACACACAACTCAGTACAGATATTTACACGCCACTCGATATATCTACCAGCGCATTATGTAGTTTTCCGGTATGCATGACTTAAACGGTAGAGAAAGGGGAATATGGAAATAGTAGCATGTTTGGAAAAAAGGAAATGATCAGAAGCCTCTCAAGAAAATTCCAACGCGAAAAAAAGCAAGCCAGGAGAAAAGAAAACCCGCTTCTGTTACAAATAGGAAAGAATGCAGAAACTGGTGACAAAGGA
>CM065714.1:50923415-50940915 GCA_033310375.1 Conus canariensis
GTTCTGTGGTTCTGATATTCCACTTTTGTGGGCTGCCTTCTACACGCTTTTGGAACCAAGTTCCGCTTTGGCGGCAAAGAAGGCTATGCCATAATGTGACACCAATTTCGATGTGTAAATTCAAAAATAGAAAATGTCGTTAACAAAATTGCTTTACTGCATGGTAATCAGACTGTGAAATTCCCACATGTGGCGCTCAGTAGATGATTTTTTGTTAAATTTCAGGGGGCATTGTGTTATAATATGCTTGTGTTAAGGCATCATCGTGTCATCGGACGGGAAAGATTGTTGTCTGAAGAGAAGCACTGAAGAATGAAGCTGGGTCTGACGGTCGTGTGTTCGAATCAGCCGTGGAGTTAGATTTTCATACCCTGAAAACTGTGTCTGTCCACCCATCATGTAAATGGGTACCTGATTCAATTCAGGGCAGCTTGCGGTGGTGGAAGGAGAGGAGAGGGAGTCGTCTCGTAGCCTAGACGCGATGGATCTCAAACAGGTTACTGCTCCCCAAGCCCCCCCCCTCCCCCCACCGATCTTTAGACAACAGGATGTTAACCTTTTAATCCAACCCAAGTCCACAGGGACAGTCCGGATAGGAGGTTGACTATTAGGGCTGACAGAATAGTCGGCGGGGGGGGGGGGGGGGGGGGGTTGGGCTTAAGGCAACAGTGTCCAATTAAAAACCAATCTATGAGCAGAAACGGGAACATCATGGCCTTGACTTGACTTAAACCGTTCTTATCTGCAAAGGATAGTGTGGTCACTGGAATCTGAACCGATAAAACGGAAATAGACATATTGCGCGCTTGATTTACCGGATGTAACTTTGCCAGTTCTCCCTTCCCCCTCTCCTCCTCCTCCTCCTCCTCGTCTGTCTTCTTCCTTCCCCGAACTTTGCAATGAACATGGTAAAAGATGGTTTGAGAAGACGGAGGACAGGGCAGACTATTAGTGGCACCAAAGAATGAGAAGGAGTTCAGCGACACACCTTTGTCGGATGGAGGCACGTTCGCTCGCGCACCTAACGAATCTACTCCGGGCGAGAGAATTGTTCAGTGGGCTAGACTGCCCTCTCAGGTAACTACACATGTCGGCGTCTTACTGCCCACACATCAGTGCAGTCAGCCCATTGCCTGAACATAGGCTTTGCCCACAGGTGAATCACCACGTGTGTGTGTGCTTCAGACCGGAACATTCGGCACCGTTATCTATGATGCGTGGTGAACAGCCAGCCAGCCCGTGTATAGGAAGCAGACACAGAGCCAATCAGACCAACAGGATGCGGTGAATGTCTTCAACATGCACATTAAACTCCTGCTAGAAAAAAGACGAAGATACTGTTCCTGTCTCCTCAGCTTCTTGGGTGAGACTTGCATCCTACTGGCCTAAGGCTGCTCAAGGCAGGGAGTTTCCAGATCGAAGCCTGTATGGAACCAGCTGTGGGTTGCACAGCCAGAGCGTTCTGCAGCAAAATCAGCGCTCTGCTTGGGCAACGACATGATTGCTGCGAGAGTTCCAAGCGTTCTGCAGTGGTTCTCTGAGAGTATCTCTGTCCGTACAGGAAAAACAAGACGGCGGGATTTGTGCTCGGATTCTGTTTTTTTTAGTGTGTGAGTATGTTTTTTGTTTTCGATTCATTTGTGGTATTTGTTCAGTTACACCAATACCATTACCTGATTATTTCAAGACCTGTAGACCATGTTATTGTGTTAGATTGTTCAGTAATGACAGGAATGAACGCTGGTCGTCAACGGGCGAGGTACCTCTCTTTTGACAAAGCGTGGCCATGAAAAGCATTTTTGCTTAGGCAAGCTTAGGCATTCCTGCCAAACTCTCACAAAGCTTTTGTTTTATTCAAATTGTGTTTTATTTTCATAATCATTTTCGTGTAATTTGCTCTTAATTTTACTCATTCAATCCTTTCCCATCATTATCATGATGATTGTCAATATAATGATAATGATAATCATAATAACAATAATAATCCATGCAGGCATTATTTTCGCCATTTTTATCATCGATCTCACCGCTGTTATCGTTACTGTTGCTGCTATTACATTTGTAATAGTAATTATTATTGCTATCATCATGATAACTACAATTACATTGTTCAATCACAAGTATGCCATTTTCTGAAGAACCATTCCCCAACAATAATCTCTCTCTCTTTCTCTCTCTCTCTCTCTCTCTCTCACACACACAACACACACACACACACACACACACACACACACACACACACACACACACACACACATACACACACACACACACGCGCGCGCGCGCGCGCGGTTCACATGTACAGCACATTCGCCTCCACACATAATAAAAACAGCCAGTTCTGATAGCGACGAACACTGAGATCAGACACAATTACATTGCGTAGCTAACGGTTTGAACAGTACACAACACAACAACAGTTGAATATCCTCCCTAAGACCTGACGCTGGGAAAACATCTGGGTCAAAGTTAAGACAGGAGCCCATTTACACGTGTCACTGTCATCTGGGGGTCACAGCGGGTGAGACAAATATCGTGAATCACATCGACCTCTCGCCAGCGGGAGGACCCCAGGCAAGGGGAATAATTTGTTTCCTGTCAAAGACCCTTGAGGGGCATTCAGCGCAATGGTCCTTGTAAGCGTGCTCAGTTCCCACGCCAGGTCGGGCGCCCGTGGCGGAGGTCACTTGACCAAGTGCCTCTCCCTCCCCCCTCCCTCTCCACTCCCACTCCCACACTCCCCAGTGAGCAGCATCAATCAGACGCAACGTTTCAACCTTTCAATGCTTGGCTGTGTAGAGTTGGCCCCCATGGATGCTCTTGTACTGCTCCGTTTGTTGATCCGGCTGTTCAGCTGCTCTTAGAGAACAGATAAGAGAAGAGACGTATATGCATGAACGCAGACAAATAGACAATTAAATGTACGTAATCCCACCTCGCACAAACTATAACTCACACACCCACACTGAAACGCAGCGCGCGCGCGCGCGCGCGCACACACACACACACACACACACACACACTAGAGAGAGAGAGAGAGAGAGAGAGAGAGAGAGAGAGAGAGAAGGGGAGAGAGAGAAGGGGGAAGGGAGAGAAACATCACCTGGAAACTGACGGGCAGTCCCCTATCTTTTACATGCTCAGTTCACAATTTCTTCTGCAAAGCTACTCATCAATTTTACATGTCGAAGATAGCCTGGGACGGCAAGATACAAGCACGAACCAGGAAAACTGAAGAAGTCGAAGGATTGCGATGAGTAGTTCTTGTGTACCAGCGCCTGTGGTGAATTGCTGCCTGACATTATTTTCTCTTTATTAGATGCCAAGTAAGCCATCTGAAGCATTTGCTCCAGAACGACTCAGCTCTTTGCTCGAGATCTGCTATCCACAGTCTGATATCTGCATCCCAAAAGAAAAATCGATGCTATTAGTGACTTACAAAAATTTGTCTCCGGACTTCCTAGATGTTTCAGAAAACCCTGAGTGTTGTTGCACTAACTGACCCAGCCAGCGCTGATTGAAATTAGTCACTTAATCGATGTTGAACTGGTATTTTAAAAGTTACTGGCACATCGTTTCATGTACAATATAGTGATTTTTGTTTCAAAGAAACGAAAAAAAACCATTTTTTTAACATGTAAACTATCAATTGACTGCACAGTTGCACGCGCTCAAAAAGAATGACAGAGCCCTATTACTTTCCTCCGGCTTTTCTGCTGATCAAGGAAATCATGGTGGAAACTTCACTTCGTCTTCCTGAGCAGCATTTGCTACGTGCACAAGTGATCAACACACACACACACACACACACACACACACACACACACACACACACACACACACACACACACACACGCATACATCAACACACGACTCCAACACACACACACACACACACAAGAGAGAGAGAGAGAGAGAGAGAGAGAGAGAGAGAGAGAGAGAGAGAGAGAGAGAAGAGAGAGAGGAACAATACCCTGCGCTGTCAGTGATAACCTGCTTGCAGTGTATGGGTACATCTGAAAACTCAAACGTCTCTGATTTTCAGACTGTGACCGTTAACAGCGATTTTGAAATCGTCTAACCCCCCCCCCCCCCCCCCCAAATATATATATTGAAAAGTGCGCTTGTTCAAGAGTTCTCTTCGTGTATGTATATCTGAATGTATTTTTAAATGTGCTGAGTACAAGGGTCAATGCATACTGTATAATCATACAACTTCGGAAAAAAACACACACTCATACCAGACTTTCGTCCGTGCAAATGCTTCTTCACGTCAGACTTCAAGGACAACTTCGTCGTAAAAAAAAAAGAAGAAAAAGCAGAAAATTAGTATATGTACGGAACACAATTACACTTTAACCAATTGTGATTCAATCTGTTGACAGACAGAACCTCTTGTATTAGAGCGGGATACGAAACGGTATCTTTCTGCATCGGTGACTTTATAAGATGGTATAATGGAATTTATGTAGAACGGGCATGTTGTACGCGAAAACCATGTTCGTGTTTTTTTTTAACACTGAGTGATTGGGATTTTCAGCATTTAACATTCTCGCTTTTTTAACATTTGAATCCATGCTTTGGGGCTCATGATTTTCGCTGTTTGCGCTTTTGGGTATCTCCACAGGATACTGAGTAAAGGTTAAAGTGTTAGGTTAGGTTATGTTAGAGTCCTATGACCAATGACTGTAGAGGCAGTTAACGAGTAGAGAATCACACTTAAAAGAATTACTATTCTACATAACCAAAGAGACAAACAAATTTCAAGACAAAACGCGACGCGTTTCGACCTCGTTGGTCTTCTTCAGGCGAGACAGATAACATTCAAAACAATGAAAACGAAAGACGAACAAGGTTCCGTATCCATTTTATGCCCAATTTGAGGAGAGAAATGATTGTTCGTTTTTCGTTTTCGTTGTCTTGAATGTTGTTTGTCTTGCCTGAAGAAGACAAAACAGGTCGAAACGCGTCGTGTTTTGTCTTATAATTTGTTTGTCTCTTTTGTTCGGCGGAACAGTAAATCTTCTTATTGTCTCTTTCATTTTCGCCTGCAGTCACCTCACTTTGAAACTAATTAGTAGAGAATCACCGTGTCTGGGACACAGTATGATAGAAGACGGAGCCCATCTCTCTCCTTCCGCCGCCTTAATCTTCCCTGACCTGAATCAAGTACCCTTTTTCTGCTGGCTGGACAGACAGATTTTTCAGGCGTCAAGTCCGATCCCATGAGTGGACGGAACTCTCGACTATCAGCTCCGTAAACAAAGGAAGCAGAAGAAACCAAGAAGAATCGTACGGTCGGACGGTTTTGCTCTCACTCCAAAACAAAGTTTAATCGGAGAAGGATTGGGAATAATTGCTGCCCTTGACAGATTTAGGTCAGCCTCGTTCAGGCTGCTATCCATTTCCGACGTTTATGTTTTGGACTGACTCTTGAGACCGTTGGAAGCTCTCCCCTCTCCCCCTCTTTCTCCCAACCCCCTCCACCACCACTCCCATCCCATGCTTCCCCTTCCCTTTCCTCTCTCCCGTTCTCTTTCCTTCTCCCTACCCTCTCCTAACCTTCCATTGCAATTACATACCCCTCTCCCACCCCAGCCATCGATGGCCCCTCTTCCTTTCTCCCCACCAGTTTTGATATAACTCTTTTTTGTGTGCTGTTTACCGTTCCCCAAACCTGCATGTCTGTTTCTCTGTGTCACTAATTTCCCCCTGTCTCTCCTCTCTCTCTGTCTCTGTCTTCTGTCTGTCTGTTCTGTCGTCTTTCTCTTCTCCTTGTGTGTGTGTGTGTTGTGTGTGGGGGGTGTGGTGTGTGTGTGTGTCTGTGTGTGGGTCGTGTCTCTCTCTCTCTCCTCTCTCTCTCTCTCTCTTCTCTCTCTCTCTCTCTCTCTCTCTCTCTGTGTGCAGTCCTTTGAGACATACAGACTTGGCGTATGTGCGAAATTCACTTATCACTTGAAGCAAAATATAAACATCATCAAATCACACACGCAACGCGCGCGCGCGCGCGCACGCGCACACACACACACACACACACACACACACACACACACACACACACACACACACACACACACACACTCACTCACTCACTCACTCACACTCCCTCACTCATACACACACTCACTCGTACACATATCGGAAACAACAATGATAAGAAATGCGATAAATACACTTCTAGTAACTTGATATTTCCGATCTCAATCTACGTGTTTTTACTCGACATTGTGAACAAAACATTCTCTCATTGCCAAAGTAATAATATTTCCAGACATGCACCTGTGACCTGCAGACAGATGATGGAACCACCACCATCCCTTCCATTCCAACCCTCCCTCCCCTTCGCCACCTCCATCCTATCCACCCTGCTCCCCCCCCCCCCCCCCCCCCCCCGCGCTCCGTGTAATCATTTTTTCCAACCATCAGCCAGTCACCGCTTGCTCGAGGCCGACGTGAGTCTGGTCATCTACATGCCCCACCTATGTTGGCTGGGTGACCCATCAGGCCGACATTTATGACCTGCATTATCGGCGTTAATGTGATAATCCTGGTGGTGGGTCAGATGACCATGGCAAACGGAAAGCCCAGCGGCGTGGCGATACACTAATCGCGTTCAAAACCATGCACGAACAGACGTGCAAATATAGTAAACGCTTACGAACAACCATACGAGCGTGCAGAGATCTCCAGAGCGATGCCTAATGCAATATATCGGTTAGGAACATTGAAATAGGATTTGCATCAACTCACATCATCATCATCATCATCACTCATCATCATCATCATATCATCATCATTTCTCTCTCTGTCTCTCTCTCTGTCTCTCTATCTCTGTCTCTGGGGACTGAACTGAATTCACTGATCCAGGCAAGACGTGTTTTCAAGTCGGCTCTGAATTTAATTGTCATTTTTGTTAATTAATCGTCTTCTTACCCCCGATCATTAGAATTTTCATAATCAATAACTGCAGAGTAGCCACGCCAGCATGCCCTCTAAATTTCAGGAGCGTCTGCGAAGGTTTTGTGCCCGTTTTTCAAAATTTTATGCGTAGACGAGCACAACAGTGTAGACTGCTGTGTTTGAAGACAGTGAAAATTCGTAGTATGCGCCTGTCCTTCGTCCTGATCTTTCTGATCGCCACTCTGCTTCAAAGGTCTGGCGATGTTGAGTTGAACCCAGGACCTGGTCAAGATTCAAAGAAGACGGAAACAGTAACTATGCGCCAAACGCGATTCCAGTCAGCAAGTAGTAACCTGTCTGTGGACGGCAGAACAAGTTCAACCGATAGGACGGGGTCCGACCGGGAACCCTCCATCCATGACGTTCTGCAGTCTCTTACAGGTATGGACCAGAGCTTGTCACGGCGGCTGGATACCCTGAATACTCACTTCAACAATCTTCATGAAGCGGTATCCGGTCTTAGGGAAGAAGTGACAAAACAACGCGAGGAAATTGAAGCTTTGAAAACTGAAAATGAGAAATTGAGAACAACTAATCGTGAGCTGTCTGACAGAGTTGAACAGGTGGAAAACCAACTTGACGATCAAGAAGGAAGGTCAAAGAGAAACAATCTGATTTTCTCTGGCCTTAAAAAGCAGAAGTCGAAGGAAACCTGGGACGATTGTGAAAGCCTGGTACAAAGTGTAATCAAAGACCAGTTGAAGAGTACGGATGACATTTCTTTGGACAGAGCTCACCGACTGGGGAAAAGTGACAACGCTCCTATTGTGGCGAGATTTACCAACTTCAAGGACAAAGAGCGTGTACTAAAAGCCAAGAGACAATTAAGATACCTGGATGAAGGAAACACTATCTTCATCGCCGAAGACTACTCTAAAGGAGTCCGCGAGGTACGGAAGAAGCTGGTGCCGTTCCTCAAGAGGGCCAGGGAAGACAAACTGAAGAAGGCCAGCATGGTTTTCGACCACCTCCTGATCGATGGCAAGCGATGGTACTATGATCAAATGAACGACACCCTGAGAGACTCAAAGTGATGTGTTGGCCAACAGAAGGCTGATAAACTTCCGACAAAAACTTTACATAATTATGAAATCAACAAGTCTACTACTTCCCCAGGAGAAAGCTGTGACGAACGTTGTTCTTTCTTGGATGGATCCAGTGGACGGGTATGCTGTGGTGAAGCAGCGTGTGTGGGATTGTGTCAGTTGGGGGAGGACCGAGATCCCGTGGGGTCTGGGCTGGAGTGATTTGATTCTGTGCGCACACACTGTGACAGAACTTGTGTTGATGTTGATTCTGTGCGCACACACTGTGACAGAACTTGTGTTGATGTTGATTCTGTGCGCACACAGTGTGCCAGAACTTGTGTTGATGTTGATTCTGTGCATCACTTGGATAACGGAAAGGAGGTATGTTTAACACAGATTAATAATTTCACTTTCGTCACGTGGAATGTAGACGGTCTTGTGTCAAAACTGGATGAAACAGACTTTATTCATTATATTTCTAATTTTCACTTTGTAACTTTAGTACAAACCTTGTAGATAACTTCCATGCATTTGAATGTCCAAATCACACAGCATTTTGCAGTCCTGCCCAAAAGTTTTCAAAACAAGGTCGACGATCAGGTGGTGTTCTTGTATTAATTAAAACTACACTAATTCCATTTGTTCGTCAAGTAAAATGTAAGTATGATAATATGTTGTGTTTTATTATTGACAAAGAATGTCTCGGACTAAACAAAAATCTGTTCTATATGTGTACTTATGTGCCACCAAGTGGAAGTCCGTTCTATCAAATTAATAATATTGATAGTGGTATAAGTCTGGTGAAGAATGTTTGACGGACATGATGATAGATAAAAATATGCATGTTATGGTATGTGGGGATTTGAATGCACGGACTTCTGACACGTCTTATGAAATTAATAGTTATTGTCTGCCTTTTTGCATCGATTGAAAAAATGATGTCAACATTATGACAAGGAAGTCAGAAGACAAACAAGAGAATATATTTGGTAAAATGTTATTAAACATGTGTTCTACCTTAGGACTCTGCATCCTTAATGGCGCTTGTAACGGCGACCTCCAGGGTTGCTATACATATGTATCCGATTTTGGGTGTAGTGTTGTTGACTATTTTATTTTATCAGAGGAATTATATCATACACTCTTGCCAACATGTACACTTTTTGTTGCTGATAGAATTGAATGAAGTCATATGCCTGTTGAATTCTCGCTGTGTGGGGTAACAAATGGAAATGATTTTGATAATGAGATAGCAAATGAAAATAACAGTTACATTAAAAGATTGATTTGGAATCCACAGAAGAAGGGACATCTTTCTTAGATCTCTTGAGTCTGAAATAATAATAGAAAAGATTGATTTGGCAACTAGACTTGTTGAAGTTGATGTAAATAAGGCACTGAAAGAATTTAATGGTTGCATGATGGACGCTGCTTCATGTATGCTCGTAAATAAGCGGATTGGTATAAGTAATCAGAAAAACAGTTGGTTTGATAATGGATGTTTTATTGAAAGACGAAATGTAAGAAAACTCCTTAGAATCTTTCGCAGCCCGTGTCTAAGGGCAGCTAATGATGAACAAATAAAAAAGCTGAAATCAGATAATCTGCATAATTACCGTAAAGCTCGAAGAGAATATAAAAATTTACTTAGGCGGAAAAAGAAACAAAATAAAACTAGAGTCTTTTCCGAACTCGTGGATAGGATTGATAATCAAGAAGAATTTTGGAAGAAGGTGAACCAACTTGCACCGAAACGTACACAGTCATTGAACAATATATCTACAGATAAATGGTTTAACCATTTTCGTGATCTTTTGGAGATCGAGGATTGTACTGAGGATATTGGTGAAGTAAATAATCAAATGACTCCGGAATACACAGAAGATTTTTACGTACTAAATGCACCAATCTCCAATCAAGAAATATTAAGCGCCATTAAAAATCTGAAAAGTGGAAAATCTCCCGGGCCTGATGGTATAATTGGAGAAATGTTTAAGTGCGCATCAGTTGTCGTTATAAACTTTTTTGAAAAATTGTTTACCGAACTATTTGATCAAGGTACGTATCCAGAAAACTGGTCAGAATCTTTAATACAGCCATTACATAAAAAGGGTAATTTAGACAATCCCAACAATTATAGAGGTATCTCGCTTACAGACATCAGCGGAAAACTTTATAGCCATATCATAAATCATAGATTACAAGTTTCGATTGATATGCATAATATCATAGATGAACATCAAGCTGGTTTTAGAAAAGACTACTCAACCATAGATCATATATTTACACTTTTTGCCGTTATTCAGAAACAACTGTCTCGAAATCGTAAATTATATGTCGCATTCATTGACTTCGAGAAAGCATTCGATTCTATTTCAAGGAAATTGTTATGGCCTATCCTACAGAAAAACGGAATTCGGGGTCAATTATTTGATTGTGTGAAAAGCATGTATAGTAACTTAAAGACGCGGGTTAGAAATGGTTCATATATGACAGATTACATAAACTGCCTGCATGGAGTAAAGCAAGGAGATGTTTGCAGTCCTGTCTTATTTTCATTGTTTATAAATGAATTAGCAGCTGACATAATTAACAACGGAAGACATGGGGCTGTACTAACACCTACTCTTGTCGAACTTTTTATTTTGTTATTTGCAGATGATATTATATTAATATCTGAAACGCAAGTAGGGTTGCAAAATCAGCTGAATAATTTGTATGAATCATCAACTAAATTGAAATTAAAAGTTAATATGAACAAAAGTAATATAATTGTTTTTGGTAAAGGCGGTTTTCTTGCAGCGCACGAACACTGGCATTTGGGCGGTTCTGAAATGAAAGTAGTCAACACATACAAATATTTAGGACTATATTTTTCTACAAAATTGAGTCTCTTATCCTCCTGTGGTGACCTAGCTGCACGGGGTAAAAAGGCGGTTATTGGTATATTGACATTATTATATAATTATGATATCCAGTCTATTGAAATTTTTTGTAAACTCTTTGATGCTAGAGTGCAGCCAGTACTTCTGTATGGGCAAGAAATTTGGGGTCTTGATGAAAGTATAAAATACATAGAAAATGTACACTTGTTTGCATTTAAACGCTTTCTAGGTGTCACAGAAAGAACTGCTAATGCGATGATTTATGGAGATACTGGTAGATTCCCATTGTATGTGAATGCATACACTAGATCAATTAAATACTGGATCAAACTGACACGGATGAATGAAAATCGCCTCCCCTACAAAGCTTACCTGATGCTACTTAATTTGGATGAGAAAGGTAAAAAAACTGGGTAACCAACATTCGATTAGTTTTGTTTCAGTTTGGATTTGGATATGTGTGGGAAAATCAAGGTGTAGAATCAGTTGACCATTTCATAAATTGTTTTAGACAAAGACTGATAGATTGTTACTGGCAGGATTGGGACAGTCGAATTTGTTCAAGTGAAAGATTTACAATGTACAGATCATTCAAAACGAATCATACCCAAGAACTGTATTTTGCAATTGACACAAACAGACTTGTAAAGGAAGCGCTTGTTAAATTCAGGTTTGGAGTGAATAATATCAAATCGCACCCACTTCGATGCAAAAATTATAGAGATGTAGAATTAATTTGTCCCATGTGTAATAATAACCAAGAAGATGAAATCCATTTTAGTTTGTGTTGCCCGCTCCTCAGTGACCTTGCACGTGATCTCATACCACTCAAATACTATAGAGAGCCAAATGGTTTTAGATATACATTGTTAATGTCTTCAAAGAATCCAAAAATAGTAAAACAGTTTGCGATATTTCTTTACCTAGCTTTTAAACGTAGGGATGCAACTGTGAACGACTAGCTATACTGGAAAGAACACGACTGATAAAATGATGGTAGGATACCCGAGGTATAATTCATAACTTTGTATGTCCTTGGTTCTGAGCTGGTTTATGTTGTTTGCCTCTTTTGTAATGTAAGAGTGTACGATTGTTTCTTTTCTGTTTTCTTCTTTAAATGTCTTTGAATAATTCATATTATTGTTCAGCCATTTGTTGAGGCCTAGATGCTAAACGAATAAACCATTTATGTTATGTCTCTTATGTCTATCCCTGTCTCTCTATCTCTGTCTGTCTGTCTGTCTGTGGGGTCTGTGTGTCTGTCTGTCTGTCTGTCTGTCTGTCTGTCTCTCTCTCTCTCTCTCTCTCTCTCTCTCTCTCTCTCTCTCTCTCTGTGTCTCATCTGTGTACATATCTCTGTCATTCGCTTTTTCTTAATTTTTATTTACTTTACTTAATCTTTCTTTGTTTCATTTCATTCAATTTATAATGCATTGATTTATTTATTTACCTACTTGTTCAATTTTATTTGCTTGGTCCGTTTTTAACGTACACTGTTGTTTCAGTTCAGTCTCATTCAGACTAGTGTCCCTGCGTACATACTAGTCCATATACGCTACACCACATCTGCCAAGCCACGGGACCACTGTGTGAAATGTTTGCCGCTGGATGATTAAACAAAGGAATCAGTTAAAAAGATATGAGAATCTGGTCTCATGGACAAGATCTAGCAGACGTCTGACGTACACACTAGCTCAGTATGCTGGTTGGGTCTTTGGTACCTAGCTGACATCTGCGCTATGATTGTGTGTGTGTGTGTGTGTGTGTGTGTGTGTGTGTGTGTGTGTGTGTGTGTGTGTGTACGTGCGTGCGTGGTGCGTGCGTGCGTGCGCGCGTGCGCGCGTGCATGCCTCTGTGTGTGTATGTGTGCGTGCGTGCGTGTGGTGTGTGTGTGTGTGTGTGTGTGTGTGTGTGTGTGTGTGTGTGTTTTGTGTGTGTGTGCCAGAGCGTGAGCACAAATGTCAACATTTTACCATTCTAGCTTTCAGCAAGTGCTCCAGATATGTTACGGGCCAGCTCAAAATTTTTTAGATACCAAACAAGTTCTGTAACTCTTGCTCCCATGATGAGAGAACTCTACGCCCATAAACTCCAAACGAAAACTTTAAGTCGTCAGCCCCAAAATTTTACTTCCCAAGCATAACAGAATTCTAGTCACGCAACCAGACAAGGTGTTTTGTAAATTCAAACTGCACAGCCTATGATGTCAAAACGAAAAGAACAGAGACGGAAAAAAAGCAAACCACTCTCTGTTCCTCTCCAGCTCCCAACCCACCACACTCCTTCACCCTCAGTAGTATTAATATCAAACAAAAACGAAACAGACACTACAGCGTCTTGTCAGGCAATCATCTTTTAAGATAAAAAAAATGAAGGCACTCAAACTGAAAAAAAATACAGTTTTTTTTCTTTTTTTTTTTTTTTAAATTTTAATCTCAGCGGCAAGTTTTTATGATCGTTTTCATGTACTAGCCCGCGGCAATGGAGTTTTTTTTGTACTTTTTCTTGCCGCATACTCCCTCCATTCTCCACATTTAGGGCTGGTGTATGAGCCTCTGTGTGCATGTGTGCAGGAGTGTATGTGACTTTGCATATTAGTGCGCATGTGTTTCTTTGCGCCTGGGCGTCGTTTGTGTATGCGTGTGTGAGAGTCTGAGTGTATGCATGTAGTTACATGCATGGAGTGGCTGTTCAGAGGAGATTGCAAGCTATGATTAGTAAAGAAAAATGATAAACAAAAACAAAATGGAAATTGAAATTAAAAAAAAAGCTTTTGATTTGTGACCAACTTTTCCCCTTTTTTTGTCTCACTTTTTGAAAAAATGCATTTTGTTACTTCAGTTCTTTAAAGCCAGGATGTAAATAAGTGGACAGCTTTATTGCTCTCTCTCTCTCTCTCTCTCTCTCTCTCTCTCTCTCTCTCTCTCTCTCTCTCTCTGACAATATCTCGCAGTCCTCTTCTCTGTTTTAAGCATACATGGGTACAGATTCATGAAAGGAATCGCGATCACAGCAAACGCATACCACACACACGTGCGCGCGCACGTGCACACACACACACACACACACACACACACACACGCACGCACGCACGCACACACACACACACACACACACACACACACACACACACACACACACTCACACACATACACGGCGCGCGCGCACACGCTCGCACACACGCGCGCGCCACACACACACACACACACACATACACGCACGCGCGCACGCACGCACGCACACACACACACACACACGCGCGCGCGCGCAATCACACACACACACACACACACACACACACACACACCACACACACACACACACACACACACACACACCATATGTTCAGGTGCGTGCGCGAGCACTCACTACGCATGTAATGAAAGTTTCGAGCAAAGTCTTAATAGTTTTCCTCGTATATTACAATTAACAGAAAAATAGTTATTAGAAAAAAACTTAGCATCGAAAGATTTTAACAAATCCAGTTTTCTCGATAAAAACCCGAATGAATAACTTATACATTTTTTGCTTTTCGTCAGGTTTGCGTCTCAAACAAATCAGTAATAATATCTCTCTCTCTCTCTCTCTCTCTCTCTCTCTCTCTCTCTCTCTCTCTCTCCTCTCTCTCTCTCTCTCTCTCTCTCCTCCTTATTATCTGCATCTCGAATGATTGTGGCTGAAACATGGTCTGACTCTAACACAACAGGCATACTGAGAAGACGCATGAAACCGTTACATAATTGGCGTTACTGACGTGAAGTGTCATACGAATCGTAACAATATCGATAAGATCTGGTCAATGTGCCCTTGCTACAACATGTGTCGCTGGATAGAAACATGTCGTAAAGGAGATATATAAACACTTATTGAGAAGGGATGCAGACAGGGAGACCCTATATCCCCTTAGTTATTTATCGTTTGTGTCGAAATTTTAGCTACTTTGATTAGGGAAGATTCGCTGTTAAAAGAAAACCAAAACAAACGATGAAGAACATGGAATAGTTCAGTACGTTGACAACATGAAACTAGCAAACACATCTTATGCACTGTCTCTGTACTTTCTTCACACATTTGGCAAAGTTTCAAGCTTAGAAAATGAACGACAAAATACAAGCAATACGGCTAGGCAGTCAAAGAGATCAAAGAAAACATATTGCCTGGATTTGAAAATGATACGAATTCCTTCTAGACTCAAAACTTTGGGAGTTTGGTTTACCCAGGACTTAACGAAATGTGATAGCATAAATGATCTCGACAAATTTTCAGAAATCAAAGCGTTATTTAAAACATGGGCGCAGAGAACCACTACACCAAATAGAAGAGTTCTTTTTTTTTGAATATCTGAACCAATCTACATCTGGATATGGGTACTTGATCCACCGGCTCAGATCATTAAGAAACTACATAAGAAGTGTTTTAGGCTGATATGAAACGGGAAACAAGACAAGGTTAGCAACAACCATGAAAGTCATCTTCAGAGTAGAATTGATATACCAGACATGAAAGTATCATATACTATGAAAGTTTCATGGATATGTAGACTAAAAGTCACAGATTACAGAGGAAAATATCATTGTAAAAACATATCCGTTTATTGAAAAGTTAGAGATATATGGACCAGGTTTTCTATCCAGCCATATGAATTTTGACTTTTTTTTTGAAAGACGCTTTTCGAGCAGACAAAGAATTCCGAAGCTGTATAATAAAACAGACTACCAGTAAACTATAGGCTGTTTTTAACAAGGAGAAAATTATAGCTGGAAATCATGTCATTAAACATATGAAATTCTTTCAAATTAGAAAGTATGCAATATGGCACTTCATATGTGTATGGCGAATATATGTATTTTGAAGGGTTTGCTTCTGGCCTTAATCGAATTATAACCATAACAGCTCAGTGGTAGAGCACCGGACTCGTAATCTTGGTGATCCTTGGGTTGCAGGTTCGAATATCCGCCGGGCTATTTCGGTACAGGGGGATTTTTCCCTCGGAGTTAACATTGGTTCTGACTTCATTTCCCGTAACTGACCTATGAGACTATAAATAGAGGTTCCGTGTGTGAACGCACACACAACATCTTGCACACACGTAAAATTCCATAACCAACATTCGGAAGAGAAGGCCAGTTTGGCCGTTGGTATGGATGACACGTTACACATTATGGACCCTGCGTGAGAAATGGAAAGAGTGAAGGAAGTAAGGAAACAGAGAGAACAATATTGAACGATATGGACTGGATGACACGGGAAACGACTGATTGAAGCACCAGCTGGCAGCTCTTCAGTCGGCACTACCCAGGTAGGCAGCCCGTTGAGTAAATGAGTGTGGATTGTAAAGTGCTTAGAGCTTGGTCTCTAGCCTGCGTGTTTTCCCCTTCTTTTTTTACTCAGGTGTTCCGGTTCGCGTTTTGTGTCCGTTTTTTTCCCGTTATTTATGTCATGTACTCTGAAAAAAAAAGTTAAAAAAAAGTTAAAAAGCTGAGAGAAAAAAGACCTTGCCAATGTTCAGATTCAGTGTTGAAATCGAAATTTTGTTTTTGAATGTCTCTGAAACAAAGTTCTTTTCTTGTTTAAGTGTCTCCGGTATGTCCCTTACGAACACGATGTATTCCTTCCCTAGCAAACATTGCATAGCGTATGTCGAGTTTGGAACTGTGCAGCATCATTTATTATTCAGCCAGACATGATCATATTTGAATGTCTTTAAAAAGAGATTACTATTCGACTGAGGTTGTAGTAAGTAGTATAACAGTAACGCAGAAAAAGTTTTTTTTTTTTTTTCAAATGTGATGTATATAGACAAGCATAAATTGAGAGATTTTTTTGTCTGTGTGTTTCTATGATTGCTCGCGTGTCTGGATAGATATGTAAATGTACGTGTGTAAGTGTTGAGAGAGAGAGAGAGAGAGAGAGAGAGAGAGAGAGAGAGAGAGAGAGAGAGAGAGAGAGAGAGAGAGAATGACCATTGTTTGTGCATAACAAATAACAAGTCTGTATTTCAGTAAGCATAGTGTTATGATATGGCATGCTCTATCACCTGAAAGGTCTTTTACAAGTGTACTGATAAATTCATTATAAAACGATATCCATGCGACGACATCAATAAGCTCAATATGTGACCATGAGGGTTTCTGAAGATATATTCTTGCTATCCTTTTTTTCCATAGATTAAACAAGACAGGGTAACATGATTCAAACTGTAATTTTATCTTGAGAGAGAGACACTTTGACACTTTGATATTTTGTTCTCATTACCAAAGAGGTCTTTTGACAAGAGGGGAGGGGGTAACAGTACAATAAGATTTACCTCTTCTTTTCCTTGCAAACAAATAGTACACATTTATTCCCAGTGTGTATCAGATCCAAGTTTAACAAAAACAAATAAAACCGTAACATCTCTGTATGTCCTCGCACTCAGGAGTAATACAGTACCGTTAAAAAAAGCAGATATTGTAGAACTGATTGTTTCTTGAGAGAGAGAGAGAGAGAGAGAGAGAGAGAGAGAGAGAGAGAGAGAGAGAGAGAGAGAGAGAGATGACTCAAATCTCAGAAGTTAGAAAAAAAAAATCATTCAATTAAAGATTAAAAATACAGGCAAAGCCTGTTCTTCTAATCTGTCTGGACTAT
>CM065714.1:50945915-50948415 GCA_033310375.1 Conus canariensis
TCTCTGTCTCTCTGTCTCTCTCTCTTTCTCTCGCTCTCTCACTATGTGTGTGCTTGTGCATTCTTGCGTGCATGTGTGCGTACATGTGCACGCATGTGTATGTGTGTGTAAATGTGTGTGTGTGTGTGTGTGAAAGAGTGCGCGCGTGCGTGTGTGTGTTTGTGCATGTGTTTGTGTGTATGTGTGTGTGTGCGTGTGCGTGCGCGTATATGCATGTAGACAAGATCTTGCCAGTGCGGAATAATGAGACAAAGATCGAGGCTTTGTCGTGTAAAATGTATATGGCATGGACGAAAAGCTCCTAATAAGGGGGTTGGCGCTGATGCGGTGAATTAGCGTTGACAGTTTCTCCATTTGTGAGAGTCTAGACTGTCGACATGCATATTTGTCTTATATGTATGCCTTTCTCTGTCTGTCTGTCTGTCTCATACGATATATATATTTCGAAATATTGGTATCTGACCAGGAGTTATATGTTAGTGAGTTTCCTCCGCATTGGAGACTGTCTCCTTCTTGGAGACTATAAGCTTGCTGAAGGCTCATTTTGAGAAGCATTTATTTTATTTTTTCCCCATTCACCCACTCAAGCGCATACTGTTAGTTAGGCAGAATTATCTACCACTGCAGATATGAATGCTTATCTCCCCCTATTTCTTCAATCTAAGACATAAGAGCAAGCTTCGTTTATAATTGAATATTTCTTGCAGTCATTGCGACACCAAGCTGCTCTGTTAGTTGCTGGAATGGTGCTCGGTACTTTTCCTTGGAATTTATTGGTTTATTGTAATTTAGTCCCTTGCGGATTCATTCCAAGAACTGGCCCTCAGCACTTGTGTCTAAGAGGTTATCTTTTTATATTTTCTACTTTTCACAAGAAAATGTAGCTTGTTTTGCTCTTTCATGATTTTCTTTTGCTTCTTAGGTGGCACCTTTGGTTGGTTTTTTGAAAACTCAACAAACATACTTCGGTATTGCACACCAGCTCTTTTGGGATAGCATTCTTCTTAAAACCGAAAAGGCAGAGGAGTCAAATTACCACTTTCCGCGGTCACTGAGGAAAAACAATCAGGTTTCGAAATATTGGTATCTGACCAGGAGTTGTATGTTAGTGAGTTTTCTCCGCATTGGAGACTGCCTCCTTCTTGGAGACTATAAGCTTGCTGAAGGCTCATTTTGAGAAACATTTATTTTATTTTATTTTTCCCCATTCACCCACTCAAGCGCATACTGTTAGTTAGGCAGAATTATCTACCACTGCAGATATGAATGCTTATCTCCCCCTATTTTTTCAATCTAAGACATAAGAGCAAGCTTCGTTTATAATCGAATATATATATATATATATATATATGGAGAGAGAGAATGTATGTAAGAGTGTGTGTGTTACTCTGTGCACTGTCATTGATAGCCATTTGCAGTTCATTTCTTGCAAAAATGCCACAGAATCTGATAAAAAAGTCTTTATATCTCTGGTAACCCTACCCTCCCCTCTCCCACATATCAAACACCCTTCCCTTCTCCATCCATCTTTCCCACCCCATTGCCTTCTTCGTGCCTTCCCTTTCCATTCCTACCCCTTCTGTCCTCCGAGCCCATAGACTAACAGCAGGGCGTGAATGACTGTACCGTGTGTCGTCTTATACTCTGACTCCCCAAAGACGACAGGAAATGGAATAGTATCATCTGGACAGCCAGGGGTTTTGTATGAAAGCTAGGACCATCTGGACAGCCAGGGGTTTTGTATGATAGCTAGGACCATCTGGACAGCCAGGGGTTTTGTACGACAGCTAGGACCATCTGGACAGCCAGGGGTTTTGTATGATAGCTAGGACCATCTGGACAGCCAGGGGTTTTGTATGATAGCTAGGACCATCTGGACAGCCAGGGGTTTTGTATGATAGCTAGGACGTGATAGCTGGAGTTCAGTTTCGTTGGAAAAAGTAATTGTTTTGCTTTTGTGAGATATGTCTGGCGCACTGTTGATAGTCAGACTGTGATGGGAGTCCCTCTAAAGACAACTGGGCGACCAACAGTGGGGTAAGGGATGGATAACGTTTTGGTTCCTCGGCTGTATTTGTCATGACTTCATGTGTGTGTGTGTGTGTACTTCTATAACGGCAACAGATGGTTCATGAATTGTCACTAAAACCAACAAGTACAGTCTTTTCATCTTTTTGTACTCCCAGTTCTTATAGAACAGGGAGTACTTTAGAATGGGAACGAAGAAATACTCTCTCTCTCTCTCTCTCTCTCTCTCTCTCTCTCTCTCTGTGCGCGCGCGCGTCCGTCCGTCCGTCCGTCCGTCCGTGGTCAAAATGTGTTCCACTCGCTCCAGACGAAACTACTGGGCCGATCTTTCTGAAAATTTGTAGGTATGTTCATTATGGATCACGGATGATGCCTGATGTTTTAGTTTACCCCGTTATAACCGTTACTAACGGCTGTAACGGCCTGTAACGGTTTTTCTTCTTTATGGAATATATCAGAAAGTACTTGGCCG
>CM065714.1:50958415-50960915 GCA_033310375.1 Conus canariensis
GAAACTTAGCGGATGTGGTGTAGCGCATAAGGACTAGCCCGCAGGCAGTGACACCTCCTTGATGAAACTGAAACTGAAATATACTTGCTTCTAGACGACACCCCCTACCTGTACCCATCCCCTCACACTTCCCACAAACAGTAGTCTTTTCGCTCCAAAGCCTCTCTCTCTCTCTCTCTCTCTCTCTCTTCTCTCTCTCTCTCCTCTCTCTCTCTCTCTCTCTCCCTCAGGGAATGTCTGTCTGTCTCTGTCTGCCTGACTCTCTACGTCTTTCCCTCTGACTGTCTTTCTCTCTGTTCATTTTTTTTTTCTGTCTGCCTGTCTACCTCTCTGTCTTTCTGTCTGTCTATCATTCTTTCATGACTGTGTGTGTGTGTGTGTGTGTGTGTGTGTGTGTGTGTGTGTGTGTGTGTGTGTGTGTGTGTGTGTGTGTCTTTCTCTCAAAAATATTTTTCTGTCTTTGTCTGCCTAACTCTATATTTACAGCTTTCGCTCAGATTGTCCGTCTCTATGGCCGTCTTTCTTTGTCTGCCTGCCTCTTCCCCCCGCCCCCCCCCCCCTCCCCCCGTCTGTCTGTCTGTCTATCACTCTTTCTATCTGTCTGCTTGTCTGGCCTTGTCTGTCTTTCCTCTCTCTCTCTCTCTCTTTCGCTCTTCCCCTCACAGAGAGAGAGAGAGAGAAGAGAGAGAGAGAGAGAGAGAGAGAGAGAGAGAGAGAGAGAGAGAGAGAGAGAGGAGCTGACGGTTAATCAAAGTGAGCATGCATAAACCCATTCTGCAATTTACATAACAGAAATCAGCCAACACATTGACACTCGCCGGCAGATCATCTGGCATTAAACAGCAACCATTTCTCTCTCTCTTCTCTCTCTCTCTCTTTCTCTCTCTCCCTCTCTCCTCTCTCTCTCTCTCTCTCTCTCTCTCTCTCTCTCTCTCTCTCTCTCTCTTCTTGGATTACGGAATCAGGTGTATTTTCATAATCTTTGTGACAACACAATAAAGGGATGGAGACATCGGCAACTGTGTGTTGAGCGTTGTGCTGGTTTAGGTGTCTGGAAAACAAACAAAATCACAATGAATCTAGGTGTTCCAAAGATTTGAACCTGAGAATTTGAAGCAGTAGTTTCTACATATTTCAATTTCGCAATTATTATGTCACTGGGCAAACTCTTTTTTTATGTGGGGGTCCTCCAATCTCCATTTCTTTTTATTTTTTGTCTTTTTTTTTTCTTCTGAATCACTGTTTGTTTCTTTCTTGTCCCCCCACCTTTTTTTTCCTCTTGCTTTTCCTTTGTAATAGTGGGGTCTTCGTCCTTCTATATTTTCCTACTATTCTTTTTTATTTTGAAACTGACTCACACTCACCATACATCGTCTGTGTTTTCACAGATGGACCTTCGCCTACTGGGTTTAATATTTTACCGTGTAATACGAAGCATTTGAGTTGATTCATGTACTAATGTAAAGTGCACTGACACTTTCAATCTATTTTTTGTTTACTCCATAGTATACATTGAAATGCAAACATACACTCCTTCCCCTCCTCCTCCGCTCATACCCCCACCTCCCATCCCCCACCCCCAACCTCACCTTGGCAAACTTTTAACAGTGGAAATTGTGACCCATACTTGATGCTTGTGTAGCAGAGCACCCAACTCAACTTCCAGTAGCCTAATACCCATCGATTCCTGCACCGTCTGGCACGGGAAATACCATTACCATCCGATCAGCGGGTGTGACAGGGAGGACGTCCAATCCGTTTCACAGTCTCTCTCCCTGGGCAATTTCTGATTGTTGGTGCGTCCTACTGACCACGGTCCGGCAAGGCGTTGACTGGCAGATTAATGACCACTGAAGGATGCTGACCACGCCTCCGGCTGTCATTTGCACACAGTCCCTCGTGACGGTCAAGTCCATCAGGACCGTTCCCCCGCCAGGCACGACGCAGACTGACCAGTGTAAATTGATGGTGGACACACAATTCACCAGGCTGACAGTCAGCCGAGGTTTGACCCTCCGGCACTGTCAATACGTTTTGACCTTCTGACCTCGCTGCGGTGGACCGCTCAGTGGTGGTGCACCTTGTGAGAGAGTGCCAGCATTACCTGGTTCAGTTCTCTCAATGGCAAGCTGGTTTTTCTTTCTTTTCTTTTTTGTTTCTTGCCACGTTTTCAACTCTGGAAGTATTTTGATTTTTTGTGTGTTCCCTATTGATGATGATGATGATGATGATGATGATGATGATGATGATGATGATGATGATGATGATGATAATGATGATGATACTGCTGCTGCTGCTGCTGCTACTACTACTACTACTACTGCTGCTGCTTCTGCTGATGGTGATGGTGATGATAATGATGATGATGATGACGATAACAATATCAACAACAAAAATAATAAAGATAATCATAAATCTAGCAATAATGATAATGATGATGATGATCATAATAATAATAATAATAATAATAATTTTGAGAATGATAATGATGATGACGACG